>JAKJMR010000761.1:132429-155737 GCA_024449315.1 Daboia siamensis | reverse complement strand
GAGATGGAGGTTGAGGAGATGGAGAAGGAGAGGAAGGAGATAGAGATGAAGGTGATGGAGATGAGATGGAGGATAAGGAGAGAGAGAAGGAGAGGGAGATGGAGAAGAAAATAGATGAAGGGGAAGTGATGGAGGATGAGGAGAAGGAGATGGAGAAGGAGGGAGAAGAAGGAGATGGGCAAGGAGATAGAGATGAAGGAGAAAGTGATGGAAATGAGATGGAGGATGAGGAAATGGAGAAGGAGAGGAAGGAGAAGGAGATGAAGGAGATAGAGGTGAAGGTGATGGAGATGAGATAGAGGATGAGGAGAAAGAAATGAAGGAGAGGGAGAAGGAGATAGAGATGAAGGAGAAGGTGATGGAGGAGAAGGAGATAGAGACGAAGGAGAAGCTGATGGAGGATTAGCAGAAGGAGATGAAGAAAGAGAAGGGAAGACAATTGGTTTTGCTCATGGGGTTCGTATCTAGAATTTGGAAGGGCCCAATCCCAAAGCTTCAGCTTCAACCCACGCTGTTGCTGCTTACAAGTTCTAGGTCAGAGGAAACCTTTCAAAAGGAAATCCAGATCCAACCGAGACGCTCAGATTTGGTCCATTCTGTTGCAAATGGCCTTGCACACCCATAACTGCCACCGGTCTCTCTTTTAATGAGTCTGAAGCCTCTTCAGCTATTTATAAGAGTCGGCTCCTGTGGTATTTCATCAGGAGGTCTCTGCCCAAAGGAGCACGTTCTTGTTTTTTTAAAAAAATAAATAAATACATAATTCCGTGTTAGGTTGTGAAAGAAGACAAGCACAAAAGTCACCGACTCGGGAGGCTTTTAATTTTTTTTTTTTAATTTAAAGATTTATTTTTTTTTAAACTCTTTACCTATTATCTCAACCTTCGTAGCCTCTTTGTACTTTGTGGGACTCCAAAGCCCATTATACTGATTATTCACTTTTTGCATCTTGCAGTCAGGCTGACGCTGTCTTCTGTGTCCTTTTCCTTTCTTTCAAAGCCGAGTTCGACTCACACAATTACTTACTGGGATCTTTCTTTATTGTTCTCCAAGGTAACATCTACGTTGCACAGGTGCGGAAAACATTTGGTGTTCCCTTTGTCTTGAAGAGTCAAGTTTTTGGCAGGTGCGGGCGCATTTTTATTCCTGCAAGGGAAAACCGGAGCTGTGAATTCCATTTACGCTTAACACGGAGTTTCACAGATTGGTCAGTGCCAAAAAGCGGTCCCTTATTCTTTTGAGGGCAGTCTTCTGCCTCCCCACCAGCTCCTCAACCGCGCTTATATTTCTTCTCTCCAGAAGAACTTGTACATTTTGAGTGCCAGAAACTTTTGATGTCTCACTGGGTCCCCTTTAACCTGAGATAAGAAAGTTAGGAAAGTTGGTGCTCTCCGAGCTGGGTGGTTTTCTGGCAGACGTTTCATGACCCAACTAGGTAACGTCATCAACGCTAGGAGTGGGGATTGTGGAGAGGAGGAGGATCATTGGTGCTCTCTGAGCTTGGCAATTTTCTTGCAGATGTTTCATTACCAAACTAGGTAACATCATCAGTGCTAGAAGAGAGTGGGGATTGTAGGTTGAAGGAGGAGGAGGAGGAAGAGAATTGTGCGGTCCTTGCTGCTCTGAGCTGGGTGGTTTTCTTGCAGATGTTTCATCAACCAATTAGGGAATATCATCAGGGAGTGGGGTTTGCAGAGAGGAGGAGGAGGACTGTAGGGTCCTAGGTGCTCTCTGAGCTGGGTGGTTTTCTTGCAGAAAACCAATTAGGGAATATCATCAGTGCTAGAAGGGAGGGGATTTGCAGGAAGGAGGAGGAGGACTATGGGGTCCTTGGTACTCTCTGAGTAGTCCTGCAGATGTTTCATGACCCAAATAGACCACACCATCAGCCCTAGAAGGGGTTTTGCAGAGAAGGAAGACAAGAACAAGGTCTGTGGGGCCCTTGGTGCTCTCTGAGCTTGTTCGTTTTGTTGCAGACGTTTCATGATCCAACTAGGTAACATCATCAGTGCTAGAAGGGAGTGGGGTTTGCAGAGAGGAGGAGGAGGACTGTAGGGACCTTGATGCTCTCTGAGCTGGGTGGTTTTCTTGCAGATGTTTCATGACCCAACTAGGTAACATCATCAGTGCTAGAAGGGAGGGGATTTGTAGAGAAGAGGAGGAGGAGGACTGTGGGGTCCTTGGTACTCTCTGAATGGTCTTGCAGTTGTTTCATGACCCAACTAGATCACACCATCAGCCCTAGAAGGGGATTGGGTTTTGCAGAGGAGGAGGACAAGAAGAAGGACTGTGGGGCTGTGCTCTCTGAGCTGGGTTGTTTTCTTGCAGGTGTTTCATGACCCAGCTAGGTAACATCATCAGTGCTGGAAGGGAATGGAGTTTGTACAAATGGCTTGCCGTGTCGGTATTAATGTGAGTTTTCCTGGTGGCCCCTTGATTAGATTGTTGCTTATACAGTTTGATTATTTGTTTAGTATTCATCTCGGTGTTAATCTCCGCTTAGCTGGGTGTCGATAGCTGGCCGGGAGGTGTTTTTACCTTTTTCATTGTCTTCTTTTGAATGGCATGTAGCTGCGGTTTATCTCTATGTGCTTGCTGATGACCGATTTGACTGAATGCCAAACTTCCAGGAATTCTCCGTTGTTTTGGGGACTTGGCTTCATGTAGGATGCTCGGTTTCCCAGTTGAAGGAACACACACACACACACACAAGACTACTCCCAGGGCAAGCCATGAGCAAGTTACGCTAAACCAAGAGTTGCTTTGAATGAACGTGGGTGAATCCATCTCTTCTCTCCTTCAGCCAAGAGGAGAAATTTTAAGACTCCCACCCCCGTTCTTTTTCTTGCCTGTCCACATCTTGCTGCCTAGAGCAACAAACCATGGCTAATAATGGTGACTAGTTTCTCTGATGACACATTTGGAAGATTTGAGTTCTTCCTGTGGTTGCAACCACAAAGCCACATCACTGACCTTTTGGGAAATTATGCTCAGAGGGACAAGATCGAGATGAACTGTTAACATTTTTCTCCTTGTTTCCAATGTGCTTTGTGTGTGTTTGTGTGTGTGTGTGTGTGTGTCCTTTTGCATATATATATATATATATATGTGTGTGTGTATTTTTGTTTTTGCTTTCCAGATTAAGACATCAAGCCCATAAAGAGCTTTACGCCTACAAACAGGTAAGGGCGGTCTCCCCTTCCCTTATCCAAGTAATTTACAGTAATTTCTCATTATTTGTGGCAGTTACGTTCTATTGGCTTGATAAGATCGCATTTGGAATACTGCATCCAGTTTTGGTCACCACAAGGTAAAAAAGATGTTGAGGCTCTGGAAAGAGTGCAGAGAAAGAGCAAGAAAGATGATCAGGGGACTGGAGGCTAAGACGTATAAGGAATGGTTGCTGGAATTGGGGATGTCCAGTTTAATGAAGAGAAGGACGAGGGGGGACAGGATGGCAGTCTTCCAGTATCTCAGGGGCTGCCCCAAAGAAGAGGGAGCCAAGCTCTTCTCCAAAGCGCCTGAAAGCAGGATGAGAAGCAACGGATGGAAACTAGTCAAGGAGAGAAGCAACCTGGAACTAAGGAGGAATTTCCTGACAGTGAGGACAATTTATCAGTGGAACTCCTTGCCTCCAGAAGTTGTGAATGCTCCAACACTGGAAGTTTTTAAGAAAAGATTGGACATCCATTTGTCTGAAATCGTATAGGATTTCCTGCCTGAGCTGGGGGTTGGTCTAGAAGACCTCCAAAGTCCCTTCCAACTCTGCTACTCTATCCTATCCTAACCCTATCCTATCCTATCCAAGGAGATCACTGGAGGTTTTCAAGAAAAGATTGAACAATAATTTGTCTGGGATGGTATAAAAATAAGAAAAGATTGGACAACCATTTGTCTGAAATTGTATAGGATTTCCTGCCAGAAGGCCTCCAAGCTCCCTTCCAGCTCTGTTATTCTATTCTATTCTATTCTATTCTATTCTATTCTATTCTATTCTATTCTAATTTCTATCCTATCCTATCCCATCCCATCCTATCTTATCCTATCCTATCCTATCAGAGTAGTACTGGTACTGTTATCGCTGGAGGTTTTCAAGAAAAGATTGAACAATCATTTGTCTGGAATGGTATAAAAATACCTTCCTTGGGCAAGGGGTTGGACTAGAAGACCTCTAAGGTCCTTTCCAGCCCTTGGATTCTATTATTCATCTCTCTCCAGCAAGGACAGAACCACTGGGTGACTCTGCATTTCTCTTATAAACAGAATAAGCAAGAAGGCCTCAGTGAGGGAGCCACATCCATCTGCCACCAGATCCTAAACTTTAAAACATCCTTCATTTAGTCATCCCTGGATTTCAACTCCCAGAATTCCTCAGTCTAACATCACTGTTGCTGAGAATTCTGGGAGTTGGTCTGTGTGTCTGGAGGTAAACTTTCTGCTTAGGGAAAGTTTTTTTAAAGACTTGGAAAATTCTGGGCTTGTTTTGTTTTGTTTTGCAATGCTAGCATTCCTCCACCAACCTATTATTCTTTTATTTTCAGGTTATCCTAAAGGAAAAAGTCAAAGAACTCAATTTGCACGAGGTAAGCTGGTCTTTTGGTTGCTTAAACTACCATTGATTTAAGATCTCAGCCTCGCAGGCTAAACCGAACGGTGAATGATTGAGGGAAATAGATATTTCTAGTCCAGGGGCAGGCAACCTTGGCTCTTTTATGACTCGTGGACTTCAACTCCCAGAATTCCTGAGCCAGCATGGCTCAGCTTGGAAACTTCTCCCTTTTCCCTCAGTATGGCTGGCTTAGGAATTCTGGGAGTTGAAGTCCACCAGTCACAAAAGAGCCAAGGTTGCCTAGTCCTGGCCTAGGCCTAGGCCACTTGATGACTCATGGACGTCAACTCCCAGAATTCCTGAGCCAGCATGGCTCAACTTGGAAACTTCTCCCTTTTCCCTCAGCGTGGCTGGCTTAGGAATTCTGGGAGTTGAAGTCCACCAGTCACAAAAGAGCCAAGGTTGCCTACTCCTGGCCTAGGCCACTTTATGACTTGTGGACTTCAACTCCCAGAATTCCTGAGCCAGCCATGCTGAGGGAAAAGGGAGAAGTTTCCATGCTGAGCCATGCTGGCTCAGGAATTCTGGGAGTTGAAGTCCACCAGTCCTAAAAGAGTCAAGGTTGCCTACCCCTGGCCTAGACTATTTAACAAGAAGGCCAAGGGGGTGACATGATAGCAGTTCCAATATTTTGAAGGGATGCCACAAAGAAGAGAAGAGGGCCAGCCTCTTCTCCAAAGCACTTGAAGGCAGGGCAAAAAGCAATGGATGGAAACTAATCAAGGAGAGAAGGAACCGGGAATTAAGGAGAAACTTCCTGACTGTGAGAACAGTTAATCAGAGGAACGGCTTGCCACCAGAATGTGTGGGTGCTCCATCACTGGAGGCTTTTAAGAAGCAACCATTTGTTTGGAATGGTATGGGGGTGGACGTGAAGACCTCCAAAGTCCCTTCCAACCCTATTATTCTATGTTCTGTTTTGTTATAAGTCAAGCTCCACCTCCATTGTCACGTCCAATTCTTCCTTGTAATTTAGCCTGCATTTCGTTTCTGTCATGTAATTTATCTATCTATCTATCTATCTATCTATCTATCTATCTATCTATCTATCTATCTAATCTCTCTCTATCATCTAATCTATATCTATCATCTTTCCATCTCTCTCATATATATATTTATATATAAAGGTAAAGGTAAAGGTTCCCCCGCACATGCGTGCTAGTCGTTTCCGACTCTAGGGGCCGGTGCTCATCTCCGTTTCAAAGCCGAAGAGCCGGCGCTTGTCCGAGGACGTCTCCGTGGTCATGTGGCCGGCATGACTAGACGCCAAAGGCGCACGGAACGCTGTTACCTTCCCACCGGAGTGGTCCCTGTTTTTCTACTCGCATTTTTTACGTGCTTTCGAACTGCTAGGTTGGCAGAAGCTGGGACGAGTAACAGGCGCTCACTCTGTTACGCAGCACTCGGGATTCGACCCGTCAAACTGCCGACCTTCTGATCGACAAGCTCAGCGTCTATATAATATAATCTATATCATTTATCCATTTCTACATCTATCCATCCATCTCTATATATCTATCCATCCATCTCTATATCTATCATCCATCTCTATCATCTATCCATCTTTCTCTATCTAATCTCTATCACCCACCTCTATTACCCATCTCTATTTCTATCATGTCCGTCTTGTCTACCTAAGTGTCAAATGTAGAAACCCACCGTCTTATTCCCCATAGCAAAACCATGGAGAATTCCTGCCCCACAGCCAGTCGGATAGGGTCTCCATCAAAGGAGGCTTTAATCTTAGCTTATGGGGTGATGTCGTCACCCAGCTGACGTTGACTCACTTTGAAAAAGGAGGGCTTGATCTGGGGCGTACTCAGACAGGAAACCCATTAGTAAAATCCAGAGTTGGAAATAAGATTGCGAAGTTGGGGGGAAAGAAACATTGTCCGATGACTCTAAAGAAATCTGGACGATACTCCTGGCCAAAACAACCTCCACGGGTGTTTTATGTTGTTGAGTTCAACTCCAGGCTGGTTTTCCGTTTTACTCCAAATCCGTAGCAATGCCCAGAAACACTTTTAAAAGTAGGATTACAAATTTGAGAAAATTCCCAGCAAGTTTAAAAATAAAATAATAATAATAAAATAACAATGAATCATTTTTCCTCTGAAGCTGGGGGAAAACCCTATTGCATTTCACCCTAGTACCGGCAATGTAATTTTCATGAGTTTTCCCAAGCTTTTCAATGAAAGTCATGTTATGCCCGGTAGGTGTTTTCATTGTGTGCAAAAAAGAAAGCAAGTTTCCTAAAAGAGTTATCTTTTTACAGATGCAGGGAGAATTTCCCTCAAAGACAACTTTACTGGAATGATTTATTCATTTCCCAGAAAATTCCTTTTGGCTGTTTTATTAACATCCCCCATTTCTGTGCTTTTTGACATTCCCTCGCAAACTCTGGTTCTCTGTGAAATCATAAGACAAGACTGATTTTAAAAAGCAAACAGAGAGAAGGAGAAAAGAAAGGAAAGAAGGAAAGAGAACGGGAAGGAAGGAAGGAAGGAAAAAGAGAAAGAAAAGAAAGAAAGAAGAAAAGGTTGAAGGAAGGAAGGAAGGATCTACAAAAACTCTCTCTTATTACAGTTAGTCCTCCTTACAAACACAATCGAGCCCAAAATTTCTGTTGCTGAGCGAGATAGTTGTTAAGTGAGCCTTGGCCCATTTTACGACCTTTCTTGCCACAACAGTTAAGCGAACCACTGCCGTTGTTTAGTGGCACCGTCGTTCAGTAAGTCCGGCTTTCCCATTGACTTGGCTTTTTGCCAAGGTCGCAAAGTTTCGTCACAGGACGGTCACGGGGACACTGCGACCGTCACAAATAGGAATCAGTGGCCAAGCATCCGGATTTTGATCCCCTGACTGCGGGGATGCTGCTGCCTCGGTCCTAAAGTGTGAGTCGTTTCAGTGCCGTTTTCATTTCGGTCACTAAACAAAACCGTTGTAAGTCGAGGACTACTTGTGTCTTCGGATATTTCATGACCTGGCCTGTAATCCTGAGATTTCTCATCCCGTTGAGAACCACAGCTGACCCTGCTTAGCTTCTAACCTCAGACACAGCCAGGCAGGCCTTTATGGTTGCCATGTCGGCCATCTTGCCTTGTCCCCAGATGTTCCCACATATCTCCGCAAAGGCAGGATATTCTGTATGTACGACGGCTTTCGAAAAACGTTTCTTTTTCTTTCTTTCCCCCCCCAGATCTGTGCGGTTTGTTTAGAAGAATTCAGACCCAAGGATGAACTGGGAATCTGTCCGTGCAAACATGCGTTCCATAGAAAGTAAGTTCAGATTGGCTAGGATACGGATTTCCAAATTTGGCCACTTTTTAAGATTTGTGGACTTCCAACTCCCAGCATCCCCCAGCCAGCCGTGCTCAGACTGTCAATCCTTTTTAGGCAGGGGCTCTCCAAATTTGGCCACTTTGAGACTTGTGGACTCCAACTCAACTCCCAGAATTCCCCAGCCAACATGTGAGCACGGGGATGTTCAAAATTCAGGCACTTGGTAACTGGCCTGCATTTATGACAGTTGCAGTGTCCCATGGTTGTGTGATCACTATTTGTAACCTTCCTGGTGTTGGGATTCTTTGCCAGCCGGTGGATCCAGCAGCTGAGTCTGAGGACTCAGAGGAGGAGGAAGAGGGGCCTGGAGTGACATTAAGAGTAAGAGGAAGGCTCTGAGTTGCTCCAAGACTTACAGTTGGATGAGGAGCCTGGCCCCTCTACTCACGCTCAGGCTGAGACACAGCTGTGCTGGGAGCCTGAGTTGGATGGTGATGAGGAACAGCTGGGACAAATCCAGGAAGCACGAAAGCACTGGCAAGAGAAGCGAGTAGGACAGAGGAAGGCAATGGGGCGGCTCCAAAGGCAAAGGAGAAGGCATTAGGGCTGAATTATAAAAGGGGAGGTGTGGGAGGTGCTGGTTGACGAAGGCAACTATTCGTGTTGAGGATCGAGTTTGTGCAGACTGGGTTTGTTTGCCTTGGACACTGACTCAGGTCTGTGAGAATAAAATGGATTGTTTTTTCTTGAGGTTCCTGCCTGCTTATTGGAAAAGAGGTTTCCCCTTGTGAGCCTAACAAGGACTCACGTAGGCTGGGACAGAACAGTTGGGTGATTTCTGACAAGCAGCGTCAGTAGGGCGGGAAGGGACACTGGATTCGCTTAACAACCGTTGATTCATTTAATGACTGCAGTGATTCACTTAACTGTGGCCAGAAGTTCGTAAAATGGGGCGAAAGTCACTTAACAACCTCTTTTGCCCAACCATGAAAATTTGGGGCTCAATTTTCATCCTAGGTCAAGGACTTATCTGTGTTCCACCTTTTATTATTTTTACAACTAACTCAAGGTGGCGAACACATTCCCACGTTAAGCCGCCCAAAATTATCCTGTGGTAAGATTGGCGGCCAATAAATTTAATAATAGGTAAACAAAATATCCAATATGCCTCCTGCAACCCACGTTCAGATAACGCCACGTTTTCCAGCCACGTTTTCGTCTTATCACTTTCCTAAAGTGGCACGTTCAGGATAAAAACCTCTCTCTAATCTACCACCGAATCGCTTTGCTTGTGATTGCTCCCCATCCAGATTCCAAATGGCAGGTAGTCCTCGACTTGCGACAATTCATTTAGTGACCGCTCAAAAGTTGCCATGGCCCTGGCCAAAAGCGACTCAGAGCCGTTTTTCAGACTCAGCGACCGCTGCAGCTTCCACAGGGTACACAGGATCAAAACTGACCCACTGGCTCATATTTATGACGATGGTTTGCAATGTGCCGGGTCCTCCTTTTGAGACCTTCTGACAAACGAAGTCCCTTAAGCACCGGGTTGCTGACTTAACAACTGCGGGGATTTACTTAACGGGTCTGGCAAGGAAGATGGTAAGAAATGGGGCCGAGTTCACTGGACGGATGCAGAAAGTTTGGGCTCTGTCGTGGTTGTAAGGCGAGGACTATCCGTAAAGCTTTTTTTTCTCTCTCTTTTCTGACAGATGTCTCATTAAATGGTTGGAGGTCCGGAAAGTTTGCCCCCTCTGCAACATGGCCGTCCTGCAGCTGGCCCAGCTCCACAACAAGCCAGATCACCCTGGACCCCCCCAGGAACCTCTGCCTGGGACGGCCAACCTCGTATAGCTCCCCCCCGGCTCCCCCTTTGTCCTCCCTAACAGACTCCAGTTCCCACAGAGACTCGCCACTCTCTGTCCCCGCTACTCACGGTTTCGGAGCGTTTTCCCGGACCCCCTTTATCTCATGAAACACGCCCGGGATGCACCGAAGGGGAACAGATGCTCCAACGAGGGAAATACCAACAAGACGGAACTTGCAAGGACGCAGGAACGCCGGCGAGTCTCCCGTTTTGTCTCCTTAATTTTTTTTTTCCTTTTTTAAAAAAAAAATACATGCACTTTATCAAGGTCAGCTGCCGGGCTTGGATTCAAATCAGGCGGCCAGCAAGAAAAAGAGAGAAAAAGACTCCAAAGATTAGGAGACTGACATGGAGAGCAAGCATCTATCTCCACAGAGAGAGAGAGAAAGAGAGGCCGTCCACGTGGGGAAATTGTGGTTTTGGATTCCAGCCATTGGGATGTTGTTGTTTTTTTTAAAAGCAAATTGCTTCGTGAGTCCCGGAGCCGAAATGCAGCAAGAGAATCCTCGTCAGAAGAGGAGACAGGAATAGGAAGCAATTTTGTGCAGTTCGTTGCGCTTCCCGCCGCCTCTGGATCGGTTAACGGAGTACTTTCAGAGGAACAGGGTTTGGTTAAAAGACAAGAATGGGGAGGGTGGTCTGTCCTGAACTGTGGAGGGTTAGGTGGGGGAGGCCTTGCCAATCCATCCGAGCCTCGGGAACGTCTGGTGGAAAAGGGAAGGAAGAGGTTCTCGCCAACGTCGGCTACTCCAGGAAACTCCCGAGGAACTGATGAGATTTCCTTTAGCCAAAGTACATTCTTTGGACTTTGCAGGGACGATGCGACAGGCTGTGACCTGTCTCGTTCCCCGAATGTGAATCCTTCTCGAACGGTGTGCCAGCACAGAACGGCGTCTGCCGGATTAGTGTGGATTTGATTTTTTTTTTCTTTTTTCCCTCCAATGTAACGCGAGATCTGTTTTGGGCCCCGGGTGGCGTGTTTAACGGATTTTGCAAAAAAGAGTCGTAACAGGCAGATTTGGGTAGGAAGCTTCGAAGAAGTCTAGAGCGACGGTCATAAAAAAAAAAAGTCTTTCCAGCCCTGCCTTAAGATTGCACGCGCTGGTCAACCAGGATGGAAAATAAATAAAAGGTCTGAAAGCCGGTGGAATTGTGAACACGCCCTTGTCGTGCCTGAAATATTGTTAAGAATCGTGCTCTCCTCTTGGGCAAAAAAATCAGCCAGAACTTGTCAGATTTTAGCAAAACATTTGGTTTGAGTTGGTGGGCAAGAAGCTGGGATGGCTTCTTCCCGTCGTACTTATATCTCCCAATCTGGGGACCGCCCGGCGTGGGACTACAGCTCCCAAAAGCCTGGCCCTTCTAAAACGTGAGAATTCTGGGAACAGTGGCCCCCAAACATCTGGAGGGCAGCTTAGAACCACAAGCAACCGAAACACAAATGCTTCCTTTTTCAAATTTTATTTTTGCTCACAAAAATCTGGACTTCCATCCGGCTTACGCACTTTTTTGTTCTTTCGTTAAGAAGGTGGTCAGTCGAGACAAGACTGATGGGGGAGTTGACCTTCGTGAATTGGACTTCTTGAAAATACCTGCGTGTGCTAGAATGAGCACGTTTCTAGACCTCATTGTCCCTGTGAAAATGTGGATGCTGGTCCGTCGGGTGCATTTCATAACAACCGAGGTTTGGTTCCCCCCTTTTTTGTGGGGAGGTGTTATTTGTCAATTGTCTCAAATTGTTAAGAGGATGCAAGGAGGGGCTCCTTATCCAGTATTACAACAATCAATGTGATTTTTCTAATATTGGCATATAGACCATCGGCGTCCAACCTTGGCAACTTTTAAGACCTGCGGACTTCAACTCCCAGAATTTCCCAGCCAGCCATGGTGACTGGGGAATTCTGGGAGTCGAAGTCCACAAGTCTTACCGTTGCCATGTTTGGACACCCTGACATAAGACAGTTCCTTCAAGCCCACATATAGTAAGATAACTTCCTGATTTCTGGCACAGATTTTGTGGAGGTGGCGATAACGGTGGAGGTGTACAGATTTCCTTAGAAGATCCAGGTCCAGTCGTGACCCTTATGTTTTTTCTCCCCCCATCATTTTGTAAATTGTGTGACTCTTGAGAGTGTATGAACCTTAGGGATCTGACCTGGATGCAGTGGCTCAGGGGGTTAGGACGCTGAACTTGTCGATCAGAAGGTCGGCAGTTTGGCGGGTCGAATCCCGAGTGCCGCGTGACAGAGTGAGCGCCTGTTACTAATCCCAGCTTCTGCCAACCTAGCAGTTCGAAAGCACGTAAAAATGCAAGTAGAAAAATAGGGACCGCTCCGGTGGGAAGGTAACAGCGTTCCGTGCGCCTTTGGTGTCCAGTCATGCCGGCCACATGACCACAGAGACGTCCTCGGACAAGCGCTGGCACTTCGGCTTTGAAACGGAGATGAGCACCGGCCCCTAGAGTCGGAAACGACTAGCACGCATGTGCGGGGGAACCTTTACCTTTTATGTGTGTGTGTGTGTATATACACACACACACCTAAATTCTGCAGAATTTTTTTTTAAAGGAAAAGGACAAAGAAAACAGTTGCTGGGGTTTTATTTTATAAGCTCTATTTTTGTATATTTAATTGCTATTTTAAAATTCTAATGCATCTTTTTTGCTAATCACAACTCTTCTTAAAAAAAAAACAGGGCGGGGCGGGCGTTCGCATGTGATTTGACTTGAAATGTAAATAAAAAAGCAAATTTTGGACATCACGGAGCTGCAGAATCTGTACAGCAAAGCCGCTTTGGGATAATCCGCCAGGGATAATCTCCCTCCGGTTGTGGAAAGAGGTGAGGAGGCGGAGGGTTGCTGCAACGTGGATTTCCGGACAAAAACAAGGGTTTCCCGGCTTAGTAACAGTCGTATTGGGGGGGGGGGGGCAGAAAGGAGGGGAATTCTGCTCGCAAACATAGTAGTACCTTGGTCATCTTCCTAACGTTATTCCCGCTTTATGGCCGCGTGGGCCATAAAGCTGTCTCCAGTGAAGGAGAATATTTGTGCCTCAGGGTTGGAGTAGGGGATCCTTGGTGCTCTCTCTGAGCTGGCTTGTTTCCTGGCAGACGTTTCATGACCCAACTAGGTAACATCATCTAGTAGGGTTTGTGGAGAGGAGGAAGATGACTGTGGGGTCCTTGGTGCTCTCTGAGCTTGGTTTCCTTGCAGACGTTTCGTGACCCAACTAGGTAACATCACCAGCGCTAGTAAGGAGTGCTGTTTGCTGTCACGTTTATATTAATGTGCATATAGACATTAACAACATCTACAGACTGTGCAAAAGAGAATCAAAACATGTTCCAAAGTGAGACTCCAGCACAGGGGTCTTCAAACTTGGCCCTTTTATGACTTGTGGACTTCAACTCCCAGAATTCCTCAGCCAGACACTGGCTGAGGAATTCTGGGAATTGAAGTCCACAAGTCATCAAAGGGCCAAGTTTGAAGACCCCTGCTCCAGCACCTCCACACCAGCAATCGGCACCCAGATCAGCATAAACTCCAGGGTTGACTTCAGACCAACGGTCAAGGAAGCAATACCCCCAATCAAGAAACTGCCAAAGAGTCATTAGTAAGCAGCCTAAGACTGCCCCCCCCCCCTACACGCACCCCCAGACAGGCAAGACACCAGAATATAAAGAGACGGCAAACCGCACTCCTTACTAGCACGATGAGGTTACCTATTTGGGTCATGAAATGTCTGCAGGAAAACATGCAAGCTCAGAGAGCGCCAAGGACCCCTCAGAGCTGTGTCCATTTGAGTCAGTCCAGGGCATCTCCAGGCCTGACACCCACGTATTTCATGGCCGCCTCGATGCAGCCCATCCACCTTTCCTTGGGTCTGCCATGGGGTCGCCAGCCATCCGGGTCCAGACACGTGGCTTGTCCTTAACACGGAGCCTTCTTTACCGCGTAGGATGTGTCCGTGCCATCTTAAGTTATTCCTTCCCACATTTTTGCTGTAATTGGCACGGCTCCTAAGCGATGTCGGATGTCGCCATGCGGTTGAATCGCGCGAGTCCAAGTCGCCATCCAAGCATTCACAGTTCTGTCGCGCGTCATGCTGTCCCGCTCGCTTGCACGCGCACATTCAGGGTGGTTTACTGGGTTTATTAATATTAACCCCAGCAATTCCCTTTCGTCAAAACCCCGGAACTCTCCCAATGAAGTCCAGCCAAAAGCAGGCCGAGGCTAGTCCAGAGAGCAATGGCCGACGGGTCCACAAGGCCCTTGAAAGTTTTCCAGACGAGATAAACCCACCGGGCGAAATTAAATCCACAAGAAGCTTCACAAGGCAGGGGAAGTTCAGAGTTCACAAGGCACGATCCAAGTCAAGGCACGGTGTCAATCCAAAGCAAGGCAAGCATCACAACAACCAGAAAACACTCAGCTAGGAAATGAACACGTGGTTCCCAGCATGGCCTCCATCTGTCTGCTCTGCTAAAGAGCCAAGTTTCTGGTGCAGCCCATTAAGGAGGGCGACGCTTTCTCCTCTTGAGAAATCTGGCTGTCCTCTGCTCCTGCCTTTTCTCTGCCTGTTCTCGGATCAGGGGCAGCAGGCAGTTCTTCCTCATCACTGACCGGTTGCAGCTACAGGCCTTTCCCACCTGAAGCCTCAGGGCTGTCCTGCTACGGCTCTGTTTGAGCCAAATCCCTCTCAAGATGGCTGCTTGGAGCCACTGACCAACTCCCCTCCAGCCATGCCCGGAACTGTTTCATCTTCCTCCGGGCTGCCCTCTTGGCAGGTATCTGGCGAAGCGTCCGAGGGAAGTCATCACACATGTATGGCCTGCTCGCGGTTTGCCATCGCTGGCTGGCCCTCCAATTCACAGAGTATCATAGTAGTACCTCGGTACTCATCGTTAATTGGTTCTGGGAGGCACGGTGAGTACCAAAAACAGTAACAAACCATTTTTTCCTATAAGGGATAATATAGAGTAGTGGCCAAAATTGTGGAAACCTTTTGGGAAAAGTGAACGGTAGAAAAATGCCGCCTTTGGTTAAGTTTCCACCCATTTTTCCTACTTCCTTTATAACTATAGCCTTTGTTCACTTAATAAGACTATTTTATGTCGCTTTCTGGGCGACCAGTCGGCTCTTTGCACCGTTACTTTAATTTTATTAACGTTTTGCAAGCTCACTAAATGAAAGAACACAAAAAAAAAAACCCCAACCCAACTTGATGGGGATCACGTCGTAACACACTGACAAATGACCTCTTTTCAGCTTCAATGCGTGACATCAATCACTGGATCCTACTGTGATCAGATTGGCTCATTGCCAAAACAAGATGACACCCGATCGGCTCTCTAAACGCTCGTGCTCATTGGCTACGATCGGATGAAGGAAAGCTACCCGATATCAACCTGAGCAAGTTCTGCTTCCTTTCTCTGGTGATTTGGCTGTAACTTTTCATAGAATACGGTATAGATAACTGAACGAACTTTGTTGCACTACGTTCTCCATTAAATTATCTTTCCATTGATATATAATTTTATGGTAGTCCTCCCAAAAAAAAAAAAAAAAGTGGTGTTATTAGACACCAAACCTCAAAAATACACTTTCCCCAAAAGGTTTCCGCAATTTTGGCCACTACTGTGGTGAGTCGCAAGGAAGCCGACAACGACCAGTTGTAGCTTGTGCGTTGAGTACCAAACAAACGATGAGTCCGGGACAAAATTTTCACCTCAAAAACGTGTTGAGTGCTAAATTCGATGAGTTTCAAAGCAATTGAGGAATGCCAAGGCACCGCTGTATTTGGAATCCAGATTGCTTTTTTATTGACTTAACAATGTTTGCAGACCATCTCCACTTATAAGGCCAGGATGGGAAGCAATAAGCCACCAAAAACAACCACCCGGAATTCAGGCAGTCCTCGACTTACGACCGCAATTGAACCCAGCCTTTCCACTGCTAAGCAAAGCAGTCGCTAAAGTGAGTTTTGCACCATTTTAGGACCTTTCCTGCCACGGTTGTTAAGTGAATCGCTACAGTGGCTAGGTTAGTAACGGGATTGTTAAGCGAATCTGGCATCCCCCGTTGACTTTTGCTTGTCAGAAGGTGGCCAAAGCGGATCACCTGACTCCGGGACACGGCGACCGTCATAAAATGTGAGTCAGCTGCCAAGCCTCTGGATTTTGACGACGGGACCCAGCAGTGGTAAATGTGAAAAACAGTCCGTAAAGTCACTTCTTTCAGTCCTGTTGTAAAACAGTTGCAAGTCGAGCACTACCGGTATATTGTCCGAACCCAGAACATCACTTTGATTCAGCAACCAGGTTAATTGTGTGAATCCTGCAAAACACCCAGCATCAAAAAAAAAAGCAGACCTCTTTGGTTTTGTTCCATTTTTCTTCCTGGCTGAGGTTATCTATCCATTCCTTGCACAAAGGTGTTCCAAGTGCATTTACTTGGGGGGGGGAAAAAAAACTCGCAAATACTTGCAAAAAAAAAAAAAAAAACAGAATTAACTGCAAAGGAGGCTGGCAGTCGAAAGAATCTGGAAACCATTCAAGTCTGGAGCGAAAAGACAAGCCATGTTTATGATCTCCCACCGCTGGAACCCCTTGCAGGCTGAGTGCTTTGTCCCTCTACTGCATGTATCTTGCACGGAGCTGTCGATGGGGCTAGTACAAATGGTTTCCTACACCCCTCCTACATGCCGCCAAGGGCGATTCCTGGAATACAGGGCGTCCTCGACTTACGGTTCCAATTCAGCCCGAATTTTCCACTGCTGGGCAAGACCACCGCTCTGCCCCATTTTGCGACTTTCCTTGCCACAGTTGCTAAGTGAATCGCTGCAGGTGTTGAGGTAGTAACAGGGCTGTTAAAAGGAATCTGGCTTCTCCACTGACTTGGCTTCTCGGAAGGTCGCTGAAGGGGATCATAGGGGCAAAACTCAACTTATCATCTGTCTCAGAAACTTTGGGCTCCCTTGTGGTCGTTAAGTCGAATACTCCTTTCGAATAATCTATTAGTATTTGAACTATTTAAAAAGAAATAAATGAAAGGGGGGGGCGGGGAACGACCAAGAACTCTTAAGTCAAGGCTGTTTGGAAAGAACTAGCCTGCCCCCTACAGGCCATGGATGAAAAGTGTTGAGATCAACCTTGGCTCTTTTACGACTCGTGGACTTCAACTCCCAGAATTCCTGAGCCAGCACGGCTCAGCTTGGAAACTCTCCCTTTCCCCTCAGCGTGGCTGGCTCAGGAATTCTGGGAGTTGAAGTCGTTGAGTCATAAAAGAGCCAAGGTTGCTTACAGCCAACGTTCTTTCAAAATACAAACTGGTTTAAATATCAAATTTAAACCCTCCGCTCTGATGAAGCAGTCAAGGCACTTGGTTACAGGAAGTCCTTGACTTACAACCGTCTATCATCCGTCCGTCTATTATAGTCTAATTCTATTCTATTCTATTCTATTCTATTCTATTCTATTCCATTCCATTCCATTTTCTATTCTATTCTATTCCACATTTTCTATTCTGTTCTATGTTATTCCACATTTTCTATTCTATTCTATTTCTATTCTACTCTAACCATTATTCTATTCTGTTCTGTTCTATTCTCCATGCTATTTTCTATTCCATTCCATTCCAGAAACTTTCTTGTTGGCTACAGTATTTTCTGTGGTCAATTTATGGCACACTGGTCAAGAAAATAAATTGGGTAGGAGAAAGCTGAAAGTTCACTGTAGCATTGCAAATAAAATTGCGAACCCACGGTTCTTTTTTTTTTTCCTACCTTTTCTCTTGCCCTGCTTTGTTACCTGAAGACCAAAGTCCGTCGCAATCAAGGGACAAAAACGGCTCTTTCTAAGAAAACAGATTTAATATTGTAGGTGGGTTTCCACATTCTGCACATCTTGACGCCGTTGCGAAAAGGCAAGCCAGCCCTTCCGAGAGTCCATACAAAATAAGAACCACCCTTAAAATAATTCTGAGAAGAGCACGAACTTGTCTATTACGTGACAGCTGCAGCCGTTTCCAAGTCCCCGAAATAAACGTGGCTCAACACAAGCGAGAGCAAACGCAGAGATCTGCGCACTGCACACAGTTTCACACTGCACAGAAGTGTTCCAACCCACTAACCTACTTTGTTACCTCTGAGAACCAAAAAAAACCCCCGCTCCATTTGTTCTTCTTGGCAAAGAACCGGTGACGTCGTTCGCGATCCCTTTCTTTCGGCTGTTAAGAAGCCGTTGTTTTTCCCAGTGAAATCAACGCGTCATCTAGAATGTTCCGCCTTAGTTAGGAATACCCCCGTTGAAGCCCGGGGTCCTGACTCTTTTAAGGGATTCAGGATGTCTCCAAAAGCTCAAGGAGAGCCCCCACCGCTCCGAAATATCCCTGTTTTAAAATTAAAACAACAACAACAGAAAGTAAATGATTAAATGCATCGTTTTTTTTAAAAAAATGCTACATTTCGTGCTATCTTCTCCCAACAGAAGTCACCCTTGTAATGGGGAAACGGACGGCATTAAAAATTTAATAAATAATAAAACAACAACGATAATGGTAATAACAACTCTTCTCCCCTCTTTATCACGGAGAACCCTCACTAAACTGCAAAACTTTCAGGAGACAGTTAAAGGATATAAATCTATCTCTAATATCTATCTATCTATCTATATTTCTATCCTTTCTCTGTGTATCTGTCTGTCTACGGTATCTATCTATCTATCATCTCATATCTATCATCTCATATCTATCACTTTATCATCTATCATCTCTTTATCATCATTTCTATATCATCTCATCTCTATCTCTTATCTCTCTCTACATATATATATCATCTCTATCATCTCTTATATCTCTATCATCCATCTATATCTATAATCTATATCTATCATCTCTTACATCTATCATCTACAACTATCTATCCCTATCATCTCTTCTATCATCTATATATATAATTTATATTATCTATCTTATTATTTCTATCATCTCTTACATCTATCATCTATCACTTATATCAATCTCTATCATCTATCATCTATCTGTATCTATATCTATCATCCATATCTATCTCTATCTCTATGTCTGTTTGTCTATCTATCTGTATCTATGTGCCTACCATCTCTATCTACCTCTATCTATCTGTCTGTCTGTCTATCTTATCTATTTCACACCTTTTTTATTTTTCCATAACTCAAGGAGGCAAACACCCCCAAAGTGTCTTCCTCCTCCAAATTTCCCCACAACTCTGTCAGGCAGGTTGGGCTAAGAGAGACAGACTGGCCAAAACTCACCCAGACACCTTTTCAGACCTAAGGCAGGACTAGAACTCACCATCTCCTGGTGACTAGCCAAAATCACCCAAATCACTATTCATGCCTAAGGCAGAACTAGAACTCACCGTCTCCTGGTGACTGGCCCTGGCACCCGATTCACCATTTGTGCCTAAAGTGGGACTAGAACTCACCGTCTCCTGGTGATTGGTCCAGTCACCCAAGTCACCATTCGTGCCGAAGGTGGGAGGAGAACTCACTGTCTCCTGGTGACTGGCCCAGTCACTCAGCCAGCTTTCCTCCCCCTTAAGTCGCAACTAGAATTCACAATCTCCCAGTTTCTTGTCTGATGCTTTAACCACTAGATCACACTGGCCCTCTTAGTACAAAAACTAGGATGCAAGTTTTAAGTTTACTGCCTTGTCCGAGTCGTATCATCAAAACGAAAACTGGGGGGGGGGGAACAAAACCCAGAAAAATGTGTGTGTGTGTGTGTGTGTGTGTGTGTGAGTGGGAGAGAGAGAGAGAGAGAGAGAGAGAGAGAGAGAGAGAGAGACTTTACCTCATGTTCCAGGAAAAGAGCCTTCAGTTGTCCCTTTGACCAGTAATCCAAAGCGTAGGCCAGAAACTTCATGGAGATGGTGTTGATTCGCAAGAAATTCCCCACAAAAACCACTTTATTAATGTTCTGCAAAAAAAAAAAAGAGTGTGGGGGGGAAATAGCATGCAGATGCTGTTGAAGAATAAATTAGGGACCGGCTGTTCATTTAGGTAAAAAAAAATAAGAATAAAATAAAATGAGAAAGAGGACAAGCCGCAGCAGGATTGGATGGATCTGATTACCATCGCTGGAAGAGCTGAAGCACCGGCGGGAGGTGCACGGAAACGGTGATGGGACGGAGACGACGGGCTTGGGTTCTTTCATAGCCCTGTACAATGCTGCTTGACATGGTTGCAACAAGGCAGCACTGTAAAGAAGCTGGAAGCACCCAGCTTGACGCCAACGCTGCAAACGGGCGCCGGGACTTCCTGCTGTCCAGGGTAGACCTCAACCTGTGACAGAAATTGGGACCGGAGGTTCCGTCTCTTAAAGGACGTGGATCGTAAAACGAGAGGCGCCGGTCGGGAAGGGGATTCCAAAGACCGGCCATGACCCCCGTTCAACACCATCGCCGCTTCAAAAGAGGGGATGGCCGTGAAGTCGAGGACTGCTTAGTACTTACCGTGTCCTCAGCTTGGCATTATCAGCCACATCCCCGTCTGGATCGAAAGATGCCATTGACTTTTTTACTTTTTTTAAAAAAATAAAAAACAGAAGTGAACCTACATCCCCACCTGTCTGTCGCCAAGCCAACTCAGGGGGGGAAAAAAAAATATGGGGGTACAGGTACTCACGACCATGATTACACTAAGCTCAGAGAGCACCTAGGACCCCACACTCCTCTTCCTCATCCTCTCTACAAACCCCACTCCCTCCCAGCACTGGTGATGTTCCCTAGTTGGGCAAGGAAACGTCTGCAAGGAAAGCCCCCAGCTCAGAGAGTGTCAAGGACCCCACGATCCTCCTCCTCCTCCTCCTCTTGGCAAACCCCACTTCCTTCGAGTACTGATGATGTTACCTAGTTGGGTAACGAAAAGTCTGCAAGAAAACAACCAAGCTCGGAGAGCAGCAAGGACCCCCCCACAGTCCTCCTCCTCTCAAACCCCACTGCCTTCTTCCTCCCTTCTAGAACTGATGATGTTACCGAGTTGGGTCATGAAACGTCTGCAAGAAAACCACGAAATTCAGAGAGCACCAAGGACCTCATGATCCTCCTCCTCCTCCTCAAACCCCACTCCCTTCTCACACTGATATTACCTAGTCGGGCCATGAAACGTCTGCAAGAAAATAAGCTCAGAGAGCACCAAGGACCCCACAGTCCTCTTCTTCCATCTCCTCCTCTTCCTCCCAAACCCCACTCCCTTCCAGCACTGATGACGTTCCCTAGCTGGGCGAGGAAACGTCTGCAAGAAAAGCAGGCAGCTCAGAGGGAGCACCAAGGACCCCACAGCTCAACCCTGAGCTACAAATCTCCTGTACCTCATTCAGGGCGCACATCCGCGCGATGGAGCCAATGTTGTTGGTGATGGTGATCAAGGCTGCCCGGGCCAGGTCATCTTTACTAGCTGCGTCTCGTTTCTCTTTGCTCATCATGTTTCCAAAGCTGGATGGGAAGAGGGAGCAGAGGGGCTTTTGAGGAGAAGAGTTGAGCCATGTCCAACACACACACGGAGGGAACTGCAGGGCAGGGCTTTTCAACCGGTGGTACCGGTGCCACCCGTGGTACATTGGCACCTGGCAGGTGGTACGCGACCATCCTAGAAAAGTGGTAGCAGGGGAGGGGAATGAGCTGAACCCGTGGCCGCACTGCACAAGCCTGAGCGAGAGATGGCTGGAGTTGCAGGGCTGTCAGGGCTCAGCGGAAGCGCCAGGATCAGTGCCAGGATCCAGCTGGAGCTCAGCGCTGATCCTGGGACTTCCGTTGAGGCCAGAAGAGCCGATCAGCTGGAATATTGCAGCATCTCCAGGGTCTTGTGGTTTACATTCAGATGCTGGGCAACTGATTCATAGTTATGACGGTCACAGTGTCCCAGGGTCATGTGAAGTGACCAAAACCTGCAGCAACCACCCAGGGGGGGGGGGGGGGCCGGGGGGGGATAAAAACCAAACACCCCCCACCCCACCCCCGCTGCCAATCCTCAACAGAAATGCTCACAACCATGAAAACCTTGGATAGGAGGAAGAGCGCTGCCGGGCAGGCAGGCAGGTGTCTTGCTCGGCTGTGGCTTGGGGGGGGGGGCTTTTTTCAGTGCCATCATAACTTCAAACAGTCACTAAGCGAACTGTTGTAAGTCAAGGACTACCTGTACTTCACCACTTCCCCCCCCCCTTTTTTTTGGTCATCACATTTTTGACCCCTTGCTAGGCGACTGGTGGTACTCGGATGTTGCCATATCTTAAAAGTGGTACAGTGGGTGAAAAGGTTGAAAAGCCCTGGACTAAGCTACCAACACAACGCTGACTTCTGAGGACTCTAGACCAGGGTGTGTGTGTGTCTTCAAACTTGACCCTTTTATGGCTTGTGGTCTTCAACTCCCAGAATTCCCCAGCCAGGCACGCTGGCTGAAGAATTCTGGGAGTTGAAGTCCACTCCTCTTATAAAAGTCTGTATCAGGAGTCTTCAAACTTGGCCCTTTGATGACTTGTGGACTTCAACTCCCCGAATTCCTCAGCCAGCTTGTCCACAAGTCATCAAAGGGCCAAGTTTGAAGACCCCTCCCCCCGGCCTAGAGTAGACTAACAACCCATAAGATGGCCCGGATGTGTTACGCTCTCAACTAAAACATCTTCGGAGGGCTTACCTGGATGCTACGGTCCAGCCGGGCAGCCCAAAACGCTCGTAGTCCCCTCCGTAAATATCCCGCACCAGCTTGTCCACTTTCGTGCTGTCTCCACGGGATGCCATTTCGAGAGCCTCTTCAAAGGTGGAGCAGCCGGTCAGCAGGCAGCAGAGGCCGAAAAAAGTTCCTCCTCCCAGGCTAGCAAAGAAGACAGACCGGTCAAGGCTGGCAAACACAGCAAGGGGACGTGAGGGAAAAGAATCTGTATTTGGTTTTTTTTTTTTTTAAATCACATTTACCACCTTGCAGTTCAGGCCACATGTCTTGGCCACTTAGTCCTCGTTAGCTAATTCTGGATATCCTGGTAGCTGCTACTACACATTTACCTACTGCAGGGGTAGGCAACCTGGGCTCTTTTATGACTCAGGGACCAACTCCCAGAATTCCTGAGCCAGCCTGGCTCAGCTTGGAAACCTCTCCCTTTCCCCTCAGCGTGGCTGGCTCAGGAATTCTGGGAGTTGAAGTCCACCGGTCATGAAGGGGCCTAGACCTAGGCAAGGGGTAGGCAACCTTGGCTCTTTTGTGACTGGTGGACTTCAACTCCCAGAATTCCTGAGCCAGCATGGCTCAGCTTGGAAACCTCTCCCTTTCCCCTCAGCATGGATGGCTCAGGAATCCTGGGAGTTGAAGTCCACCAGTCATAAAGCGGCCTAGGCCAGGGGTAGGCAACCTTGGCTCTCTTATGACTCGTGGACTTCAACTCCCAGAATTCCTGAGCCAGCACGGCTCAGCTTGGAAACCTCTCCCTTTCCCCTCAGCGTGGCTGGCTGAGGAATTCTGGGAGTTGAAGTCCACGAGTCATAAAGCGGCCTAGGTCAGGGGTAGGAAACCTTGGCTCTTTT
>JAKJMR010000761.1:107441-120103 GCA_024449315.1 Daboia siamensis | reverse complement strand
TATCTATCTATCTATCTATCTATCTATCTATCTATCTATCTATCTATCTATCTATCTATCTTATCTGTCATTAGTCCTATTATTTTCCACTCTGCTCCTTTTTATTACCAGACCTTGCAAATCCTTTGCAGTTTCCCCTATCAAAAGTCTTTATCAGCCTGATATTTCTTCCTCTTCCTCTTTTAAAATTATGCTCACCTTCCAATCCAGCTCCCATTAATACACATTCAGCATGTGAATTGAATTAAATAAGGGGAAATGTATACAGAACAGACCTCAGGACAGGTAGTCCTCGAGTTAATGACCACAATTCAGCCCAAAATTTTGGCGGCTAAGTAAAACATTGGTGAAGTGAGTTTGCCCCATTTTACGATTTTTCTCGATTTTTCTCACCCTAGTTAAGTGAATCGTTGTGTTTGTTAAGTTACTAAGAGGGTTGTTAAGTGCTTCTGGCTTACCCAGATTGATTTTGCTGATCAGGAGGGGGGGGGTGTCACATGACCTCGGGACACTGCAACCGTCATAAATGCGAGTCAGTCACCAAGCGTCTGAATTTCGATCAAGTGACCCTGGGGATGCTGCAACAGTCGTTGTGTAAAAACTGTCCCGAGTCAATTGATTCAGTGCCATCGTAACTTTGAACAGTCACTAAATGAACCATTGTAAGTTGAGGACTAGCTGTAACTTTACAACCAGCTTTGCATTGACAGCATTTGCAGATCGGCAGAGTAAAGGAATCCGGGACCCCTGTTTTAAGCTTACTATTTTAAGCTTCACTCAGCGACGGCTTCACAACAATCCAATTGCAGCACCCGCTGATTGCCAAGCACCCAAATTTTGATCACGTGACTCTAAGACATGCTGTGATGGTCATAAGTGTGAGGACTGATTGAAACACATTTTTTTGCAGTGCCACTGTAACTTCAAATGGTCGCTAAACGAACCATTGGAAGTAACGGACTTCAGTACACCTAGGTAAGTGAAGATTTTCACACATCAAGTGGTGAGCAACTAAAAATCTGGCAGCGTGTAGCTAGTCCTCAACATACAGCCATAATTGAGGCCTAAAACTGTATAGCTCAGTGAGAAACATGTTAAGTGAATTTTGCCCCGTTTTATTCCTTTTTTGACCATGGTTGTTAAGTGAATCGCTGTAGTTGTTGAGTCACATGGTTGTTAAGTGAATCTGGCTTCCCCAGTTGACTTTGCTTGTCAGGTCACAATGGGATCTCATGACCCCGGAACGCTGCAACCGTCATAAATGTGAGTCAGTTGTCAAGCATCCAAATGTAAATCACATGACCACGGGGATGTTGCAATGGACATAAGTGTGAAAAATGGTCACTAAGTCATTTTTTTCAGTGCTGTTGCAACTTCAAACAGTCACTAAGTGAACTGCTGTAAGTCGAGGACTACCTGTATTTCTCCGACTTGGGTTTCCAACTTTTCTGACAATTCTGACATTCAAGGGTTAGCTGCCAGAACAACTAGCTTGACTCCACAGCAAAGTGACTCTTATTCAGGGCTTTTTTTCTCATAGAACGCTCAGAACGGAGTTCCAGCACCTTTTTTGGGATGGAACCTTGTAGGGTAGGCAAGGCGGGTTGTATGACATGTGAGTTCTGGCACTTTTTTCTTATACAAAAAAAGCACTGCTCTTATTACTTCACAGAACTTCCTCTTTTGAGTTTTAATTTTCAAATCCTTATTTGGGGAGAATTTGCCCAAACCCATTTCCTGCCTATGCATCTTGACCACCTCTCCCTGAACGAAAACATGCAAACTTCTTTTTGCAGGCCAACGGAAATGAAAATATGTCAGAAGGGAAGTCCTGGTTTACAAAACTGCAGAAATGCTTTCAGTATCTTACTTTAAAAAAAACCAAAAACCAGGAAGTTGCAAGGATTGAAGACACAGTGCAGTTCAAATCACTGCAACATGCTACGACTTACAGCAACTCGTTTAGGGACTGTTGAAAGTTACCACAACAGTGAAATAAGTGACTTATGACCCGTTTTTCACACGATCGTTGCAGCATCTCCGTGGTCACGTGGTCAAAATACAGAGGCTTGGCAACTGGCATGTACTTACGACGGTTGCCGTGTCCCAGAGTCGCGTGATCACTTTTTGCGACCTTCTGACAAGCCAAGTCAATGGGGAAGCCAGCTTCATTTAACCACCACGTTACTAAATTAACAGCTGCTGCAGTGGTGCACCTAACCATTGTGGCAAGAAAGGTCGTAAAGTGGGTCAAAATCCACTTAACGAACGTTCGCTCGCCCCTGAACTATAGCAAAACAAAGTCTGGTGTTTCTCTGAAAAAATTGCTACTCAAATATTTCCAAATTTTAAATTTGAGAACCTGTTTTATTGCTTGGGCTACTTGGTTTAATTTATTTTAATTTTTGTATATTATGTGCTGTATATTGTGTTTTAATTGCCCTGTATACCGCCCCGAGTCCTTCGGGAGAGGGGCGGTATATAAATCCAATAAAATTAAATTAAATAAAATTAAATATAAATCTGAAGCATTGGAGTCTTGCTCCCCACCCACCCAAAATTTATCTACACAACAGCTTGTTGTCACAAGCAAAAATTAATCTGGAAATTAAACTGGGAGGAATGAAGTAACAACACATTTTTTTTTTCAACCAATAACTTTTAATCAGCACGTGAGAGTTTGGTGATCAGGTGTACAGGAAAAAATGGGAGGAAACTCTAGCAGGATTTTTTTTCTTCAAGGGATCTATAATTTTGCCAGGGATTCTATAATTCTAGAGCTCATCGTAGCGTTAAGCAAATAAAAATGAAGCTTTTGAGCGTATTTTTCTACGCAACGCTCCTTATTTATCTGGGGATGTTTCTGGGTCTTTGAAAATTATTTTCTTCATTCGTTCTTTCTGCTGGCTAATGGCCACACGCAAGCTGATTTGATTCGGGAGTCTCCGTGGTTTAATTTTCCCCAACAGAAAGAAATAATGTCAGGGAACTTGGAACTTGGTTTGACAAACTATCAGAAGTAGATAGAAAACATTCCTTTTTTTTTAATAGGAACCATAATCAGTATGAGTCAACACATGTATGCGAGTCATGTGAATGGACACACCCTGATTAATTCCTGGGCAGACGGAGCATAGGGAGATACACACAACACACCGAATCAGTGTTTCTTAAACCTGACAACTTTAAGACATGTGGCACTCAGTTCCCAGAATCCCCTAGCCAGCATGCTTCTTGTTTCCAAGGAAAACTTGCTCATTAAGCAGGCAAGAAACTCAGCCTTAATGTCCCCCCCAAATTCTTAGGATGGAAAGAGGGCCCTTGTGGGTGCCAGGCAGTCCTCAACTTATAACCGTTTAACCAAGGGACGCCGCAGCAGACTCATCCCAGCCCTTCATTATAGTTGTAAATTGAGGATTCCCTGCCATTTAATGGCTGGGAACAAATGACTTTCCAAAGATTGCACACCTTAATCTCCTCTGCAGGGGGAAAAAAAAATCCACAAAAAACAAAGAAACCCAGAACGAAGAAATTCCGTTTCCACTGAGATCAATGGATAAAATTCCCAAAGACGGCAATCCAAGTTACAGGCTTTTCCTGTAATAAGCACTGGTCTACAACAATGGTGGGATTCAAATAGGGGGACAACCGGTTCTCTGTGCATATGCTGCTTCCGGGAAGTCCTACGCTGGGCCCGAGCAGCAAAAAAAAATAAAAAATTAGCTACCAGTTCTGCCGAATGGGTACGAAATGGCTGGATCCCACCACTGGTCTACAAAGAGAAAGCCTCGGAGATGAAAGCTTAATTTTACCAGAACTGGGTCACTAATAAAAGGAAAATTTAAGTCCTGAGTATTAACTGGCTCCAGTTTCCAAGATACAGCTTCGGCTCAAAATTGCGTCAAAATAATTCATAATTACGAGAGAGGAAGATGGGATTATGCTCCATGGCTTTTCTGCAAAAAGTGATACAGCAATGAGAATGGTGTCACACCAGTCATTATAAATTTTTCTTTTTATTGGTATCAATAACGTAACTTTCCATGGATTGGTTTTTCACATCATTTATTCGTTGACAGCATTCTGCAACTGGAGCCCAGCAGTTCTGCCTTATTCTTAAGCAATTCCAAATCCCTGACCAGGTTGTTTAGTTCAGGGGTCCCCAACCTTTTTGGGTTGGCAGTCCAGTGGGAAAGGGGGGGCAGGCACCTTTATGCGCGCATGTGCACCCACGCAAATGTGGCTGCACGCGTGCGAATGGGGCGTTAGCATGCACAACCTGCAAATGGGGTTGCTAGCACTGGCGCAACGTGTGCGGCTCGGCTAGCGCTAGCACACAACTCAACTAACACTGGCACACGACTCAGCTAGCACCGGCACGCAGCTTGCAACCCAACTAGCACCGGTGAGACTCAGCTAGCGCTGGCAAAAGCCTTGCACCTCAGCTAGAGCCGGCACACTGCTCACAGCTCGTCTAGTGCAAGGCTCGGGGCTCAGCTACCGCTGGCGCAAGGGGGTATGTGAGCATGCATGCATGCTTGTGCATGCACACTCTGCAAATGGGGTTGCTAGCACCTGTGCGCAGCATGCAGGTTGCTATCGCCAGCATGCAGCTTACAGTCTGGTTGGCGCCGGCGAGGCTATTGCTTCGGCTAGCGCAGCGCGCACCCCGGCTGTCAGTGAAAGGCTTGTGGCTCGGCTAGCACCGGCACGCAGCTCAGAGCTCAGCTTGTGCAATACTCGAGGCTCAGCTACCGCTGGCGCAAGGGGGCGGTGAGTGCATGCATATGCATGCGTGCACTGGCCAGCCACTCACGCAGCTCAGTGGCCACGGCCCGGTAGTGGGCCGCGGCCGATAGGTTGGAGACCTCTGCTTTAGCTGACTCTGTGAAATTAGATGTAGTTCAGCAGGAACCTACAGTGGGCTAAAGTTTGGATCCACTGACATCAACGGCCCCGGATCGGCTCCATCCTGCTTATCGTCTTTACCATCATTTGAGTCTAGGGTACAGGATCCTGGTGGATCTGGAATTGGCAAGTCCTCACCATAAGGGGAACAGGACGCAGCGGATATTCCACAGTCCACTTCCTTCTTTCCTGAGATCCCTTTTGCAAATGGGGGAAGCATGCAAAAAAACAGTAGTCACTACTATGATTTGCGGTGTGTGTGTGTGTGTGTTCCCCTGCACACCATTGGGACTGCGAAAGGCAAAGAGCTTTTTCTTCTCGTTCAGCCCCGACGATAATTCGCACACGTAATGCGACAATAATGAGGGGCTCAACTCTTTGCATCCAAAATATAGGTGGTGTGCCTTTTTTTTTTTTTTTTAAACCACTGCCGTCGTACTGCACTTTTGGGATGCAAATGTAACTTTGCCGCAAGTGCGGCAGAAGGTTGTCTGCGTTGTTTACACAGTTTTGTGGCATCGTGGCTTCTGAGGGAAAATATCACCCAACTGTTCCCAGGAAACGTTAGGCAACGCCACTTTCGCAAGCCACCAGATGTAACCGTATGGTGCTTAGATCTGACCAGGACAAATGTACCTTGCAATAAAATAAGAAGTTACAGCTAGGTAACAATCTTAAGTCTCAAAAGTGAAGATAAATTTATACACTTCCCTGTAGTACCATTTTGACTGTTCTACCGTACTTTGTTGAGATGTTAAGAGGCATCCTGACCAGCAGACACATCCCTCCCTCGTGGGCAAATAGATCCACCCGTCTATAAATCTTTACCATGAAACATCTTGAAAACTTTAGCCAACCAGCACTTTGTCCTGTTTTCTAACTCGTTTCATCAAAATAACGTAAGGATTAATACATTTGATCTCCGAGGTCAATCCATCCCCCAAATTCGTAGACCGGTGAAATTGAAGGACGAACTTCCTTTTTGAGTTTGAACGCCCAGTTCTCTCCTTCTTTCCAAGAAATGGACAAAGGAAATAACAAGGGTTCACAAAGACGTCGATGGGAGACCACTGCTTTCGCCTAAATTCCATGAAGCCGATGTTAATCCCGGAAAACTTCCAGACCTGGAGAACGGGTTGCTGGTTTCTAACGATTTAGCAACGACGTCTTGCATATTCATATTTAGTCTCCCAACTAAAGATGCCACTTGTTTCTTCTTTTCTAAGCCACGATCCAAAAGATCTACCTGTTGGAACCATGTCAGCCGGCGTATTCTTTGCGATGTGACCTTTTTAAAAAAAATTAAAAAAAAAAAATAAAAATGAAAAAACCCGCCAACATCCCATTTCCTTTGCCAGCTTTGTGGAAGCGAGCTTTCCAGATTTTGCTTTTCTGGTGATTTTTCAGAATTAAGTCTGAGCCGCTTGGCTATTTGGGGGAAGCAGGCCGCCGAACTGACCGATCTGAAATATCCTGGGTCGAAAAAGATCACTGGTGGCCCCCGAAGCAGACTAGAGGAAATTAAGCAAGGCTTGTGTCAACGCTGCCAACGCTGGATGTTTTTGCACTGACAATAGATGGAAACGTAGCCATCTTTTTCCCTTTCGCTTTAAGAGTTAGATGATGTTGGGAGGTGGGGAAATGTGAATGAGAGTCCAGCTAGTCATAACAACACTAAACGTAGCGTGAGAATCAAGGTTACTGAGCCCAGAGCTGATAAAAGAATTGGAAGGCTGTAGAGGAAGCCTGCACTTCAAGCTAATTGGGGAATGTGATTTTTGACTGTTAATTGGAGGAGGGAATTATGCTTTGATACTAGGTGCCAAAGGGAGGAGAATTCGGCTTTTGGCTTCAATTATGTAAGTGCTGCTGTTCTGCTATTCGAATAAAAGATCCTTTAAGGTAAACAATGCCTCAAAGTTCTTTTGAAGAGTTTCATCTGTCGGAATCATGAGAGCTTGTTTTTGAGGATACAGTTTGGCACTGCTAGGAGCGTCACGCACCCTACTGCTTCCCTCCTGTTGAGTTATCGAGCATTGGTAGGAAGAGGCGGTGGCTGGACATGAATTTCAGCCGGTCCACAAATGCTCGGCGACTCCAGTGTCTTTTATTTCTTCTTATACAGCGCAAAAGCCGCAGCTGCCACAGCTGCCAGAACAAACCCGGCAAAAAGCAGCCAAAAATTGTCTAAAGAAGACTCAGGTTCAACCTCGGCTTCCTTGTCTGGGAGAGAAGGGCCAGCCTGGCCCTTGGCTTTGTTCTTTAGCTGACCGCCGGATGCTGAATCTGGGGAGGCCCTGGGAGACGGCCGCGAGGAGGCCACATCCAAAGGAACCCCCATCAGATCCACACTTCGATTCTCTTCCACTCGCACGTGGTGGCTCCTGAGGGACGTGTCTTCTTCACCAGGGTCCACCTCGGCTGGAAGGGAAGCATCAAATGGCCTGCTCGCCCGGCTTCTTCCCCAAATGGTGCTGGTGGCCGAACTGCCAGCTGAGCTGCTGTTACTCAGCAAAATGGGGTCGCTGTCGCTCGCGCTCCCCAAAATGGAGTCGCTGTCCATGCTCATGCGTATTCTTTCTGAGGAACCAGAATACAAGTTGCTGGGCTCTCCAGTGTCATCTAAGCGGAGTTTGCTGGGCTCCAAAGTATGTTCTGAAGACAGAACGCCTGGCTTGGAAGGCATATCGTCCTCACTCCGGTTGCTGTGAAAGATGTGACTGTCTCTCTGACGATCCCGGACAGCTGACGGCCGGCTCTCTATCCCCTACAGGGAACAGAAAAAAGAGGTAAAGCAAAGGTCCCTGTTCATTGTCTAAGGCAGGGCTGGGCAACCTTAAACACTCAAAAGAGACACTTGGACCCGTTTCCCACAGGAAAAAAAAACCAGACACTGGGAGCCGTAAAACTCACCCCCGCGTAAGCGGGGGAACTTGATGGAAGAGTTTAATTAAAAAGAAATAGAGGCTGTTGTGCATGAGCTCTCTCTCTCTTCTCCCACCCTCTCTCTCCCTCTCTCCGATCTTCTGCTCACCTGGCAAGCTGGGTTCACGCTGTTCTGGACAAACTGACACACATTCTTATTGGGCTGGCTCTCCTGCCGTGCTTCCTGCTGCTTCCTGTGGAGACGCAGCAAAGGCAGGAGTCCCGCCCAATAAGCTTGTCAGCTTCTTGGAGAACAGTGTGTTACAGAGAGAGAGAGAGAGAGAGAGAGAGAGAGAGAGAGAGAGAGAAGGGAAGCACAAGTGCCCCTCTCTGTCTCTGCAAATGGCTGGTAGCCGCAGAAGGCTGAAAGAGTCACATGCGGCTCCAGAGCCGCGGGTTGCTGACCCGTGGTCTAAGTGGAGATTATTATTTTTTCCCAGTCGTCCAATTCACGGTGGTCCCCAAAGTGCTTTTTCAAAAGGCGACTGGACTTGAAGACGTTTCGCTTCCCGCCCAAGAAGCTTCTTCGGTTCTGACTGAACAGCGAAGGATGGAAGGCTGGTGGCAAGGAATATTAATCCTTCAACCCTCCGCCTTTCAGTCTGGACCGAAGAAGCTTCTTGGGCGGAAAGCGAAAAGTCTTCCGGGAAAAACAAAAGAAAGTCCACTCGCCTCTTGAAAAAGCACCTTACAGGATCCTTGCAACAAGATAAGGGAGTTCTTCGCCAACGCCCAAGCTCCCAGAGGAAAAAGGGGGAGAGAAATCTAATAAATAAATAAGGCTATCTGAGGAAAGATCCACAATGTGCTAGAAGCGCCTGAGGCAATGTTAATCAGCACAGTTAAGTGGGCCGTAAATATTAACCAGTTTGGTTTAGTGGTTAAAGTGCCGATTTAGAAAGCAGGACATGGTGAGTTGTAGTCCCGCCTTAAGCATGAAAGCCGGGTGGGTGACTCTGGGCCAATCATCAGGAGATGGTGATTTCTAGTCCCACCTTAAAGGCATGAAATCCAGCTGGGTGACTCTATGCCAGGGGTAGGCAACCTTGGCTGTTTTATGACTTGTGGACTTCAACTCCCAGAATTCCTGAGCCAGCATGGGGGAACGATGGCCCCTTCGTGACTCGCGGACTTCAACTCCCAGAATTCCTGAGCCACTATGGCTCAGCATGGAAACCTCTCCCTTTCTCCTCAGCGTGGCTGGCTCAGGAATTCTGGGAGCTGAAATCCACAAGTCATCAAAGAGCCAAGGTTGCCTACCCCTGGCCTAGGCTGTTTATGACTTATGGACTTCAACTCCCAGAATTCCTGAGCCAGCCATGCTGAGGGGAAAGGGAGAAGTTTCCAAGCTGAGTCATACTGGCTCAGGGATTCTGGGAACTGAAGTCCACAAGTCATAAGAGAGCCAAGGTTGCCTACCCCAGCTCTATGCCAATCACCAGAAGATGGAGAGTTCTAGTCCCACCTTAGGCATGAAAGCCAGCTGGGTGACTTTGGACCAATCTCTAAGGGATGGTGATTCTTAGTCCCACCTAAAGATCTAAAAGCTGGCTGGGCTAACCACCAGGAGACAGCGAGTTTTAGGATCTCGTTTTGCAACCGGCGTTAAGTGGATCACTGCAACCATTAAGCCGGTTCGACTTCTGCCATTGACTCGGCTGACTGGAAGCTGGCTGAAAAGATTGCCCAGGATGATCACGTAACTCCAGGATGCTGCAACTGTCGCCAATACTTGCTGGTTGCCAAGCGTCCCAATTTTGACATGACCATGGAGATGTTACACAGGTACAAACGCCAAGACCAGCCGGAAGTCCCCTTTTTCAGAGCTGTTGTAACTCTCAACCGTCGCTAAAGAAACGGTTGTAAGTTGAGAAGTACTTGTAGCTTCCTACATCCTTCTCTGGACCTTCCTGCGGATATCCCCTTGCTGTTCTCCTGGGGCACCATCTGTGCCCAATGTCCCCCGTTTCTTCCTCTCCAACCTACCGCCTCAGGCTGGCCTCCCACGGCGCTCGTAATGGTGGTTTGTGCCCCAAATCCTTTCTCTTCCACGGGAAGTTTAATGTCCTCTCTCTCGCCTCCAGCTGAAAGCTCCACGCCAGGCTTCGGTGGCTTTCTTTCGACGGAAGAGGAACCGTCCAAATCGGAAAGCGGAAGACGAATCGGACTTTCGGACACAGGGCTGGGGACCGGACGGCGAGGCTTGGCTCCCGTTTGGGTAAAGGACGGCTGGGCGCCGTTCGCTGGAGAGCCGCGAGACGAAGGATCCACGAAGAGTCGCGTCTGGTCTTCGGCTGACCTAGAGGAAGCTGCAGAGAAACAATAGGGCAACACGATTTATTTAACACACCAGTTGCACACTACACATCATGCATTTTCTGAGCATTCAAGAGCCACGCCCTCCCCTTTCGGGAGCGCATCACGAAACACCAAATACGAAGCACAGCACTACACTGAGGGCAAATAACCAGAAGGGGGTCCCCCCCGACCTACAACCCTTCCTTTAGCGGCCGTTCGAAGTTACAACGGCAGTCACAAAAATGACTTAGGAGCATTTTTCACACTTACGACCGTTGTAGCATCCTAGGGTCCCAGCCGGCTTCTGACCTTCAAAATCAATTGGGGGGGGGGGGAAGCCGGGTTTCGCTTAACGACCACCCGATTCGCAACAACAACCACGGAAGAAACAGTTGTAAAACTGGGTCCGGCTTACTTATAAGCACGGCCCAGCTTAGAGACTGAAATTCTAGTCTTAATTATGGCCGTACATTGAGGACAGCCTGCAAAAACGTGCAAGCATGTAGGCCAGCCCTGGTCGTTTGAACTAAGACGGTTCACCCTCAAGCCTTTTGTGGGAGGTCTTTGTCAGGGGTCTTCAAACTTGGCCCTTTTATGTTTTGTGGACTTCAACTCCCAGAATTCCTCAGCCAGGCACGTGGGCTGAGGAATTCTTGGAGTTGAAGTCCACAAGTCATAAAAGAGCCAAGTTTGAAGACCCCTGGTCTACGTAAACATCCCCTTTGGGGGTTCGCACTCAGTTTTTCACCTGGCAGATTTTTCTCCTGTTTCTCCAGGCGACTGTCCACAACCGGCGGCTTTTCCTGCTTCGCATCCCCTTGGAGAGCGTGGACCTTGCGTTCCGCCCCCAAATCCTCTCTCTGAACGGGCAAAGGGTACAAGACACTATCGCTCGAATAATAATCCTCTTCTGGATGATTCCCAAACGTGCCAGTGGGCAACGGTGAAACTCTCCCGCTATCATGCGGGTGGGGCACATTCCCAAAACGCCCGTTTTTCACCGTCACCGGGCGGTGTTGGCGCCCGTCCCACTTCTGCTGCATGGGACCCCCCGCAGCTGAGGTTGGCGTGGTCGGGGGGAGAAGCGGCCTCTCTTCCACGAAACCTGGGATCGGAAGAGCCTCATTTTGACTATACGGATTTAGAGACTCGGCGGCTCTGTCCCTTCCAGTGGCCGCTCCAATGTTAGATGCCAAATGGCCGTCGTCGGAAGTAGAGGAAAAACCCGGCTCTCCTTTGTCTGTGCTCTGCAAAGGAGGAGGGAATGAATGCTAATTTTATGTTAATTTTATAGATTGCCTCTGTGTGTGTGGTGTGTGTGTGTGTGTTTGTGTTTGTGTGTGTAATTTATATTATATAAAAATATTTAAAAAGGTAAAGGTTCCCCCGCACATGCATGGCTAGTCGTTTCAGACTCTAGGGGCCGGTGCTCATCTCCGTTTCAAAGCCGAAGAGCCGGCGCTCGTCCGAGGACGTCTCCGTGGTCATGTGGCCGGCATGATTAGACGCCAAAGGCGCACGGAACGCTGTTACCTTCCCACCGGAGCGGTCCCTATTTTTCTACTTGCATTTTTACGTGCTTTCGAACTGCTAGGTTGGCAGAAGCTGGGACGAGTAACAGGCGCTCACTGCTACGCGGCACTCGGGATTCGACCCGCCAAACTGCCGACCTTCTGATCGACAAGCTCAGTGTCCTAACCCACCGAGCCACCGTGTTCCCCTAAAAATATTTATACTGATATTTATTTATATACATTTATATATATTATCTGGCACAGTGACCTAATGATGAAGACATTCGTCTCCCACTCAGAAAGTTGACAGTTCGATCCCAGGCAGCGGCAGATGTTTCACAATTGGAGCAAAGAGAAAATATCTACTGTGAACTCCCATTGAGGAGTCAGGAAGGGCATCCAGCTAGTAAACGCTCAGCTCCATCTAGCTGTCCCAGCTCTGCCCCAAATTAAGGGATTACAGGGAGTTTTCATAGATTGATTATACTGTCTGCCGCCCATCTCTAAGGAAGAGGGGCAGTTAAGAGAAAGGAAATATAAATAAATAAAGAAGGCAAAGCCATAAGCCTGGGACGATCGGATTCCTGCCTCCCACCCTACCATGACCGAGGCACAGAATTGGCAACGAGAAACAGACAGTCTGGTCCAGTGGTAAAGGCACCAGGCTACAAAGTGGGAGACAGTTGAGTTCTAGTCCCGTCTTAGGCAACAAAGCTGGCTGGGGTGACTTTGGGCCAATCGCCAGGAGACGGTGAGTTCTAGTCTCGCCTTAGCCATGAAAACTGGCTAGATTACTTTGAGCTGCATTTCTTTCTTTTTTTTCCCTCTCTCTTTCTCTTATTTCAACCCACCTCACAGGGTTATTGTTGTAGGAAAAACAGGAGGAGGAATGTTGTGTTGGATATGTTTGTTGCCTTGAGTTATTGGTAAAAATAATGAAGGCAGGAAATATATATACATATGTGTGTGTGTGTATGTGTGTGTGTATATGTATATGTGTGTGTATATATATATGTG
>JAKJMR010000761.1:96864-107431 GCA_024449315.1 Daboia siamensis | reverse complement strand
TGCGTGTGTGTGTATATGTGTGTGTATATGTATATGTGTGTGTATATGTATATGTGTGTGTACACACACACACACGTTTGCTGCCTTGAGTTATTAGTAAAAATAATGAAGGCAGAATACACACACACAGAGACACACAAAATGAAGAAAAAAATTAAAATTCAAATATATTAAATATAAAATAAAATAATGAAATGAAATGAAACAAAAATAAAAATAAAATAAATGTAGACATACCTCAGGATGTACCGCTAACTTGCTCTTTTCGGCTGGAAGGCTGTTTTCTTGAATGGGAATCTGGTAATCCCCCGTATCCTGGGGGGGCGGATTGGCAGGTGAAGCGGCCAATTGTGAGGGAAAGATAGGACGGGCATGGGGAATAAACCCGCCCGGAGGTGCTGAAGCTGCTGGAGGGGTCCTTTGCGAGGCTGGGGGAGGACGTCATTGCACGCAGGCGGACATTAAATGTGGGGGAGAGAGAGGGAAAGGATAGAGTGTCAACCCTACTAGGCAGACCAGACAAGAAATTGCCACCAGATAACCTAATTCCACTTTACAGGCAGTCCTCGACTTATAACCATTCCATTTAGCAACCATTCAAACTTACAACAGTTAAAACTGTGGGGAAAAATGGCTTAGGATGGTTTTTTCCACACTTACAACCGTTGCAGCACCCTCATGGTCACGTGATCAGAATTTGGCTGCTTAGCAATTGGCTCGTATTTACGAGGGTCGCAGCGTCCCCGGGGGTCATGTGATTCCCCTTTTGCGACCTACTGACGAGCAAAGTCAATGGGAGGGGGAGGAGCCGGATTCGCTGAACAACTGTGTGTCTAACGTAACATCTGCAGTGATTCGCTTAACAACGGTGGGAAGAAAGGCCGTAAAAAGGGGGCAAAACTCCCTTCACCGCTGTCTCACTTAGCCAAGAGAAATGTTGGGCTCAATTGTGGTCGTAAGCTGAGGACCACATGTACTGTAAAATTATCCAGCTCAGGGCTATGCTCCCTGTCAGAGCGTGCACAGTCTTATTGCGCTGAGATAACCCAAGAGTAAACACAGTAAAAAGTGGTTTGTATTAAATGGTGGTTTATCTTACACTATCTACAATATCATAAAGCAGGAACAATATACATACACGTGCTAATACAGCAGGATCCAACAAACCACAGTTACAGCTGGAAATGGAAGAGAGAGTACACAACTGTGGATCCTTCCTTTTTACATACAAACCTCTTAAAGAGACACAAACTCTGCTTGCTCTTAAAGAGACACAGACCCTGCTGAGTCATTCCCATCATTACATTATGTCAGCTGGTTAGCTTTTAAATCATAACCTTGACACTCCCTTATCTGACCGTAGCCTAGGTAGGGATCTCTTGGTTCTGTCTCCCAAAGTCTTTCCCACGTACAAGCATTCCCTGACTTACGACCATTCATTGAGCCCACAGCTAACCAAACTTGGCAACATTTGAGACTTGTCGACTTCAACTCCCAGAATCCCTCAGTGTGGCCAGCTGAAGAATTCTGGAAGTTGAAGTCCACAAGTCTTCAAAGTTGCCAAGTTTGCAGAGTCCCTGATTTATCCATTGTTCACAGTTAACAACGGCCCTGAAAAAGGGGGCATGATTGGTTCGCGCCGTTTAGAGCGTGTCCCCACGGTCATGGGGTCAAAATTCAGGAGCCTGGCAACCTGCATTGCAGCATCCCGGGGCCACGTGATCCCCTTTTGCGACCTTCAATGGGGGAAGGCAGATTCACTTCACAACTCATTGATCCTCGAAGGACAGAATGTCCCTTAAGGGAATGAGAATGAGCCTAAAACTAAGGAGAAATTTCCCGACAGTGAGAACAATTAACCAGCAGAACTGCCTGCCTCCAGAAGTTGTGGGTGCTCTGACACTGGAGGTTTTTAAGAAGACATCGAACAACCCCCTGTCTGAAATGGTATAGGGCAGGGGTGTCAAACTCAATTTCATTGAGGGCCACATCAGCATTATGGTTGCCCATGGGGGGCCGGGTGGGTGTGACCAAGTGGGCGTGGCCGGGTGGGCATGGCCAGCTCAATGCTGCTCACTCAGCACAGCTTACTCGAAAGGCCTGGGTCAGGAGAGAACAAGTTGCACCAGCTAATTTCATGTGGGGAAATCTCATTGCCCCACAAGCTCTTCACCTCCCCAAACATCTGCAGCCAAGCATGTGCAGAGGATGGAAAGGGCCTTCTTCCCAAGCCTAGGCATGATTGGTAGTTTGTTAGCTCAGATGTAGATAGCCTCCTAGTCTCCAAGCTGAGAGAGAGAGAGGGGGGGGGAGGGAGAGAGAGAACCTTCTTCTGCCTTGACAGATCTCTGGAGAGCAAGAGGAGGCAGGGAGCAGCACTTCCCAGTCCTGCATGAGGGAGGCTGGCCCTTCTTGAAAGGGAATCCCCATTTCCACTCATCCATGGATGGAGGAAAAAATCAGCAATCCACCATCACTCAGAAGCTGGTCTAGCAGCCACAAGGACTACTCAGCCTCCATTTCTGATCAGATTCTGATATTTTCAGAGCTGCCTTCCAGTCTCTCATTGCAAGGAGGGGGGGAGAAATCAAGCTTTCCCAAATAGGAAACAAGGAACCACTTGCTCCATTTTTTCCCAACAACTCTCCTATGTCCATGAAGCCCAGAAATAGAGTTCAAAATCCCTGAAATATCCATCCAAAATTTAGCTTTTGCAAGCAATGCTGGTTAGTTCTTTCAAGGTCTGTCAGTCTGTCCTTTGGGGGAGACCCAAAACATCCCTCCATTGATTTCAACATATTTTCCACCAAGAATCAGACTGAGCATAATGTGGTTTGGGGACCTAGGGGGCAAGGAGATGGGGCTCATGGGGGCACTGGCAGGGATGGCCCGTGGAAAAGGAGGCCAGCGGCATGTGATCCAGGCTGGGAACATGTGGGGGGGAGCAACTCCAGGACAGAGGGATGGAGCCAGTCTGGGCACTGCCCAAAATTGCAGGAGCGTGGCTGCTGCCTCACTCTTGTGGCTCCAAAGGGCTGCCCAGCATTCTGCCTCACCCTCCCAACTCTCCGCAGCCCCAGGCCTGCTTGCACTGAAGGGCACAAGGAGACTTTGAAACTGACAGCACATTTTCTCCTCCACACAAATCTGGAGACATTCCCAGGCCACCAAGGCCCAGGGCTGTGGTGTTCACAGAGCCAAGGGTGGCACCTACTCTGGAACAGTTGAGGCGCAAAGGAGCATCTGGGTATGCCCCAGCATGACTCCTGCTGAAAGAAACTTGGCAGTAGTGTCCCTGAGGGGCAGGCAGGGTGGCAAAAACAGTTTTTAGTGCTCAGCTCTACTATACCACCCAGACCCAGCCTGTAAAATATCCGGCTGCAGCTTCTCCTCCAATTGGTCCCGCTTTCCCTGCACAGATCAAATGGGAGATCCGCTCCAGGTTTTCCAGCCCGCCCACCCGCCCAGTTCCTGAGTCCAAGGCATCCTTAGAGCTAAGGAGCTGCCCTGGCTACTGCGTTCCTACCTGCCTTTCAAGTTGGGATAGACTGCAGCTGTTCTTCAACTTTAGAAGGAAAGACACCCAGACCCCAGCCTGTAAAAAATCACACTCTACCTCCGGCTGGAGCTTCTCCTCCAGTTGGTCCTGCTTTCCCTGCGCAGACCAAATGGGAGATCCGTTCCAGCTTTTCCAGCCAGCCCGGCAGAGGAGCCATCGGCTCTTTCTCTGGCTGCCTCAAGTCTGTCTTCCTGCCTGGGCACTTCTCCCCCTCACCGGCTGGCTGTTGCTCCCTTCCCCCCCATCCTACCTCACTCCCTCCTACCTACCTGGAGACTAACAGCTGCAAATGGTGCTGGGCTCCACCAGCCCACGTGCACTTGCCTCCTACTGAGCAAGTGCTCAGCCGGGCCGGCACCAAGGTGGTGGGGGCCGGACCTTTGTAATTTCCAGGAGAGTTGTGCGGGCCGGATTCAATCATGTGGCGGGCCGTTTGTGGCCCGCGGGCCTTGTGTTTGACATGTCTGGTATAGGGTCTCCTGCCTGAGCAGGGGGATGGACTAGAGGATCTCCAAGATCCTTTCCAACTCTTGTTATTCTTAACAACTGTGGCAAAAAAAAAAAAAGATTGTAAAATGGGGTTCAACTCACTTAACAACTGCCTCACTTAGCAACGGAAATTCCGCTCCCAATTGTGGTCGTAAGTCGAGGACTACCTGTATTGCAGGGTTGGCTACCGGAGAAGACAAATACTTTAGGCAGGGATGAACAAATCCACACTCCACCCAGGCCTTTGATTCTTTATTTGAGACCTCCAAAGTCCTTCCAGACCTTCTTTTTGACGGTGGGGTGGGCTTGGGTGGGTGGGTGGGTTATCCCAAGCATTGCAAAACCTCACAAAGCCCAACTTTTTTGCCGCCCCCCCCCCCCCCGAGCCCAAACCACCTGATTTGCAAGAGAAGGAAAAAAAACAGCTTACGGAGGAGGTTGGCGTGATACACGCTTTCCAGCTTGTCAGCCAGGTCGCCCATGTTTTGCTCGCGGAGAGCCTCCACGAACAGAGGCACCCAGCCTTCCCGGCAGCACAAGCGTTGCAAGAATTCAAATGTGCTCGCGTTGTTTCCCTCGATGGAGCAGCACGCTCGGATCTTTTGCTATGAAAGAGAAAGAATAAAAAGTAAAATCTGTATAGGTTCCTCCTGTCCAGTCCTACTGTCTCCGCTTCTTCACCGAGGGAGCCAGCATTTGTCCGAAGATGCTTCCATGGGTCATGTCGCCGGCACGACGGTACACCGAGACTCGCAGAAGGCCGTTACCTTCCCACCAAAGTGGAAGGACTTCCGGTTTGCAGAGATGGCTGCCATGGACGTCTGGAAGGCGAGCTCCGTCTTCCGCGTCCAGTTTCGCTTCGCTGGGGGACCCTGGAAAGGGTCGAAAGTCGCCCTGTAGGGGCGACTAGCAAGGAGGAGATCCCCGTTGGATCGTGGGAGGGCGGTAGCCCTTCCGCTTGATCCAGGGCAGCCCTCCAAACCGGGGGACAAAAGACCGGCCAGGTTTGTTCAATTATGTGTATTGTATTCTATGAAAGGTTATAGCCAAATAACCAGAAAAAGGAAGCACAACTTGCTTAGGTTGATATCAGGTAGCTTTCCTTGATCTGATTGTAGCCAATGAGCATGAGTGTTTAGAGAGCCAATCAGGTGTTATCTTGTTTTGGCAATGAGCCAATCAGATCACAGCAGGATCCAGTTATTGATGTCCTGTATTGAAGCTGAGAGGAGGATATTTGTCAGTGTGTTATGGGATCACTTATCAAGTCGGTTGGGGTTTTTTTGTGTTCTTTCACTTAGTGAGCTTGTAAAACGTAATAAAATTAAAGCAATGGTGCAAAGACTTGACTGGTTGCCCAGAAAGCGATATAAAATAGTATTATTAAGTGAACAAGGGTCTACAGTTATAAAAAAATTAGAAGAAAAACTGGTGGAAAATTAACCAAAGGTGGCATTTCTAATGTACGCTTTTCCCAAAAGGTTTCCACAATTTTGGCCACTACCGTACATAAGCTATCAATGTGAAAACCTCAAAAAATCTTGACCAGCGACACAAATTTTTGCACAAGGGATCCTTGTGTGTGTGTGCACGTGTGAAAGTAATCGTGTAATTACCCTGTCTGTCTCTGTCAAACACCGCAAATGGATCATTTGGCTCACTTGGACGCGATGGAACATGGTTAGATTGCGGTCAACATATCTCTTCACCGCCTCCTCAGCAAATTCGCTTCCCCGGCCAGACATCTTGAGTTAGTAACTAGGAAAAAGAACAGTAACAGCTTAATCTAAGATGACAAGGCAGTTTTCAACTTAGAACCGTTCATTTAGTGTTGGATTCAAAGTTACAACAGCACTGGAAAAAGGGACTGCTGACTATTTTTCACACTTATGACCGTTGCAGCATCTCTGTGGACATATAATCAAAATTTGTTGCTTGGCAACTGACTCATATTTATGACGGTCACAGGGTCCCGGGTGATCTTCAGACAGGCAAAGTTAATGGGGAAACCAGATTCCACTGAAATAATGCATCCTGATTAGAAGGTGTTTGTCCCCAAGCAGAATAATATTAGACACGGTTTTCAACGTTACTGACATTTAAAAAAAAATAAATTAAATAGCGGCTAGGATTTTTCAGGATGCAGGAGGAAAAAGCCTTTGACAAGCTGGAATGGCTTTTAATGCTTGCAGTTTTTAAGAAAGTGGGTTTGTGATTCACATTTTCTTGCATGGATTCCTCCTTTCTTTTTAGTGGTATTAGAACCTGGAATTAAATTAGCAAAGCAAGAACATTAATTGAAATAATTTCCTGATGACAGTGTGCTCACAATTGTTCACCCTAAAATCCAGAACTGATAGCATGTTTTTCCAATTAACAAACTATTCCAAAAATCAGATTTATCTCCAAGAAAGCAAAAACGATTACCCATCGAACTGAAAAAAATAAAATAAAATGTGACTTGTTTAGATCTATTTTTTTCTTTCAAATTTGGCGGCTTTATGGCAAATGGACTCACCTCCCAGAATTCCCTAGCCAGCTGTTCAAGGAATTCTGGGAGTCCACGCATCTTAAAAGTTATCTGTTTTCAGAAACACTTGTTTAAGATGGAAAACCTAAATGTCTCTTGGCTAGGAAGAATTCCATTATTAAAAATAAGCATCCTACCAAGAATTTTTCTTTTTCGAACTATTCTAGTGCAGACAGACAAATATTAGATGAGCGGCATAAACAAGTATTAAAATACACACAGACCTGTAAAGAAATATAATAAAAGCTTAGCAGAAAGTGGGTGTGAAAATGGATATTTAAAGGTTGAAGTCCTCGACTTACGACAACAATGGCGCCCAATATTTCTGTTGCTAAGCGAGTTAGTTAACTGCAGTTCTTAAACTACTAAAACAGTTATTAAGTGAATCTAACTCCCTCCACTGACTTTGCTTCTCAGAAGGTCGCAAAAGTGTGTGTGGGGGTGTGTGTCACACAACCCAGGGACACTGCAACGGTCATAAATACGAACCAGTTGCCATGGGGATGCTGCCAGGGTCATTAAGTGTGAAAACTGATCGTTAAATCACTTTTTTCAACCCTGTTCTAATTTTGACCGGTCTCTGAACGAATGGCCGTTAAGTCGGAGACTATCTGCATTTGAAATATAAAATGCTTTTTAATGCTCGGGGTCTCTCTGTGGTGATAAGTCTTTGCAGCATTGTCTTTCCATTAAATAATGTTATTATCTTCCCTGTTCAAAGAAAAAAAAAAGTGACAACTGCTTTCAGAAACCGATAAGGACTTGGCACTTCCTAGGAAAGTCGTTTGGAGGTCATTCAAATGCCGCTTACAAGGGCCTTCAGTTGCAAGCTGTTTACACCCTTGTGTTGCCAACGTACAAATAGCAGCTGGCTGGTGCATCCGACAAAGATGCCATTTCTCAACGCTAACTGTCCCTTTCTTGGTAACTCCTTGGTCGACTCCCAGTTCTTGAGATTATCTGAGCTGCCCATAAACCTGCTGGCACAAGGGTCTCCAACCTTGGCAACTGTTAAGACTTGTGGACTTCAACTCCCAGAATTCCTCAGCCACCCGTGCTGTTGAAGCATGGGAGCTGAAGTCCACGAGTCTTAAAAGTTGCCAAGGTTGGAGACCCCGGTGGCTGCAGGCTTCCCGTCGTTGACCTCCACGTAGGCAAAGGTTTCCAAATAAAACACTAAAGATTAACTTCCAGAAGATTTGAGAGAGAGAGAGAGAGAGAACAAGGTGGACTAGCGGCTCCACATTTCAAATTTGTTAGCGCTTAATATGGGACTCCCTTAATGGCTCAGTCACTTCAACCAGAGGAGCAGGATGTCTAAAGGATAGGCAGAAAGAATTTTGGGCTGATGCAAAGAAGAAAAAAAAGTTTATTAAGAAGTCCTAAAAGAGAGTTTGACTTAGTGGTTAAGGCTGCAGGCTGGAAAATGGGAGACAGCGAGTTCTAGTTCTGCCTTAGGAAGAAAAGGTGGCTGGGTGACTTTGGGCCAATCACCAGGATACTATGAATTCTAGTCCCGCCTTAGGCATGAAAGCCAGCTGGCTGACTTTGGGCCTATCACCAGGAGATGGTGAGTTCTAATCCCACCTTAGGCATGAAAGCCGGCTGGGTGACTTTGGGCCAATCACCAGGAGACAGTGAGTTCTAGTCCCACCTTAGCCATGATAGCCGGCTTGGTGACTTTGGGCCTATCACTAGGAGATGATAAGTTCTAGTCCCACCTCAGACATGAAAGCCTACTGGGTGATTTGGGGGCCAATCCACCAGGAGACGATGAGTTCTAGTCCTGCCTTAGGTACGAAAACTAGCTGAACAACTACTAGGTCAATCATTCTCGCTTTAGAGTGGTGAAAATAAGAGGAAGAGGTGATATTCTACTGCCTTGAGTTTTTAATAAAAACCATTAAGAAAGGCGGGATGTAAACTAAATAAATAAATGGATGTTAAACTGAATGTCTGGGACAATCACACAGAAAGATTAAGTGCAGAGTTTTCTCCGGTTATTAAATGTCTATTTTCTTGACGTGGAAAATAATCACAAATGCTCTCAGTGGAAAGTTAATAAGCTCGCTCAGAAGATTTATTTGTAACAAGACAAAGATAAGAGACTGTCTTTGGCTGCATTTCCAAATCTCATCACACACAAATTCCAACGTCTTATTTCTGAAAAGTTGGGGAAATACAATTTAGAACAGGGGTCTTCAAACTTGGCACGCATGCCTGGCTGAGGAATTCCGGGAGTTGAAGTCCACAAGTCATAAAAGAGCCGAGTTTGAAGGCCCCTTATATAGACTTTAAGAGTGGACTTCAGCTCCCAGAATTCCTCAGCCAGCATGCCTGGCTGAGGAATTCTGGGAGTTGAAGTCCACAAGTCATCAAAGGGCCAACTTTGAAGACCCCTGATTTAGAATCTGAGCAGGTCCAAGCTTGCAGGATTTTAGATGCAGCAACATTAATGCCAAAATTAAGAAAAGAACACAAAACGTACTGTACAGGTAGTCCTTGACTTACGACCACAACTGAAGTCAAAATTTCTGTTGTTAAGTGAGACATTTGTTAAGTGAGTTTGGCCCCATTTTTTTTCCCCTTGCCTCAAGTGAATCATTGCAGTTGTTAAGTGAAACTGGCTTCCCCTTTAATTTTGCTTGTGAAAAGGTTGCCAAAGGGGATCCCGGATACATCACAACCGTTATCAATAAGAAGAAAATTCCTAAGAGTGAGAACAGTTGGAACAACCTGCCTCCAGAAGTTGTGGGTGCTCCAACACTGCAAGTTTTTAAGAGACTGGACACCCATTTGTCTGAAATGGTATAGGGTTTCCTGCCTAAGCAGGGGATTGGACTAGATCAGGGGTCTTCAAACTTGGCCCTTTTATGACTTGTGGACTTCAACTCCCAGAATGCCTGGCTGAGGAATTCTGGGAGTTGAAGTCCACAAGTCATAAAAGGGCCAAGTTTGAAGACCCCTGGACTAGATGATCTCCAAGGTCCCTTCCAACTTTATATTATGAATATGTTATTGTTATTGCTATTGTTATTAAATATGAAGCAGTTGCCAAGAGTCCAAATTTTGATCCAGTGATCACGGGGATGGTGCCAAATTCGTTAAGAGTGAAAAATGGTTATAGGTCACTTTTTTTCAGGGGCGCCGTAACTTTGCACAAATGGTCAGTAAATGAACTGTTGTTGAGGGCTACCTGTAATTCCAAATATTATAATCAAGAGAAAACTGATTTTTTTTTTTTTTTAAAAAATGGTGAATATATTACTCCAGTCTTGTGCGTTAAAATTCTCTTAACAATTGCTGAAAGTCTAATCGGCTGCTTGGATCAGTTCTTTATTTTATCTTTTTTTAAAAAAATATCTGCCAGATGAAAACCCCCAATCCTGGGTAACAGAAGAGGCTTCCGTTTTTCTACCTTATCCTCGGGATGCTTTTAAAGGATTTCTCTGAAATTTCTCAATAGTGCCTTGTCGCTGATCTGACGACTGGAGGGGGCAAATCTTTGTGATCGTTCTGAAAGTGCACACGCGCACACACACACACACAGACCTGCCACAGGCTCTTTCCAATCCTAAAACTCATTCTGAAATCTCTTCCTTAAAGGCGTCAACATGCAGGAAGCAAATCCTTTTGGAGCTAAGCCAACAATTTGTTAAGGACCGTGTCTCACACCCTTTCTGCAGGTTCCAAAATAGCAGGGAAAGGAGAAAGGAGAAAAAGAGAAAGTGAAAGAGGGGAGAGAAAAAAGAGAATGAAAGAGGGAGAAAGGCAGCAGAATGAGAGAACAAGACCAAGGAAAGAGGCAGTGACAGAGATGAGAAAAAAGAGAAAAGAGACAAGAGCGAAGGAAAAAAGGAGGAGAAGGAAAGAACAGCAAAGAAGGAAAAGGAAGAACAAAAGAGAAGAAAGGAAAGGGAAGGGAAGGGAAGGGAAGGGAAGAAGGAAAGGAAAGGAAAGGAAAGGAAAGGAAAGGAAAGGAAAGGAAA
>JAKJMR010000761.1:31817-44247 GCA_024449315.1 Daboia siamensis | reverse complement strand
GGTGATTGGTCCAAAGTCACCCAGCTGGCTTTCATGCCTAAGGCGGGTCTAGAACTCATTGTCTCCTGGGGAATTCTGGGAGTTGAAGTCCACACACCTTCCAGTCTCCACGGTTGAGAAACACCGCATTAAATTATGAGGCATACAGGTGGCAACTGTCTTGTTTAACAGCGGAAATAAGTCAAGGACTATCATTAGACATATTTTCACAACTCTCTCTGTCTGACTGTCTCACCACCCCCCCCCCCCTCGCTATCCTGTGTTCAGAATTGTGGCATTCAGACAAGGGGCCGTACCTACTGCAAGTCGCATTGCGTAAATTTCAGCAATGGCTTCTCACAACTCAACAGACTGGGAAGGCAGATGGGGAGTGGGGAACAAGAAAAATGGCTGGCTTGATGCAACATTTGTGCCTTCACGGGTGACACATTTCATCCACAAAGTCAGCAAGCTTTCCTTCCTCCGCAAATAATGTCTTTCAGTTGCTGGCTTGTGGTAAACACACTCTCTCTGTGTCTCTGTCTCTCTCTCTCTCTGGGTGTGTGTGGGTGTCTGTGTGTGTTTCCTTGCTACCTGTTTTTTTTTTTTCTTTCCCACAACTTGGGTTTCCTTGCCACTTTAGAGCGTTTCATGCCAAAACAAGTACTAGACAACACAGGAACAATTTTTTTCTAGCAGGACTTTTGTATAACCCACAATCCCAGCTATGTTGAAATCCATCCTCTTTGATCGCAGGTTAGGATGGAAATTGCGGTTCAGAACATTTAGGAGGACAACATATTGGGAAAAGCTGATATTTCGTTCAGAACTCTCTCCAGAGTGTTAAGAGGAAATTTTAATTTAAGAATTAAATTTAAGAAGACACTGGACAGTCACTTGTCTGAAATGGTATAGATAGAATCTCCTGCCTGAGCAAGGGGCTGGACTAGAAGACCTCCAAGGTCCCTTTCAGCTCTTATTCTGGTTCTAATTCTGATATAGATGTTGGCTCTTAATGTTAATTGGACCCCTAGCACTTTCTTCTGCCTCCTTTTCCGAGTGCTGGGAGGATATGACAATTATGTTTAAGAATTAAATGCCTTTTGCACTCCTTGGAAGCCTGGTGGATGAGGAGAGGGATTCCAGCAGTATGGTGGACGGTCAGTTTGATGCCTTCCCCCAGGAGTAGGAAAACTACGAAAGATTTGCACACTGTTTTACATTTGCTGGCCCCAAAAACATGGGCTGCGGGAGGTGTACTTATCCGATACTTTAGAATTAAGAAGTGAGCAAAAAATGCCACCAGCCTGAGTTGTTTTTGTTTGGAAACAGTTTTATTATCTTATCAGAAGTAGTCCTCGACTTACAACAGTTCATTTAGTGATCGTTCAAAATTACCTCACCAGGGGGAAAAAAGCGAACGTACGGCCGTTTTTCACACTTAACAACCACTGGTCACATGATCAAAACTGAGACTGTCAAGTTTGCGATGTATGGGCTTTTCAAGTGACTCTGAGGCACTGTTTACCTTAAAAGTCCTTTATTAGCCTAATACACCTGCAAATGCTTGCTCGAAGGAAGCTGGAATCTGAAATCTCCGCCCCCCCTTGCACAATATATTAAAACACAATTCTCCACCTTTCTAATTCTGTCATTAATCGTATTCTCCAATTAATTTAAATCAGGGATCTTCAAACTTGGCCCTTTTATGACTTATGGACTTCAACTCCCAGAATTCCTCAGCCAGCGTGCCCTGGCTGAGGAATTCTGGGAGTTGAAGTCCACAAGTCATAAAAGGGCCAAGTTTGAAGATCCCTGATTTAAAGAATCGTTTTTCCTTCCGTTAGAAGACCTGCCACAGCCTTTTCTTCTTTAGGGAAAAAAACGGCCTTGAAAAGTGCAATCCTACTCATTCCCCCTCCTAGCCTTAAACTAAAACAATACACAAGTCTTAAAGCCGTACACGTTTAACATATGAAACGGCAACTTCTTCATCTCTCCTCAAGCAGTAACATTCGATGTTAGCAACGCTGACAGAGACGTTTGGCAACCGTCTCTTACTTACGACCGGTTGCCGTATCCCAGGGTCACGAGCCTCTGACAGGCAAAGTTAACGGGGAAGTGTGATGACTTCCCTCGGACGCTTCCCCAGATACCTGCCAAGAGGGCAGCTCGGAGGAGGATGAAGCAGTTCCGGGCATGGCTGGAGGGGAGTTGGTCAGTGGCTCCAAGCAGCCATCTTGAGAGGGATTTGGCTCAAACAGAGCCGTAGCAGGACAGCCCTGAGGCTTCAGGTGGGGAAGGCCTGCAGCTGCACCCGGTCAGCGATGAGGAAGAGGAATTGCCTGCTGCCCCTGATCCGAGAACAGGCAGAGAAAAGGCAGGAGCAGAGAAGGACAGCCAGATTTCTCGGGAGGAGAAAGCGTCGCCCTCCTTAATGGGCTGCACCAGAAACTGGCTCTTTAGCAGAGCAGACAGATGGAGGCCATGGTGGGAACCACATGTTCGTTTCCTAGCTGGGTGTTTTCTGATTGTTGTGATGCTTGCCTTGCTTTGGATTGACACCGTGCCTTGACTTGGATCGTGCCTTGTGAACTCTTAACTTCCCCTGCCTTGTGAAGCCTCTTGTGGATTTAATTTCACCCGGTGGGTTTATCTCGTCTGGGAAACTTTCAAGGGCCTTGTGGACCTGTCGGCCATTGCTCTCTGGACTAGCCTCGGCCTGCTTTTGGCTGGACTTCATTGGGAGAGTTCCGGGGTTTTGACGAAAGGGAATTGCTGGGGTTAATATTAATAAACCCACTAAAAACCACAGTTACGGTTCTGAGCAGGACAGGAAACCAGATTCACTTAACAGCCGTGTTACTAACTTTTAACAAATGCAGTGATTCACTTAACAACTCTGGCAAGGAAGGTCTTAAAATGGGGCACAGTCATAAGTCGAGGACTATCTGTATTGTTTATAACTCATGTATTCTTTTATTCAATGTTTGTTACTTCAGTTCAATGGAGCTTTCATGCCTCTTTCCTCCACCTACTTTCCCCCAAACAACAACCTTGTGAGATGGGTTGGGCTAAGAGAACTAGAACTCACCGTCTCCTGGTAATTGGCCCAACGTCACCCAGCCGGCATTTGTGCCTAAGGCAGACCTGAACTCACCGTCTCCTGGGGATTGGCCCAGTGTCATCCCACTGGCTTTTGTGGCGTTGCAACTATTGAGCTGTCACTAAATAAATGGTTGTAAGTCGAGAACTATCCCCACAGTGCACCATTTGGGCTAACTTGTGTTTCGTCTTGTGTTGATCACTGAAAAATTGTGTTTATCCCTGATAAACCTGTGTTTTATCACTGGGTTTTCCTTTTGCCAGAAAAGGGCAAAATATCACCCTTAATTAAGGAGGGAAATTGAAAGGAAAAGTAGCAATTTGATACAAACTGCATTCAGAGTGAAGGCTGGTTTGCACACCCAGCTGGAAGGAAGGGAGGAAGGAAGGAAGGAAGGAAGGAAGGAAGGAAGGAAGGGAGGGAGGGAAGGAGGGAGGGAGGAAGGAAAAAGAAGGGAGGGAGGGAGGGAGGAAGGAAGGAAGGAAAAGAAGGAAGGAAGGAAAGAAAAGGGAGGGAGGAAGGAAGGAAGGAAAGAGAAGGAAGAGAGGGAGGAAAAGGAGGGAGGAAAGTGTAAATTCTCTCCGTGATTTTCTTGCAGACATTTTATAACGAAAACCAGGTAACCGCAATGCTGATGGTGTTATCTAGCTGGGTCCTGAAACGTCTGCCAGAAAGCCACCCAGCCCTGAGGGCACCCAGGACACACCCACCCACACACACACACCCCACAGTTCGACCCTGAGCTACAAATACTCTCCTTTATTGCTTCGTCTCAGTTCGCCTAAGTCCCACAGCAGCGAGGCCCGTGCAAGAAAAGCTTGAAGTGGAGAGAGAGTCACCCTTTTTAGGGAGGCACATGTCCGAAGGAGCTTAAAGCAGTGATTATAGGTGTGACTCTTCATTGGAGAATTTGCAGCGTCCTTCCTTCTTCCATCGGGCTGGGGCGTGGGAACCAGCCTCAGTGGCTTTGCTTCAAAAATGCAGTTTGCTGTAGAATTGTTACCTGCCCTTTCGGTGTGCTTCCTTTTAATTAAGGGTGGTGTCTTGACGTTTTTCTGACGAAGGAAAGCCCAGAGGATTTATAAATAAATAAATAAATAAAGAAAGAAAGAAAGAAAGAAAGAGAAAGAAAGAAAGAAAGAAAGAGAGAAATAGAGAGAGAGAGACCTCACGCTGCTTGCCTCTTTGATTGTTCGAAACGAGAAAAATGCACTTCCTTGAAGTAGCGTTAGGGGAAAAACTTCAAGACTTTCCCCATTTCGAGACATCACACAGCACGCGGGCGCTCATTCCAGGAGAGATGAAATAACTTTAAAAAAAAAAAAAAAACCTTTGAAATGAATAGGTCTCAACAGACGTCAGAACTGAGTGGAGAAATATTTAAAGTGCAAAAGCAAAAGTTTTCCAAGCTAAGGGGGAAAAGAATTTTTTTACCCTTGTGTCTGGCTTTCACAGAAATCCAAAATCATGGCTGGTAAGTTGGATGCTTGCTTTTTAGTTGTGAAATATTTTTATTTATATATACATATAGATATAGATAAGGGACGCGGTGGCTCAGTGGGTTAAGATGCTGAGCTTGTCGACCAGAAGGTCGGCACTTTGGCGGGTCAAATCCCGAGTGCCGCGTAACAGAGTGAGCGCCTGTTACTCGTCCCAGCTTCTGCCAACTTAGCAGTTCGAAAGCACGTAAAAATGCAAGTAGAAAAATAGGGACCACTACGGTGGGAAGGTAACAGCGTTCCATGCGCCTTTGGCGTCTAGTCATGCCGGCCACATGACCACGGAGACGTCCTCGGACAAGCGCTGGCTCTTCGGCTTTGAAACGGAGATGAGCACCGGCCCCTAGAGTCGGAAACGACTAGCACGCATGTGTGGGGGAACATTTACCTTTACCTTATAGATATAGATATAGATAATTTGCTAAGCAGGATGGTTGTTAAGTGACTTTTGGCCCACGTTGCGACTCCTTCTTGCTGTAGTTGTTAAGTGAATCACTGCAGTTTTGTTAAATTAGTCATACGGTTGTTAAGTGAATCTGGCTTCTCCCGTTGAGTTTGCTTGTCAGGAGGTCGCAAAAGGGGATAGCGTGACCCCGGGACTCTATGACCGTCGTAAATATGAGTCCGTTGCCGAGGACCTGGTCATAAGTCCTTTTTTCCCCCAGCGCCATTGGAACTTCAAACGGTCACTAACCGATCTGTTGTAAGTCGAGGACTTACCTGTATTATTTTTTAGAATAGAATAGAGCCGGAAGGGACCTTGGAGGTCTTCTAGTCCAGCCCCCTGCTCTTGTCTGGCAATTTTCTTATGCTGTCCAGGGTTATGTAGTCTTGAGTCGGTTAGCCACATCCAGGTAGTCCTTGACTTACGACCACCACTGAGCCCAAATTTTCTATTGCTAAGCGAGACAGTTGCTAAATGAGTTTTGCCCCCATTTACGACCTTCCTTGCCACGGTTGTTAAGTGAATCGCTGCAGTTGTTAAATTAGCCACGCGGTTGTTAAGTGAATGTGGCTTTTCTCGTTGGCTCTGCTTGTCGGAAGGTCGCGAAAGGGGATCAGGTGACACCCCCAGGAGGCTGCAAACCGTCGTAAATGCGAGTTGGTTGCCTAGTGTCGGAATTTTGAGCGTGTGACCGCAGAGACGCTGCAGTGGTTGTCAGTGTGAAAAACGGTCAAAAGTCATTTCCCCCCACCCCCCAGTACCGTTGTAACTTTCAACGGTCACTAAACGAACAGGTGCCAGTCAAGGTCTGCCTGTAAACTAAATAAATAAAGACATGCAAAGATTCAGCGTTGATTTTTGGTGAGGCCAGGTTAATTGTGATTTCACCAAATGGGAAAGAAGAGTGAGATTTGAGCAGGCAGAATGGCCTATAAACGATGTTGAAAAACCCGGCTATTTCCCCCCCCCCCCCCCCCATTGCTGTTGAAAATTCAGAGTTTAGTTGGTTTCTTGATCTGTTCAACTTCGGCCTCCACAAACGGTCACTTCTGGCCGTTGGGAAAACGTGCCTTATTTATGACTTTTTCAAAGATCCCTCTCTCTCTCTTTTTTTTTAATTCATTTCTACAGTTGTGACTTAAATTCGGAGCGTTAAAAGTCTGGCTAGGCAAGGCAGGAAGTGCATTGGGTTTGACAGGTGGGGTAGCTCTTGGGACTTGTGAACCTCAACAACCACACTTAACAGCTAAACAACTTTCAACGCATCTGTCAAAAGCAACAGCCTGCCATTTTGTGGGTGGGGGGGTTGGGTTTTTTGGGGTGGAGGCAGGCCTGAGCCTTCCCACCCCTTTTGAAAACTCAATTAGCTGCAGCAAAAGGTGCAAACTTTTATGTCAGGAGAGAAGAAAAAAAGCAGGTTTGGTTAAACGGTGGGCGCCTGTGCGAGCTGTGTCCGCTTTTTTTTAGAACTGAAACGAGAGAAGTAGAAGGAGTCCAATCACAGCTGAAACCCAAAATTTCCGTCGCTAAGCAAGACAGTCGTGAAGCAGGTTTTGGCCCACTTTACGACCTTTCCTGCCACCGTTGTTAACTGAGTCACTGCAGTTGTTAAGTTGGGAACACGGTCGTTAAGTGAATGTGCCTCCCCCCCCCTTGACTTTGCTTCTGGGAAGTTCGCAAAACGGGATCACGTGACCCCAGGGGGGGACGCTGCAAACCGTCATAAATGTGAGTTGCCAAGCCTCTGAATATTGATCACGTGCTGCAGCGGCCGTGTGAACAACAATCCTAAGTCCCTTTTTTTCAGTGCCGTTGTAACTTCGGACAGTCGCTAAATGAACCGTTGTAAATCGAGGACTATCTGTATTTTTCCCTTTCTTGCACGTTCATTTTTGTCTTCAAAATCCACTCTGGACACTGGCTAAAAATCGGTCTTTTCCACATCCAGGAGTATCCATATCACCTTGTGTCCCTTCACTAATGCTTAAACTTTCATTATATATATATAAAAAAAGACTAAATAAGTCACGCTTTTAAAGTTACACATATCTTTCTCATGTTTAAGCAAGAGGAGGTTTCTGTTTTAAGTTATGCCTTCATATGCCTGTATACATATGATGTATATAGTATGTTTTAGGTATGTGTCATGTATGTGTTTCACTTTCAGAGTGGGCAACTAAATTTCATTTTTGATGTGTGCCGTTGTGCCCATAGTAAAAAATGACAATAAAGATGATCTTATCTTCAAAGTGCACCGGTCTTTTCTAAGCAAATGCTCACCGGTTACGATTCCCATTCATTCTCGAATCTCTAAATAGTCTTTAACTGCCTAACCTACATTCATGTACTCTTAACAGAGTTATCCCCCCCCCCCCCCCCGGATCACATTCATTTAGAATGTTGCATAGGTTTCCCCCCAAATTCATCCCTGGATCTTCCGCCATCATCACATCCCAATAATGATAATAAAAAAGTTGAAATTCCCGAACAGGGGTCTTCAAACTTGGCCTTTTTATGACTTGTGGACTTCAACTCCTAGAATTCCTCAGCCAGGCACGCTGGCCGAGGAATTCTGGGAGTTGAAGTCCACTCCTCTTAAAGTCTCTATCGGGGTCTTCAAACTTGGCCCTTTTATGACTTGTGGACCAACTCCCTGAATTCCTCAGCCAGGCACGCTGGCCGAGGAATTCTGGGAGTTGAAGTCCACTCCTCTTAAAATCTCTATCGGGGTCTTCAAACCTGGCCCTTTTATGACTTGTGGACTTCAACTCCCAGAATTCCTCAGCCAGGCACGCTGGCTGAGGAATTCTGGGAGTTGAAGTCCACAAGTCATAAAAGGGTCAAGTTTGAAGATCCCTGCTCTAGAAAGAGTGCAGAGAAGAGCAACAAAGATGATTAGGGGACTGGAAGCTAAAACATATAAGGAATGTTTGCAGGAATTGGGTATGTCTAGTTTAATTGAAAAGAAGAACCAGGGGGGGGGACATGATAGCAATCTTCCAATATTTGAGGGGCTGCCACAAGTGGGAAGGGGGGGGGGTTGTCAACCTATTCTCCAAAGCACCTGAAGGCAGGACAAGAAGCAACAGGTGGAAACTAATCAAGGAGAGAAGCAACCTAGAACTAAGGAGAAATTTCCTCACAGTGAGAACAATTAACCAGTGGAACGGCTTGCCACCAGAAATCGTGCTCCAACACTGGCACAGACTGGACTGCCATTTGTCTGCAATGGCATAGGGCAGAAGTCCCCAACCTTTTGGGCACCAGGGACCGGTTCTGCGGAGAAAGGTTTTTCCACGGACCGGAGGGTGCGTGGTTTTGTGTGCTGCCTGCATCCCGCAGATGGGGCTTTGCTTGTTTGTAAGGACCGGCTGTTGGTGTGCCGTGGCCCGGTTACCGCTCCACGGACTGGGGTTGGAGACCCCTGCCCTAATCTGCGAGTTTCCACATTTCATTAAAGGGGGGGGGGAAACGCCTCCTTTGCAGCTTAGATTGGCAGAATGGTGAGGGGCACCGAGGACCTTATAATAACTATTCAGAATCCAGGGATTTTATTTTTATTCTGAGTGGGCTTTGGTTTATGTTAGCAGGGCCATTGGTCATTGCTTTGTTAGAATCCGGGCAATTCTGTAATTCCACCTCCTCCTTATTGATCACGAGCAAAACCTGTTCAGTCAAGGGAAATGAATATTTCTGCTCCGCTTACGACTAGAACGGTTTTTTATCAGACCACCTTCCTTGATTAAAAACGAAAGGATAATCTGGATACGTATTGTGCTGTTCCTTCTAAGGCTTATTGTGGGATGCTTTCAGCCATGAAATGGACATTTATCAGACCGCCAAGCATTTTTTTTTTTCTCAGTCGGGTCCATAAATAACGGCAGGGATTTGAGCAGGAAACAAGCTTCTTTTCGATTGTCTTCTAGTGCTGGCATTAATAATGTAGAAATCGGATTGTTGGTGTCCCGTTTGAGAGGCTGCAGTTCGGAACAGGAGTTGCCAACGTCATTGGCTAGCATATAGAATTCCAATTTTAATTTATTTTATGTTTTCTTCATCCGGAAAAGTGAATGAACCCAGATGATGGATTTGGGGGTACTATAGAGTAATCTTCAGCCTATCCCCATTTGCTTCAGGTTACAACTGAAAAAAAAGGGACACTGTATGTATTCCCGATGGTTGCCGAGTCCCGTGGTCGTGGGCTCCCTGTTTGCAGCCTTCCCAAATGGATTCCCACAATCGGAAGGTGGGTTTCACTTAAGGACCGTGGGATTCACTTAATAGCGGCAGTGATTTTCTTAAGAGCCATAGCCAAAAAAGGTGTTAAGATCAAGCGCGACTCATTTAACAACTGCTTTGCTTAGCAATCAAAATTCTAATCCCAATTATGATTATCGGTCAAGAACTGCCTGTGAATTGTTAGCTAAACTACAGCTTAGCCCTACAAGAGAAGAGGTGTTGCCTAAGGCGGGACTAGAACTCACTGACTTTTCGTGATTGGCCCAAAGTCACCCAGCCAGCTTTCATACTTCAGGCGACACTAGAACTCACCATCTCCTAATTGGCCCAAAATCACCCAGCCGGCTTTCATGCCTAAAGTAGAACTAGAACTCACATTGGTGATTGTCCTAAAGTAACCCAGTTAGCTTTCAAACCTAAGGTGAAACTAGAACTCACTGTCTCCTGCTGATTGGCCCAAAGTCAGCCAGCCGACTTTCATGTCTAAGGCTGGACTAGAACTCACCAACTCCTGGTGATTGTCCTAAAGTAATCCAGCTAGCTTTCATACCTAATGTGAAACTAGAACTCACTAACTCCTGGTGATTGGCCCAGTCACCCAGCTGGCTTTCATACCTAACGTAGAACTAGAACTCACCATCTCCTGGTGATTGTCCTAAACTAAGTAACCCAGCCAGCTTTCATGCCTAAAGTCAGATTAAAACTCTCAATCTCCTGGTGATAGGCCCAAAGTCACCCAGCTGATTTTCATGCCTAAGGCAGGACTAGAACTCACCGTCTCCTTGTGATTGGCCCAAAGTCACTCAGCCAACTTTCCTGCCTAAGGCGAAACTCGAACTCACACTCTGTTGGTTTGTAGCCCGGTGCCTTAACCACTAGACCAGGGGTAGGCAACCTTGGCTCTTTTATGACTCGTGGACTTCAACTCCCAGAATTCTTGAGTCAGCATGGCTCAGCATGGAAGCCTCTCCCTTTCCCCTCAGCATGGCTGGCTCAGGAATTCTGGGAATTGAAGTCCACCAGTCATAAAAGAGCCAAGGTGGCCTACCCCTGGACTAGGCCGAACTCTTTCTCTAGACAAAATTGGCACCATATAATGATTCATTTCCAACGTTCATAGCCTCACCATTGGTAACAGCCCGTAAACATTGAGTAAGTTGACAGTGCTAGTAAAAAGCCTAATGGAAAGGTTTGTGTGACACTCCGGTGTGTCCTGAAATGACACCCAAACACAAACACAGTTTCCCCATTCTCAACCCTGGCGTAAAATATTCCATCGTCACCTGTGACTGGGATCTTTTTCCTAGGGGTGTCTTTTAATCATGGCAAGGCGGCTGCGATGGGTGTTGAGTCTTTTTTTTTTTTGTACTCGCTTCCGTTCCACGCTTTTAATTTTGTGTCTGTTTCTCTGCTTGTATTGCATTATTTGTATGCACTGGACTCCTTGGTTTCTTCTTTTAATACGATAATGTGCTTTTCACATATTTTAAGCCGGATATTCACAAGGAAGTAAAAGTTGCTGGCAATTTTTTAGTCTGAAGTAATTAAATTTTCTCTGTTTTGGAGCCTGGCTTATAAAGCAATTGCTTACATCAGAATGGATTGGAGTATTTATGTTTAAAAAGTGACATCTATGGGCTCCCTAGCCGACAGCAGAATTTCTTAAAACTTGACAATTCTACGATGGGGGAATTCAACTCCCAGAATTCCCCAGCCAGCATTTATACAGGCCATCTTGACTTAACAACAATTTGTTTAGTGGCCATTTGAAGTTACACTGGAACAAGGACCGTTTTTCATACGACCCCGGGGGTTACGTGATCAAGATTCAGATGCTGGGCAACTGACTCATATTTATGACGGTTGCAATGTCCCGGAGTCTCACGCCACTTCCAACTTTGGTTTTTAAAGTTTTGAAAAAAACCAAACAAATAATTTTGCTTAGGGAATCCCTTCCAAAAATGTATAAGTCGTAAGACAACTTTGGTTTTTTTAAAGTAAAAAAACCCAAAACCAATAATTTTGCTTAGGGAATCCCTTCCAAAAATGTATAAAAATGGTAAGCTGGCATATGCCTGTGGTTTGCCATTTTCTTTATTATTTTTTTATGGGAAGCAGCTTTTTAAATTGTGGATGAGATTATGTCCAGGGTGCAAATAAGACCGAAACAGCATGTCCCACTTAAAGGAAAGGAAGATTAAAGAGTGCATAAGTTGAGGTAGTCAGCAAATGAATAAATGAGAGCCTAGATAACATAATAATTTTTCCTAGGTTTCCTTTCCATAACAACATCTGTGCCGGCCAGCTGTTTCTGACGGACTGCAATACAACCTTATCTGTCGCTTTGGAAGCTTGAAGCCTCTTTTTATTGCAGAAGCGATTTTTCTAAAAAAAAATCAAATGCCTATACGCTCAATGCTCAAGGTGACGACTCTCAAATAAACGAAAGTGCTAAATACTTCAAGGTGCTAAATACCTGCCAGTTGCTGTGAAAAATATTCATTAATTGCCATTTGTGCATTACCAGAAATGTCCAAACAGACTTCATATTAAGAGTCTACTGTTAAGAAAATACGAGCTTGGGGAAATTGGTGGTGAGGTTGGGAAAGATCAAAACAAAGTTAGTGTATAAACATTTTTCTTACATCCCTTCCTTTCTCCCTCTCTTATTTCTTCTCTCTTCCCTTCCCTTCCCTTCCCTTTGTTCTTCTTACCTTTCTCCATTTCTTCTCTTCCTTCCTTCCCTCCCTCCCTCCTTCCTTTCTTCCCTCTATTTCTCCTTCCCTCCCTCCCTCCTTCATTTCTTCCTTCCCTCTATTTCTCCTTCCTTCCCTCCCTCCCTCCTTCATTCCTTCCTTCCCTCTATTTCTCCTTCCTTCCCTCTCTCCCTCCTTCCCTCTATTTCTCCTTCCCTCCCTCCCTCCCTCCTTCATTTCTTTCTTCCTATTTCTCCTTCCTTCTCTCCCTCTCTCCTTCATTTCTTCTTTCCCTCTATTTCTCCTTCCTTCCTTCCCTCCTTCATTTCTTCCTTCCCTCTATTTCCTCCCTCCCTTTCTTTCCATGTTTTCCTTCCTCCCTCCCTCCCTACTCTTCCCTTCCTTTTCTCTGTTCCTATTTCCTTCCTTCCTTCCTTCCTTCCTTCCTTCCTTCCTTCCTTCCTTC
>JAKJMR010000760.1:261953-272140 GCA_024449315.1 Daboia siamensis | reverse complement strand
GTGGAAGGAAGGAAGGAAGGAAGGAAGGAAGGAAGGAAGGAAGGAAGGAAGGAAGGAAGGAAGGAAGGAAAGAAAGAAAGAAAGAAGGAAGGAAGGAAGAAAGGAAGGAAGGAAGGAAGGAAGGAAGGAAGGAAGGAAGGAAGGAAGGAAGGAAGGAAGGAAGGAAGGAAAAGCAGCACTCGGTTGCCTCAAGAACTTGTCATGAATGAACCGCAAGTAAGTAAGTGGCTCTTAGTATTTGGGGCGGGGGAGAGAAAGCGCATTTATAATTCCCTTTACACGAGCAAGGGTTTCAAAAAAGTGAGCCTATTTTCCATCTAGACAGCTGCCTTAGACTTAAACATGCCAGGCCATTGTTCCCTAACAAAGCTGCCGCCATTCCCATTACATGGAAGAGATCAATATTTTATTCCGATTCAGGGTGTAGGACCTCCATTCGAGCCTGCGCAGGAAAAGTGAGAAGGGGAGGGGGGGGGAAGAAATAGCAGACAAATTCGGCCATTTGTCCCGATAGTTGGAGCGAAGAGCAGAGGGGGGGCTATTCTGGAGCGGGACACGCCTCCTTTCCCCAAGGGGGGGTCTTTCGCCGAGTTGAATTAATAATAAGAGGCTTTTGAGGAAACGAACACCAAGATTAGCATTAGGCCAAGAATCAAGACGCAAAAAATAAACCCAATCAAGGAAGGACTAACTCAGACAAGCGAGCTAAGAGTATACGACACAGAGCATACCAAAATGTAGCATACTCCTCCTCCCCCCCTCCCCTTCCTCCTCCTCCTCTTCTGCACAATCCCACTCCCTCCTGGCACTGATGATGTTACCTAGTTGGGTAATGAAACATCTGCAGCGAAACCACTCAGCTGAGAGCGCACCAAGGATCCCACAGCCCTCGTCCCCATCCTTCCCCATTCTGCAAACCTCGCCCCCTTTTAGCACTGATGATGCCACCGAGTAGGGTGGCGAAACGTCCGCAAGAAAAGCACCAAGCTTTGGAGAACACGAAGGACCCCAGAACAGCGAATATTCCCTTCTATCGGCTACAAGACTCTGAGGCTCGGTTACAGGGACACGAAGCTGGAGCCCATTCCACGACACTCGGCGCGCGTTTTTCAGCCCCTTGCCAATCCGCCCTTGTAGAAAGAGCGCCGTGCTTATTTACGGAAGCCCCGTTTGCAAGGGACAAATTTTATTCAGAGCCACCAGCTTTTCAGAGTTGATGATTAAAATCCATTATTTGGGGGAAGTGCTACCAGACTCCTCCTGCTGGATCCGAGGTTTTCAAAGGGGGATTAAGGAAACAACAAAAGGAAGGATACTGAATCTTTTAGCAAGGTGAAACAATACTTTTTTAGTATTTATTTTTGGTACCTCTGGAGACACTGAGGGGATGGGACATGGAGAGCTTCACTGCCATCCTAAGCAGCTTACAAACGTAACCATGGCTGCTCACAGCCGTTCCAGATAAACAGACAGGTTCTCTAACTCTGCAAAGTTGCAGCTTAGTGAATTTGCACACACGAAGAGAGAGAGAGAGAGAGAGAGGCACACTCACACACACCCCTTCAACACTTACCTGTGTCAGTAATTTGTTGGCAGCTTGGAAGGAAAGGGGAGGGGGGGGCGAAAACCCATAATAATTATCTTCCAGCTTGTGTATGTCCTCTGGTGGGAGTTTTCCACAAGGGATCGGTTATTTACAAGCTGGGTGCAGAAACGAGAGACACATTCACACAGAAAGAGGGTGCCTGACAACACTGTTGTTACCAGCTGAGCTTCCCACCACCACACAATCTTCTCAAAACTGTCTCCCCAAACCCCCCTTCCTCGTGTTTCTCTCTTTACAGATTCAGAAACTAGAGGGAGTGAAATTCTGCTTTGGGGCAGGGATGCATCCGTGTGGGTGGGTATTGGGTGTGAATTCTCAGCGGAAAAATGCTTCTTAGAAAGATGTCTGTGGGGATGCTCCGTCATCCAGGTCGTGCTTGCCCCAAAGGTGTTTTTTTTTTTTTTTCAAGAGGCAACTGGACTTCCCTTCTTTTTCCTTGAAGACGTTTCGCTTCTCATCCAAGAAGCTTCTTCAGCTCTGACCAGATGGTGGGGAATGGAAGGATTTATACTCCTTGCAGACAGCTGGTCATTTGCATTCTTTTGGAGAATCCTTGAGGCCTCTTGGAGTTGACCTGTGTCCTCAGGGTCACCTGAGTGGGGCAAATGGGTGTAGAGCCTTCTTGGAACTGCTGAAAGGACTGGGTTGTAGACTGGAGATAGATGATATTGTATCCCTCCCCCTCTGTTGAGAGGGGGACATCTATGTCAAAATTGAACAGCCCTTTCTCAAGGTCGAGAAACACTGGCCCGGGCCTTCTCAAGATCTTATGGTTTTACATGGGGGTGACAAATAAATACACAAACACATCTCTCCCCTCCTCCCGATTCATTATCGCACTCACCAGCTCTTCCAATTAAGAGAAGTTTATGGTTTAGCACACTGAGAAGCAAGAAAAGAAAACAGCCAATCCAATATTAAAAGTGCTCTACGAGCGGCACCTTAAGAGTCCCAATTATGATTGAAAACACCCATAGAAAAGTTTGAAGTAGCTCTCTCTCTCCCTCTCTATCACTCTCCCTCTCTATCATCCCTACCTACCTATCATTTCACTCTCATCTCTATCATCATCTCTATCATCTCTCTCTATCATCTCTCTTCTCTACATATATCTACCTATTTATCATCTCTCTCTTCCTGTCTATCTTCTCTATCATCTCACTGTTTCATCTCTATCATCTCTCTTTCCATCTATCTACCTATCATTTCTCTCTCATCTGTCTGTCTCTATCATTTCTGCCTCTCTCTCTCTCTTTCTCTGTCTCTCTCCCTCCCTCTCTCTCTTTCTCTGCCTTCCTCCCCCCCTTCTCTCTCTCCCTCCCCCAGCCCTCTCCCTATCTCTGAAACACCAATAATTTTTTCAAAGATACAAAGGTGATTTTAACCTTGCCAAAAAGCTTTGCAGGAGTTACTGGTTCACACACCCTGCCTGAATCATTTACAACACACCGATGCCTAAAGGAAACCAAAATCAATACCTCAACCCCCGCCCCTCTCTTTCACAGAAAGAAGAGCCCCAGCCTGTTTCGTCTGCCATGGATTTTATATTTGTAACCAGGGAAGAGGCAAATGTCTCAAAGCTGCGAACAAAGAGATTATCATACTACAAATAGAAGAGCAGTAAAAGTTCCACGGGTATCAATTACAGGAGGCCAGGCGGTACATTCCAGCTTCAAAGGGCCTAGACTTTCCTTAACCAGAAAGCTCCTAAGTCTTCGCCAGAAAAATAAACAGAGATGGGGTGAGACAGACAAACATCCAACAATCCTAGCGAGAGAGGATTCAGACCTGAGGACCAAAAAAAAAGTAATAATAATCAAGATCTTGCTTTTTGTTGTCCATCGGTCAATGAGCTTCTAACGGCGTTGATGGAGTTGATTTTCCTCAATATTTATATTGTTCCCGATTATCTCAAGACAAGCAAACACTAAAAGCCAAAATCGTAACTACAATCAAACTACTCTGGAGGGTAACCTTAAACCATAGTCCATTTTGAAGTCCTTCCCTCGGCAGGTTGCTGGCCTCCCACTGGGGAATTGAGTTTTTCTGAGACACCATAAAAAAAGCAATTTATTCAGAACAAATAAGGACTCTTAATACTGCGCTGAAGAGCAAACCGGGAGTTAAATATCCTCCTATCAGAAGGCAATGGCATATTCTTTCAAACCAGGTTCAACTCAGCAAAAATGCAAAAATATCTACTGGCAGAAGCTCACAGTCGAATTGTTGAAGTCCTTGGTGCTCTCTGAGCTTGAGGGTTTTCTTGCAGACGTTTCATGACCCAACTAGGTAACATCATCAATGCTAGAAAGGAGTGGGGTGTGGGAGTAGTAGTAGTAGTAGTAGTAGTAATAGTAGTGATGAGGGGGGATTTCTCAACTACATCAAGATATTTCAACCTAAACAGCATTATTAGGAGAGAGAGAAATGACGCCAAGGAACTTCTACTCCTTTTTTGTCCCTACAAGAAACAACATTTTTAATTTCTAGGAAATACACCACTGTGCAAGTTGAAAAAAATCAATTGGATGCCTTGAGGGGGGGAAAAAAAAAGTCCACTTAGAAATCCACACATGAGCTTCACAGAAAGGTGGGGAGGGTGAGCATTGAAAGAAAATTACCTTCACGTGCATCAAGTCGATGAAGGAGAGCATCCACCGCTTTTAATGGGGGGGGGGGGGGCAGAGAAAGGAACCCAAATCGGAAACTGGCTCTAGAAAAGGCAGGCGAGCAGCTAAAGACATACATACCCTTTACTTAAAGCCTGTTGAGTACATCCTCTGCTCTATATTTAACCGTGATCTGTCCTAGGGCTATTAGAAAGATATATCGCCTGCTGTTTTAATAGAGCCTAAATGAAAAAGGATCAATATTATTTTAATTTTTAAAGGTCTGTTTATGAAAGGCAATCATCCTTCATTAAAAATGCAGCTGTTGTGCGGAGAGAGGAGGGGGGGCAGCGCCCCATGCAGCGGAATCCTCCCCTCTGGGGAGGGGACGGGTGGGGGCTTTGTCACCCCACTCCAGGAACCGTTATTAAAAAGCGCTTTCCCGTAAAATTAAAGAGAGGGAGGGAGGAAACAGGAAGCCAAGAAAGGGGGGGGTGTCCCCGCTTTCAAACTGAAGATAAATATTAGGTTATCGCATTTCAAATGGGGGGGGGGGCAGGGAAAGCCGGTGTAAGCATGTTCAGAATTGCACTTCAGACAAAAGACACACACACACACACACACACACACCCCACAGCCATGCTTCGGAACAGCCTGAGCTGCAGACAGCACTAAACCTCAGAAGGGGAATCCTTCGCTAGCCCAAATAAGCGACAGCCACTTTTAAATGCGCCTTCGAGTAAGCAGTGCCTCCTGCCCGCGGCCTTGGCAAATGGGTGGACTTCAGCTCCCAGAAGTCCCCAGGCTGACTGTGGGTGGAGTTCTGGGAGTCGGAAGTCCACCCATCGTCAATCAAGTGGCCTAGGCTGAGAGACAGGGTATTAACCCTAGGTGCCTTAAAACACCCTTGACACCACCCCGGTGTCACATTACCTCCTCGAAGTATCCACGGAAGAGATAAGGGCTACCCTGGGGTCATTTGGGGGCTGTTGTTGTGAATTCGGAACACCCTCCTCCAAGTGAAAGATGGAAGGCTGTCTCTTCGTTAAAGGGGCAGCCCAATTAGGACACGGGTCTGATTCGCCCTGCGTATTAGCAATGCTCCCACATTCCTCTTTTTTTAAGCACTGAATTGTCCATGGGGGGGGGGGGGGGGGAGAGAGAGAAAGAGAAAAAAAAAAAAAAAAATAAAAAATCAGCATCCTTCACCCACCCGAAAGCCCCCCCCCCCCCCCCCCCCCCCCCAAGAGGGCCAAAGCCACACTCACCTTTCTACTCTCGGAGACTTCAAACACAGCCCATTAAACGGCTGGGAAAAAACACCTTCCAAGCAGCCGAGGGGGGCCTTTCTGTTTAATTAAAGATGCTAATTGCGAGTGGGTATTTTCTCAGCGTGACTGCATCTGGCTGGTTGCTTGAAAAGCCATCAGGAACACATTTTCCCCCGGCTCACCTTTCATCTCCATCCCTTTCAAAGATATATACGGCTTTTTCTTTCTTCCTTCTTCTTTGTGCTCCGTTTTGGAAAGAGCGGCATAAAAACCTGCCTTTTACAAGCCGTTATCTTAAGGCAAAGGGAAAAAGCCGGGGTTATTGAAACGTCTCCTGTGGGAACCTCATTTGCCTCTCCCTCTATTGTATGCTGACACCACCTTTATGGAGCCACAAAGTTCTTGTCTTGCTGGCTACTGAAGCATCACATCCACAGCAATTCTCTCCCCACCAACCCCCAGCCTGTCAGGAAACTCCATCCGACATCTCTATCATTTTTCTGCGGTCTGCATCACTCCCTGGAAAGAGACCCGGTATTTATTTCTTTAAAAAAAAAAAAAAAAAAAGGAAATGAAATTTCCAGTGCCTTACATTTACGGCACTTGTTTAAGCCGTGTTGGATTTTAGGATATCAATCTGAAGACTCTCCCTCTTGTTTGCTTCTTTTTAAAAAAATAAATAAATAAAAAATTCACCAGGAAAAGCTGACACACACACACACACACACACACACACAAAAAATGCTACGGTGGAGCTACAAGAGACCCAGCACGGTCTCCCCAGAAGATTCATTACAGGTGCATTAGAAAGTCAAATCAGCGGTGCTGAAACCCTAAGCATATAAAAGGAGGTTAATAGGAGTGCATTTCATCTTAAAAGGCAAGACATTCCGGGTTTGCAAAAGCAAACATTCATCTAAAGGAGGATAGGTCTGCACAATGTCAGGTGGCTTCTGATAAAAATTCAGGAGGGCCACCGCCTTTAAAATAATAATAATAATAATAATAATAATAATAATAATAATAATAATAATATGAGAAGCCCGCTTTCCTTGAGGTTGCCAAGTCTTAAATTATGGAGGCCTCTCGGATATACACGAACGCCCACCGCCCAGGGATCCGCTGCCAAATTCTAGATTGCCACTTGGGTAGCCTGACATTTCACAACCAGCTGCACCTTTTCCAAAACGGGAACCTGCATTTTAAAACGCCCTGGGGCGCAACAGGGAAAAAACGGTTTTATCCATCGCGCCCGTGGGCCAGTTTGAAAGCCAGCCTTGTCGAGCGCTTTTTGGGCGCAATGTATTTTTTTTTTTTTTTTTTTTTAAAGCTGAGTGTCCCTAAGGTGAAACGTTTCGCTTTCAGGGTAGGATACCTGGATGCCTCTTGGCGTTACGCTGGCAGGGGCCCTCGCTATCAAAGCAGATTAAACGGCATCGCTTTCTGGTTTCGTTTTGGAAGAAAAGTCAGCTGTTTCCACCTTGTGAGCGCTCAAAGCTTCCTCCTTCCGCTACACATTCAAGGCGGGCAGTGGTTAATATTTATATGTATTTATATGTAAGGGTGTAGGTCTATACATAGGTTGTATACAGCATGTTTCTATGTGTTATTTCTGTGTACCCTTTTCAGAGCAAGCAACAGATTTTCATTCTGATGTCTGCCAGTGGACCCCCAGCAAAAAATGACAATAAAGGTTATCTTATCTATCTTATCAAAGAACCCAAAACACAGGCAGTGGAGGCCTTCCTTCCCAAAGTCACACATCAATCGAGCACACAACCGCCAGTATGGGGACACTAATCACATTTTTAGTTCAACAAGCCCGCCTGCTTTTTGTACAGGTGCGTGCATGAATAACACAACCCTCCCACATAAACCAAATGCCAATAGGGCAGTCCCGTCTCCAGTTCAAGTTAGCCCTCCACAACCTAGTTTACACTCCAGACGGGTGGACTTCAACTCCCAGAATTCCTCAGTTGGAATAAACTTTGCAGTCCTTAGAATTTGGGGAGATGGTTGACTGTGGATATTTTAAAGTTTTTTTTCCCTAGCATACTCCCCCATCCAGTCATTTGACTGCAGTGGGATAGAAGTGTAATAAAGAGGTAAATAAACCCAAAGGAATCCTCTTGGATTTCTCCGAAGACACTGCATGCTGATAGGATCTGTGCCACTACTGGGGTGCTTTATACCTGAATTTTCCTGAATTCATTCCAATTACATACTTCTGAGTCATAAAGTAAAGGTCAAGGTAAAGGTTCCCCCGCACATGCGTGCTCGTCGTTTCCGACTCTAGGGGCCGGTGCTCATCTCCGTTTCAAAGCCGAAGAGCCGGCGCTTGTCCGAGGACGTCTCCGTGGTCATGTGGCCGGCATGACTAGATGCCAAAGGCGCACGGAACACTGTTCCCTTCCCACCGGAGTGGTCCCTATTTTTCTACTTGCATTTTTACGTGCTTTCGAACTGCAAGGTTGGCAGGAGCTGGGATGAGTAACAGGCGCTCACTCTGTTACGCGGCACTCGGGATTCGACCCGCCAAACTGCCGACCTTCTGATCGACAAGCTCAGCGTCTTAACCCACTGAGCCACCGCGTCCCTTTCTGAGTCATACCGTAATCAAAACATTGCTATCCAGGATTCCCTTTGGTGCAACCCAGCTGTTTGGCCCTTCTCCCAAACAGATGCTACCTTGATGTCATGGAAAGACAACCATGCTGCCTTGGCTCCTCTAGGTACACCTTAAGAAAGGGGGGAAGGGACAGAGAGAGGAGGGGAGGGGGCACAGGAGGAGGAGGGGGAGGGAGAGGAGGAGGAAGAGGAGGAGGAGGAGAAAGAGAGGGAGAAAGAGGTGGAGAGAGAGAAGGAAAAAGAGAAGGAGGAGAAGGAAGAGAAGAGGATGACCTTGTTTTTCTTCCCAAATGGCTAATTTTGCCGACCCTGCCACTTTTTCCCAGAGGCTTCAACTCGGTTGGGAAGGAAAGAGTAAGTGGGGAGGGGATGGGGGGGGGGGAAATCACAGCGGTTAAAAAAAGCAGCACACAATTATGGGCCCTTTTGACAGGACAGTCAGAACAGCTTATATTTAGACACTTGGGGCACTGCCTGTTAATTATGCGGCAGCTGAATGATGCACTTCTTAATTAGTGTACATACACACATTCTCCCGCTGAATAAGTCCATTGATATTCACAGGCTCACAGATCTCCCCTCTCACTGCAGTGGAGTTCTCAGTTTTGGGCTGTTGCTTTTTCTTCTTCTTCTGATGGAAAGAGGCTGAGACAAGATTTAAGAGGCATCTTAATTAAAGGCAAGCGGAGGGCAACAAGAGAGGGCTGGATTTATCCTTCAAGGTGGAAAAAAAATGCTTCAGAAGGAACAGATATGGAGGAGGAGGAGGAGGAGGAGGGCCCACAAACAGGATTGCTGAGCCTACCTCTCTGGCTGGGGCTGGAAAAACAGCTGCCTATTCCACAGGTAGCCGGCTCTGTAAGCCATCGTTAAGCCCTTGCCTCTTCTGGTCCAAGCTGGTTCAGGCAGGCAAGCCAAGATCAAGGTGATTGCAGGTGGCTGGGTCCCCCAAACTTAAAATGAAACAGAATTCTCCTGGGGAGGGGGGCAGCATGTCAGACCTGAGCCATGCAAGGGTGTCATTCATGAAAACAAAGCAAAGCCAAGGCAGGAAAGAGAAGGGGAAATACACCAGCCTCAAGTTCAGGCACGTATCTCCGAACAGCGTTCGTTTCATTCGACTGAAGGGACAACCTGGTGTGTTCCGTCTGCGAGGGAGATATAAACTTAATACTGTAAAAGGACCACGCTGATCATGCCTACTGCCAAACGGGAACCCTGAAAGTCCCTGATGGGAAAAAACCGAAGCCAGTCGCGCCTTTGCTACTCCAGCATCCTTGATGAGGCTGCTGGGAGTTTAGCTTAGCCAATACCTGGGTTCTTCAACCAGTTCTTCAACAAAGCATCTGGGCAGCCGACAACTCGAGCAGTTACAAGAATCTCAATAGGATCTTTCCAGAGATTCCAAAACTGCCACACCGTAGTCTGGAAAATATATCTGAAAAACGCTACATCAGGGGCCTGGCCGCTTGAAGACTTGTGGACTTCCAACGATGCTGGCTGAGGAATTCTGGGAGTCAAAGTCCACCAGTCTTCAAGCGGCCACGTTGGAAGGCCCCTGCACCACATCCTTAGTGACTGTTGGCCTGGCTGGGGAATTCTGGTCCACGTGTCAAGGTTGGCAAACCCTGATGTGTGCTCACAGTGAACATGACCATAAATCTGTCTGATGTCTAATACTAAAGCGGAGGACACATTTGAGAGAAGGAAGCAACCTACTTCAGAAGGAATCGCTCGACAGAAAGAGGAGCGGCACCTAAATGTGATAAGTAAATGAAATCTATAACCAAGAGGCAAGTGCTACCAACAGCCCACAAAATCAAGGTGGCTATATAATATTCGGTGGGGCCAATCAAACTAGATAGCACCAACAGTGTACCGATGATGTGATGATCAGCGTGCAGATGATGTTACCTAGTTGGGTAAGGAGACGTCTGCAAGAAAAGCACCAAGCTCAGAGAGTATCAAGGACCCCATAATCATCCTCCTCCTCCTCCATCCTTCTCCATCCTCCTCCTCCATCATTCTCCTCCTCCATCATTCTCCATCCTCCTCCTCCATCATTCTCCATCC
>JAKJMR010000760.1:215887-229527 GCA_024449315.1 Daboia siamensis | reverse complement strand
TAATAATAATAATAATAATAATAATAATAATAATAATAATAATAATATTTTTTTAAAAAAACAAACAATTGAAATGAAGGGCCACACAACAGAAAATACCTTTATTGCTAGTAGTATTGAGGGCTCCATAGTCAGCGTGCAAGCAAAGATTTGGGGGATGAAATTAAGGGACTGTTGCACAAATAGGCGTGGCTCTTCTCCAGGCCACGCCCCCCCTCCTCAGTAGCCATTTTGTGAAAGCACCCAAGGCAGATCCAACAGTGTCCCGATGCCCAGAATTGATCTTCCACGGAGCTCCGAGTTCTAGCTAGGGAAGGAAAAGGCTTAAAATACGCAGTGCCAAATTTGCACATCCTGGTGGAATGAAAGAGCTGAGATCCGGGGGGTGGGGTGGGGGAGGGAGAAGGAGACCTACAAGCAATTCCCCCCCCCCCAAAAAAATGAAGAAACATCGGACAACAGACACGGAAAAGGCAACAACGAGGCATCCCGACGGGCCTCCGTTTTTACTTTTTTTTTTTTAATCTTTTTTTTTTAAAAAAACTTTTTATTTATTTATTTATTTATTTATTTATTTACAGTTTGTTTTACTTTTTGGGCCAGCTGGATCTCCAGAAACGTTTTGCCTCTGGTTTCGGGAAGCGTCTTGAAAAGATAAATGAAGGTGGCCACGCAGAAGGGCCAGTAGACCAGCAGAGAGTAGGGTCCCAGCAGGAACTAGGAAAAGGACAGAACGACACGAAAGAGTTTTCCTAACCTGACAAGGCTTCCAAAGTCCCTTCGCCGGAAATGCAACTCCTTCCCCTTATTCATTTTTTTTTAAAAAAAAAATAAAATAAATAAATTCGGTTTGATAGCAACTCCGCCAGCTTGAACGAATCAGCTCTGTCTTTGCTTTCCCTCCTACGCTTGCCGTGAATCAATCTTGGGCGAACTTGGTTTGTATTCTAGCCCTCGAATGGGGTACCGTGGCGGGGATTTGCAATCTAGCATCGCCACCCTGAAAACCTCGTGGGAGGTTTTAGACAGCGGAGGGGGGGGGGGAGTGCAGAGGCCGCCCGAGGGCCCCATGCGGTTGTAACCCCATCCAGCCACCCACGTTCGCACATGGACGTACCTCCAGCTGGATCAAGATCATCCCGGAGATGAAGCGAATGAACCACAGAGAGCTGAACCCAACGGTGAAAGCCAAGGCGCGGGTCGACTGCAGGAAAAGCTCGCCCAGAATGACGAAAGAGATCGGACCTGGGGGGAAAAGGACTTAACCAGGATACAGTCTGCTGCCTTTAGCAGGGGGTTAGACTAGAAGACCTCCACGGTTCTTTCCAGCTTGATGTATCCGCCAAGGTTTTGTTCCTTTGCTAGTTTTCGCAGACCACCACCACCACCACACAGACACTGCCGACTGGGCTTTCGGCATGATTCATCCCGTTCACCTACCTGGTCCTATCATATGTCCAATTAAAAAGATAATAATTAAGAGCAGGCTTAGGAAAGTCACTGGGTAGCTTTGCTCCTGCAGAAAGAGAGGAAAAAGAAAGAAGAGAAGACCGCTTCCAGCTTTCTCTAAGCTTAAGATGCTTTCGCTGGTTGTGCCCCCCCCCCCCCGTGCAAGGACAAGGTCGAGGTGGGGGGCGTAGGAAGAAGAGGAAGAGGGGGTTCCCCACAGAAAGCAGGCAGCCTTCAAACCTGGAATTCCAGGGTGAAGGTTAAAAGGATACAGCTCATGCTACAGATCATGAAACCCATGATTAAAGGAATTCGCCGGCCCAACATCTCAATCAAATTGATCTAGGGAAAAGAAAAAAAAAAATCAAGGGGACAGAGGTATAGTGGGAGGGGGATCTCAAGGCAATGGGGATCAGAGGCCTGAACTCTCATGGGGCTGGGTGGTCCCCAACACCTTGTGGTGGCTTTTCCCCAAGACAGGTTAAAAAAAAACAAAAAACCCCGAAGTTATCCGTTCTTTATTTCCTGCAAGGAAGCGAGGTCAGGATCCTGCTGCCACTAGAAAAATTACAGCTTTTGCCATATTTTTTTTTTTATAAAAAGGATCCTTGGATTTTGTCCAGAATAGTACAGGATCCCTGGCTGTGGGGAGCGGGTTGGACTAGAAGACCTCCGGGGTCCCTTCCCCCAGTCCCGTGAAGTCTATATTGTGTGCTGAGCAACTTTTGAGAAAACAGAGTTGGCGGTCAGGAGAGCGTACCAAGATCCAGCCAGGATTGCAAAACAACAGCTTCCCAAGCAGTGACAAAATCCTTTGGAATGCAATCCTAGGTTGCATTAACAAAAAGCAGGTGAAGTATTAGGACCGCTTTATGAAGCCTGGGAATACTTGGAATTCTGCTTCCAGTTTTGCTCAGCGCAGAGAAGAGCAACGAAGATGATCAGGGGACTGGAGGCTAAAACATATCAAGAACGGTTGCTGGAATTGGGGATGTGTAGTTTAACGAAGAGAAAGGTGAAGGGTGACACGATAGCAGCCTTCCAATCTCTCAGGGGCTGCCCCAAAGAAGAGGGAGTCAAGCTCTTCTCCAAAGCGCCCAAAGACAGGACAAGAAGCGACGGATGGAAACTAACCAAGGAGAGAAGCAACCTGGAACTAAGGAGAAATTTCCTGACAGTGAGAACAATTAACCAGTGGAACAACCTGCCTCCAGAAGCGGTGAATGCTCCAACCCTGAAGGTATTTAGGAAGAGACTGGACAGCCATTTGTCTGAAATGGTCTGGGATTTCCTGCCTGAGCAGGGGGCTGGACCAGATGACCTCCAAAGTCCCTTCCAACTTTGTTTTTCTGTTATGGCCATCTCTGCCAAGCAGAGCCGTTCCCCCGAACAAGCCCTTATTTCCCATTCTTTAGATTCGCTCGGAGATCAAAATCTTTGCATTTATTTTGTTTATTTTTGTTGTTTTTAATGCCTGGGGGGAGGGGGAGGGACGCATTTCATCCTGGGCTTTTGCCCTGAAGTCAACTGGAAAAGCAAACAGCTTACCGAGGTGACAAGGCTGATGATGATGATGATATTGAGGCTTAAAGAAATGACCTCTGAGATGCTTTTGGATATCCCCATCACTGCGTAGACTTTCTTGGTGTAAAAGAACATCTGTATCCGGAAGGAAAAAAAAAAAAGAGGGATTGGCATGAAGATGACACTGGAAAACAAAAAAAAAACAAAAAATGGGGGGGCAGCGAAAAGAGAACGAAGGAGATCTGGGGTTTCTGCCTGTTGCAGAAGAGAAAGTAACTCGACAAAGTGTTTCAGTGTAAAACAAACCCGGAGATCCTCCATACTGTGGTTGGTTTGGGGTTTCCTGCTTTTAGTAAGGATTTGAGATAACTTTTTGCCCCCCTACCCCGTTGATGCCAGAAAGCTGACTTCCGGCCATCAACACGACGGTGGTGACTATGGGCCACCGGAAATTCTGAGTACGTAAAAATTTCCAGAACGTCATCTTTTTCTCCTTAGCCACCAATTCGTAAAAGTCTTCTTCCTGGAGATCCTTGATCTCGTTCGTCACGTCCCCTTGGGCCCTCAAGCTTCTTAAAACTGTTTGGAAAGAGGGAAGACCGTGAAGACGGGTGCGGAGACAAGGAACAAATTTGCACCGTGCAGCCAACGAGGAAAAGGTGTTCGCTAAGGATCAGTGTCTCTTTACCTTCCATTGCCTTCGTTTCGTTCTTCTTCTGGATAAAAATAAATCGAGGGCTTTCCGGGCAGATCAAGAGGAGCAAAATGGAAATGGTAGCGAAGATACCCAGTAAAATAGCCATGAACGGGAAATCTGTGAAGGAAGAGGCATTATGGATGGACAATTTCAAGCACTGGGGAAATCAGGAGATCCGGGCACTTCAAATGCGTGTATTTATTGCAAACTTCAGAATCTGACCAACTAACGGTCAAGGGAAATGGGTAGGCAACAAGAAAGGTGTTCCAAGGTGGGCTAAAATAATATCCTTTGCGTGCGTGCAGCGAATCGTGACTTATCACATGTTTGATCCCTGTTCTGTTCCAGCCTACGACTGTTTGAATGTCAGGGACAACCCCTTGTTATAGTCAACAGGCTGGAAAAACCCAATCAAATTTATTTACAAAGAAAGCAAAAGTTCAAACAAGAGTTAAACAGGAATAACAGACCAGGACTCTAGCAGAAGATCTTCATACGGTTGCCTTCAGCAACCAGCACCTCCCACACCTTCCCCTTTTATTAGCAGTCCCAAGGCGTGGCTTCTCATTGCCTTCTCCTCCTCTCACCGAATTGCCTCATTGCCTTTCTCTGTTCTACTCTGCTGGATTGCCTCCTGCTCCTAGAGTCCCTGAACAGATCCAGCTGTGAATCATCTACGTCCAATACCTCGTGCTCACACGGCTGAGTTTGATGAGGAACACAATGGGAGGGGCCAGGCTGAGAGTCCTGCAGTGCATCAGAGCCTCTCTCTGACACCAAAGGCTCTCCACCCCCCTCCTCCTCCTCCTCTTCAGAATCATCAGACTCAGCTGCCAGTATCACAGGCTGACGCTGAATCACAACAATCCCCTCCCTCAGGCTTAACCTACACTCTGCTGTTTTTTAGAATTGGTGCCTGCTGACATTTTATTTTTTTCCCCCCTTCCTCTTCCTGCCCCTCTGCCTTTCCTTTTATGACATGCCGCTTAAGACAGAAAGGTGCCAGTGGGCCAGGATTTGCATGCTGCTTGCAAGGGAATGATTCTGACTCCTGCAAAAAAAAGTTTTGCGCAATGACAGTTCGATCAACGCACGTACCTTCTTTGTTCCCCAAAATGTTCGGAAGCCCAAGCGTGTAACCTAATATAAGGCCTAAGCTGAAGAAGAGGTTTGAGGCTGCCGTCATGGATCCTCTTACGGGGGTGGGAGAGACCTCTAAGAGGTAGAGTGGATCACAGCAAGAAAAGATCCCTAAGTTGGACAAGAAAATTGAACGCCGATGGGGGTCTTGAAGAAAGGGGCCAGCCTCTCCAGCACCCCAAATGGCAAATCTCAGCAAATCGATTACTGTTCTGTACCAGCCTACTACCGGCCCTGCAGAAAAGGCAGGGACAACCCCTTTACAAAACGGCAAGAGGCTGGAACTAAGCCTGCCAAATTTATTGATATAAAACAGAGCAAAACAAAACACGAACCATGAAACAGAAGCTGCTCAAACGGTTGCCTTCAGCAAACCAGCCCTCCCACACATTCCCCTTTTAAACAGTTCAGGGCGTGGCTTCTCTCTGCCTCCTTCCGAGGTGCCCCATTGCCTTCCTCTGTTTACTCCTGATTGGCTGCCTCCTGCATCCAGCTGTGGGTCATCTTCATCCAGGCTGTCAGGCTCACACAGCTGGGTCTGCGTTGTAACCAGATGGGAGGGGCCTGGCTGAGGGCTCTGTGGAGCCTCAGGGCTGTCCTCTGGAGGCTCTCCAACACCCCCCTCCTCCTCCTCTGAATCGTCCGACCCAACTGCCGAACCCACAGGCTGACCCTGAATCACAACAATTACCTGAAGATATCCCAGCCATGAAATTGGCAAACAGGGTGAATTCAAAAAGATGGATGCTGTTGGAAACGCAGAGAAAAACCGAGGCGACGAAAGTCAAGCTGTTATTAAACAGCAAGAGAAATTTTCTGCAAAGGGAAAGCGGGGTGGGGTTGGGGGGGGGGGGAAAGAGGCAGGTGTGAAAAAGGTATTAGCAACCTCATTTAGCATTTAAAACTACGGGTAGTCCTTACTTACAACAGTTCATTTAGTGACCGTGCGAAGTTACGACGACAACTGAAAATAGGGACCTATGACCATTTTACGCGTGACTCTGCCCACAGTCTGCAGTTGGATCCTGACCGGCTCAAGGTTGACTCAGTCTTCCATCCTTCTGAGGTCGGTAAAACGAGGACCCAGATTTTTTTGGGGGGGGGCAATAGGCTGACTCTGTAAAAACTGCTTAGAGAGGGCTGTAAAGCACTATGAAGAGGTGTATAAGTCTACGTGCTATTGCTATTGCTAAGTTAAGAATTGTGGTGATTCACTTAGCAACTGTGGCAAGAAAGGTTGTAAAATGGAGTCAAATTCACTTAAGAACTGTCTTGCTTAGCAACAGAAATTTGGGGCTCCATTGTGGTCATAAGTCAGGGTCTATGTGTGCAGTCTAGGGCAGGGGCAGGCAACCTCGGCTCTTTTATGACTCATGGACTTCAACTCCCAGAATTCCTGAGCCAGCTGGCTCAGGAATTCTGGGAGTTGATGTCCATGAGTCATAAAAGAGCCGAGGTTGCCTAGCCCTAGGGTAATGCCTGGAAAAGAGACCACCCAGAGATTCCTGCATAACATTTGCTTTGCTCTCTACAACGTCTCCCTTCCCCAAATTGTTTTGCCACTTCTGTTACCTGCCATATTTGTCCACCAGGTTTGCGAACAACACAATGCCAGTGAACCCCCCCATTGGGAACAATATGGCAGCAGGCGATAAAATGAACCAGAAGTTTTCCAGATCCTTCACTTCCTCCTTTGTCAAGTTGGCAATGAAGAGCTTAGGGGAGAAAAAAAAATGGAAAAATGAGTGAGATGAGGAAGCAAAGAAGAGAATTCCCATTCCTGGATCAGCCAGGAATTAAATTTAAAGCTTAACAAATGCTTAAAATGTAGCAGTGCTCTCTGACTTGCATGCCAGAACAGCTATGGGGAAAAGCCAAATGTAGCACCGCACACGTGGATGGCCCTGCTGGTCAGCGAAGACTGGCGCATGTGCAAAGGATATTGTGTGTGCAAACAGGACAGGAGCCTGAGGGAAATCACACTCTTGTGCCCACCAGCTCCTTGGCACACCCTGGCACTCTCTCCTTTCAACGGAGAGAGACGTTTTCCTTCGCAACAACACCAGCTTTAAAAAAAAACCCTCCATTTCCGGCTTAGGAAAAGGAATGAAAAAAAAAGAGAGAGTGGGCCAACAAAAGAGAAAAATCTTGGCTGAGCCGAAACATTTGAGCAGGGTTAGCAGAGAGACCTCAGGCCAGGGGTTCAATCGGAGCTCGCCGTGCCAGACAAACCCTGGTTAACTTTGTCAGACGTACCGAAGCAGGGTGATGCACCAACAGGAGAGTGTAGCCATACTGGATGTGTCCGAGATATGAAACCGACATAGAGATAATTAATGTGCCGGTGAGCTTCCAAGAGAAGGAAAGCAAACGATGGTTATTGGAAGGGGGTAAAGCCACGTTTCTTCTTTTTTTTAAAAAAAAAAAAAAAGTTAAATGGGTTTTATATCAGGTTCGACTTGTGTACTTCACAGACACACCGAGAAAATATATTCCGGAGTGACAGAGAAATCCTTTTTAATTCTATCGTTTCTGGGGAAGCCCTATCTCCGCCCTCTTTGCCCTGAAGGTTAAAATAATCGCAGCTCGAGAGAGTAACCATCTCGCCCAGCTTCTCCGCTATTCCAAACTCACATAATTTCGGAATATAGGTTTCGATTTCTCTTTGATTTCTATTCTTCTGGGGAGGCCAAGAGGAGCCCTGATGGAGCGAAAAGGAAACAAGCAAAAAATTCCGTGAGCGTTCCTCCCCAACCTGTGCTCTCTGGTGGCTCCTGTTCAAAGGTAGACTGCTGCCGACCAGGGAGGCTCCACAGAGCTCATCAGCGAGGACGGGCGGCGTTTCTCAAAGAGGAAATTAAGAGAGAAAGGGAATGGACACCAATGGAAGATTTTCTCCCCCTTCTTCGGAAAGCTTCCCATTTAATTCCTAATTATTATTTTTTTTAACGTGTATAAATTTCTTGGTCTCCCAAGTGCTCTTCTCTGCCAGCCTATTTGGGGAATGCCAATCTCCAGATTTGGCACTTCAGGCTGGAAAAAAAAGAAGAAAAAAAAAATCTAAGTGACAACTTACTGAGGTTTTTTCTGCATCACGGCGTGCAAAGGGACAAATGCCGGATCTGCTCTGCCTGGTTTTGTTCCCAACGAACCTGGAGCAGCTGATGGGAGCCAATCACACAAAGGAGGCGGGAACGTTCCAGGAGAAGCAGTTGGCAGTTAGGAGATGATTTGCATACATTTCCATACGGAATGTAACATCGGCTGATCTCCGGCAGCCCCAAGGCAAACAAACCTGGTTAAGCATATGCAATGCTAGTCTAAACCATTGTAGATAATTGTCCTTTCCCAACCTAAGCCCGGGCGAATACAGACAGTCCTCGACTTAGGACCACAATTCAGCCCACAATTTTGGTTGTCAAGCGAGACAGTTAAGTGATTTTTTTTTTTTTTTTGCCCCATGAGTGAGGTAGATGATTCACTGCAGGTGTTAAGCTAGTAACAAGATCGTGAAGCGAATTGTAACTTCCCCCATTGATTTTGCTTGCCAGAAGGTCAGTGAAGGAGAATTTATCAGGGTGTTTAAAATTTCTGAGTCGCTTTGCTTCTGATTGCTAAATAAATGAAGATCTCCTTTCCTGCAGCCTGTCTTCAAACTCATTGGCTCCTGCGTTCTTTCTCCCAGCTTGGAACCCGACCGGATTTTTCTTTCCAACAATGTACACTCAGTTTGACTTTGCTGACGGCTGCGAGGGCATTTGAAATATTAATTTAGCCATACTTCCTTTTGCTGCAAAAGGAGAACTATGCATATTGCAAGAGAGAAGTGGCAGAAATCCCTAAACTTCATTTAAGGGAAACCACAGCTGCATTCTTCCCCTTAATCCCCTCTAGAGAGTCAGGAAAATCACCTTGGCAGAAATAGTCAAGAATTATAGCTAAAAAGGGCTGAAACATTATTTTATGGCCTGGGGAATAAGATAATATTTGGAAGGGCATTCTTGCTTCACTGGAGCATCAGAAGAACAGGAGATAAAGCACAATCACCCTTGCAAGATTCTCTTTCTGTAAAAAGGTAAAGGTAAAGGTTCCCCCGCACACGCGTGCTAGTCGTGTCCGACTCTAGGGGCCGGTGCTCATCTCCGTTTCAAAGCCGAAGAGCCAGCGCTTGTCCGAGGACGTCTCCGTGGTCATATGGCCAGCATGACTAGATGCCAAAGGCGCACGGAACGCTGTTCCCTTCCCACCGGAGCGGTCCCTATTCTTCTACTTGCATTTTTACGCGCTTTCGAACTGCTAGGTTGGCAGAAGCTGGGACGAGTAACAGGCGCTCACTCTGCTACGCGGCACTCGGGATTCGACCCGCCAAACTGTCGACCTTCTGATCGACAAGCTCAGCGTCTTAACCCACTGAGCCACTGTGTCCTTGTCTTTCTATAGATAACCTCAATAATGGAAAAAAAAAATTTGGGCCTCCTGCAGGATTGGTTTTCTGCTTTGGCCCACCTCGCAGGGCTGACAACCCCAGCATTTCTCTGCTCACAAAACTCTGTTCAGCTTACAAGCCGATTTTGTTTTTGCCGAGCGACCACGTAGCATTGCACACTTCAAAAAAAATAATAATTACAAAATCAATCCATCCAGCTTGCAGAAAACATCTTATTTACTTCGTTTTTTTTAAAATTCCAGGTCAATTTTGAAAAGAGAGGGAAGAAAGAGATTTCCTTTTTTTATTCAGCCATTATTTTTCTGGAACTTTTGGAGGTGCAGACCGCCATGTTCTCCTGGATCTCTTGAAATGTCTTGCTGCAGGTTTCCGGCACTACCCGGAAAATGTAAATAAAGGTGAGGATCATAAAAGGCCAGTAAAAGAGCAAGTAGTAGGCGCCAAGGTAGGACTAGAGACAGAAAGAAAAATTAAAAAAAAAAATATGAGAGGCAAGATCAAACTCGTCAGGCCTGTGAGACCCACAACGAATTCACCTCTGTACTGGAGGGGGGAAAAAATCCCCAAGGAGTTTTTTAAATAAGTATCTTTAAAATATATTTTATTTAATTTTTTAAACTTCCAGAGGGATTATAGGGTCCTTTACCTCAGTGAGAAGAAACAGCAGGGAAGAGATAAAATTGGTTCCCCAAGTGAGGAAACCCGCAATCACATAGGCTGAAACTCGGGATGACTGGAGGAACAATTCACCAATAATCACAGGAAGAATGCAAGCTGGAATGGACAGGAGTGGGGAAGTTTCGTAAAAAAAAAAAAAAGTAAAAAAAGTAAAAAAAGTAAAAAAAAAAAAAGCAAAAAATAAAATAAAATCCCACAAAATCTTCCCTTGCAAAGTCTCTGTCTCCCATCTGATTCACAAACCTGGTCCCGTTACGTAGGCCATAAAGAAGAGGATCAGAACAATGCTGGTGAAGACCAGTGAGGAGGTGTAGATCTGTGGGGAAGAAGGAGGCACCTGGGGGGTGTCCATCGAAGCAGTATCCCTCTCCCCCCCCCTCCCCCCCCCACACACACACCGACTCCACACCTTCAACCAACCACAAGGCGTGAGCTCTATGAAATTGACAGAATGGCGTGAGTTCTATGAAATTGACCGACAGGATGGAATTGACGGATTGGTGAAATTGAGCAACTGGGTGAAATTCACCAGATCGATTTTAATTCGTTGGGAAGATTTGTGTGTGTGGAAAAACAACAACAACGCAAAGGTGTTCAGTTGGCCCGGGGCAGAGAGCAGGAGAGAAACCCACCTGAAAAATGATGACTAGGACTATAGTTAAGATGCTACAAATCAAGAAGCCAGTCAGAAGGAGAAATCTGCGCCCCAAGGACTCGATGGTACAAATCTAGGGGGGGGGGGGGAGGAAGCAAAGCAGAAAAGGATTGACACTTGGAGACCCTGCAGAAAAATTCCTGAGAAGACCACGGACAGCCGAGAACACAAACCACGGGATCATCCAATAAATGAGCCCACAATTCTTCATCAAGACTAAAACCATCCTGGTCTTTGCTCTTTTCGACTGTGTTTTTGCTAGTTTGAACTGCTGCCTTTTGGTTGTATTGCTTTGGGGTACATTGCCCCAAAGTCGGTGGAGTGGCCGGAGGCAGCTGACAGCATGAACAAACCAGGAATCCAGGGGCGATTCGAGCTGGCTTACGGTCGTCAGAAGTGTCATCTGGATGATCACGCTTCCTACGAGAAAAAGGAGGTTCATATCTCTGGTGGACAGTAATAAGTCTTCATAGGCCTGCTTGGCGAAAATTAAAACCTGCAATCAAAGACAAAAGAAACGCAGGTGGAGGCATGCGGAGTATTGAGGGCCAGGCTTTAAAAACCCCCACTGCCATCCCTCTAAATAGATTTATTTAGACTCTTGCCAAATCATGGCAGAGAACTGCACGATAAAGCATACGCACTGAGAACCGTTAAGGAGGAGCCATTCGAATCGTGACAAAGCAAACAGCACACCTTTCTTATTCAAGGTTGTCTGGGGAAGTCACTAACCGTGTTGGTGTCCACTAATCCACTTCCGGAGACTAGGACCAGGACAGTAAGGAGATGCCACCGGAGGTCGCGGAAGCGAAGAAGTTTCCACACGGTCATGTTCTTCTGGCCGCTTTCGGCGAGGTGCTCCTGGCACAGTTCTTCCATCTCCTCCTCTACATCTTCTTCCCCTCTCAGCATCTTCAAGACTAGAGGAGGTGGAAGAGAGGGGAAGACAAGAAAGTGTGCAGAGCAGTGGGGTTTTCATGCCGCCCCCGTCCAACAGGTCTTCAATCTGGCCCGTGGGAGGGCTGAGACGGTCCAGGGTTTTCTAGATGGTTACAGCCAAGCCTGTAACCCATATAGTCTGTTCTTCTCTTCTCCACTTCTTCCTTTTCTTCTCATATCTCAGAGCATTTGGAAATTGGGCGGCCTGGTCCGCCCATACTGCCAAGACCCTCGCTCTATTTCTGGAGGACGCCGCCAAGAAGCAACCTTTGGGATGAGGGCTTCCATCTTCATCAGCGCGATGAACGTGGGGGACAAAACTGAGGTCACCTCCCCTCTTATTAAGATAATCCTCTGGAAGGACCGTCTCTCTAGCCGTGGCCTCTGGGAGCCCACCTTTTCCCTTCCCACCGAAGCATCTGACCCACCAAAAGGACTTCTTTAAACAACCATCCAAAATGCGGTTCCTTTTACCGGGGCCACGATTGGCAAAGGGGCTAAATTTGGAAGGAGCCACCAAGCTCTGCAGATCTGAAGGGCAGAAGCTGGTCTGGAGGCCTGATGCTCCCTTTGGCCCAGCCGAGGGGCTCGCAAGGCCACGAGGCCAGTACCTCGTGTGGCCGTACCTTGTCTTGCTGCTTCTTCGTCATTCCTCTGCATGTACAGAAACCTCGGACTTTCCGGAGAAGGCAACAAAAACATACTACTAAGTATAGCAAAGATGGCATTAAGGCCCACCAATAATGAATAATCTGCGGCAGAGAGAGCAAGAGAGAAGGCGTTAGGATGCTGCTGATCCCTCTCCAAGCTTTAGAAGCAACTTTTTCTCCTTCCTTTTCTCTTGCTTTGATGGAAAGATACGCTTTCCTGGCTTAGCATGACTTCAAAGTTTGCAGCCACGAGAGAGGTGGAAATAACAACACTTACTTTCTTCGTTTCCCCAGATCTCGGGGCTGGTTAAGATTTGGACCAGAAGGTACCCCCAGCTGAAGAAGAAGACCACCGTTGTTACCAAGGCCCCCCTGAGATTCAAGGAAGAGATCTCAAGGATGTAGAGAGGGGCAGAGAAAGTAAATGTACCTGTGGGAGTGAATTAAAAATTGCCGGACGGTCATCGCTTGCATTCTAGCGAGTGCAGAATTTAGCAGCACCTACGGTGTGTGGCTGGTCCGGTGATTTGAGGGGTTTAAATCTTGTGTTATAACAATGCTCTGATGTCCAATGCAACCTTCACTTGTTCCTGCCTGGCGCTCCGGTTTGGGCTAGCATCTCGAAGCTGATTCCCGGAGCCAAGAAATTGGATTATGCGCAAAGAGGCCCTGGTTTACAGCCCTTCTCTCTTCCAGTCATTTTAAGGGTACGAATCGGACTGCCCTCTTGCTATGACTAAAATCCTCAGGGTCTTCTTTAACCAGATTTATTGAAGGGGGAAGCAGAGTTAGGTTGCAGAAATCCTGGCAGCTGGCTACAACACATTTCTTTCTACGTCTCATTTCTTTCTGCATTCATTAGGGATCTTTCTTCCTGCCCTGTTTGCTTGCTAACGAGAAGCAACGCCTGGATGTTCTACGCTCAGGATATTTGGGAAAGTACCGTTCCTGATTCTTAGGTAAAGGTAAAGGTAAAGGTTCCCCCGCACATGCGTGCTAGTCGTTTCCGACTCTAGGGGCCGGCGCTCATCTCCGTTTCAAAGCCGAAGAGCTGGCGCTTGTCCGAGGACTTCTCCGTGGTCATGTGGCCGGCATGACTAGACGCCAAAGGCGCACGGAACGCTGTTACCTTCCCACCGGAGCGGTCCCTATTTTTCTACTTGCATTTTTTACGTGCTTTCGAACTGCTAGGTTGGCAGAAGCTGGGATGAGTAACAGGCGCTCACTCTGCTATGCGGCACTCGGGATTCGACCCGCCAAACTGCCGACCTTCTGATCGACAAGCTCAGCGTCCTAACCCACTGAGCCACCGCGTCCCTGATTCCTAGGCTCCAATAAAACCCACCATCGGGCTTGTCCCGACTTGAACATTTGGGAAAGAAAGGTCCTCAAACTCCACTTCTGAACTGACCGGATTATTATTATTATTATTATTATTATTATTATTATTATTATTATTAT
>JAKJMR010000760.1:198479-215877 GCA_024449315.1 Daboia siamensis | reverse complement strand
TATTATTATTATTATTATTATTATTATTATTATTATTATTATTATTACTAAAGGCAAGTGGTTACGGCATAGGCAAAGGCGGATCTGAATGTTCCTGCACAAAGCCTGCGATTTCCCCTCTGCCCTCATCCTTCCCGCTTCACCGGTCCGTCAATCTCCGATCGTATTCGAACGACCGGCAGATGTTTGGGCAATGGTTGGGGAGGTTTGGCACCGCTTTTGCGGAGTTGCGCACGTTCCATTCTCACGACTGCGTCCTTGATATCAGCCGGTCCGTTCCAGATTGACAGCTCTGGTTCTTGTCACCCCCTTTCCCATCTCCCCAAATCGTACTCTTTTGCTTTCCTAATTGATCCTCATTGCAGTGCCAGTGATAATAATAATAATAATAATAATAATAATAATAATAATAATAATAATTTTATTTATATACCGCCCTTCTCCCGAAGGACTCAGTGTGGTATGCTGAAAATGGCAGCCCTATATATATATATCGGTCATTGCAAAGCCAAACTCCTAAATTAAGGGACCTTTAATGCAAAGCCAGACGTCAGCTCTTCTATTTGGGAGCTTAAAGCGGTCACGGACTCACCCAGCTCCATTCCTGCCAAAAAACGGGCGATGAGGCTGAATTCAAAGCGCTGGAATATTTTATCAAAACAAAGGAAGGCAGACAAAAAAACACTCATTCCATTGCTCATGATTAGGGCGCATTTCCTGAAAAGACACGGAAAAAAATATACACATTCAGAAGGCAGGAATCCCAGAAATTGCTACCCGCGGCATCTTGACTGGCTTTTCAAAGGGAACAATTTTCAGAATATTTAGAATACCAGCAGAGTTGGAGGTTAGAAGGAGGATTCTAACTTAGGACCTTCGCTCTGCTCAGGGGCACTTGGGCATGTCTAATTTAATGAAAAGGAAATTTCCTGACAGGGAGGACAATTAACCAGTGGAACGACTTGCCACCAGAAGTTGTGGGTGCTCCATCGCCAGAGGCCTTTAAGAAGAGGCATGACAGCCATTTGTCTGAAATGGTATAGGGTCTCCTGCTTGAGTAGGGGGCTGGACTAGATGACCTCCAAGGTCCCTCCCAACTCTGTTATTTACAAAATAGTTATTTAAACACAGCCCTGTTAATCTGGGTCAGTTTAAAGCGAGGTTCTCTTTCAGTTGATCAGTAGGTTCCTGGGTTAGGAGCTGATGCCATACACTGGCAGTTTACATGCCAATGTATGGCATCGATGCCAACAGAAACAGCCCAGAAATTAGCTTTAAGGCACGCCAGTACCTACCATTGGACCGTAAGAAAGGCTGAGCGCCAAAGAATGGAGGCCTTTGAACTCTGGTGCTGGAGAAGACTCCTGCGAGTCCCTTGGACTGCAAGGCGATCAAACCGGTCAGTCCTAGAGGAGATCAACCTTGACTGCTCTTTAGAAGGCCAGATCCTGAAGCTAAAACTCAAAGACTTTGGCCACCTAATGAGAAGGAAGGACTCACTGGAGAAGAGCCTCATGCTGGGAAAGGTTGAGGGCAAGAGAAGAAGGGGACGACGGAGAATGAGGTGGCTCGATGGAGTCACCGAAGCAGGAGGCGTGAGCTTAGATGGACTCCAGAAGATGGTAGAGGACAGGAAGGCCTGGAGGAACGTCGTCCATGGGGTCGCGATGGGTCGGACATGACTTCGCAGCTAACAACAACAGTACCTGCCATATCTATCTGCCAGACAGCCCCAAAGACAGATGCCAAAAAGGCCTCCAAGAGGGATGAACATGGTGATTAACGCTAAGAACTTTAAATACGCAGAGTCTGTACTGATCGCTTCTTGCTGAAGATTCATCAGGTGGATCCTGATCTTAAAAACAACAAAATGGAAAGCCGCATTAACAAAGACACAGCTGGGCTGCACCTCTTTCCCAGCTGCCTGCCTCCCTTTCACCTAACCACCCTGCGAGGTAGGCTGTCAGCTCGCAGTCCCTAAGGAAAAAACCCACTGGCCGTTCGAAGGAATCTGGAGCAGAGATGCTAAACAAAATTTATTTTTTCTTAGAAACATCAGGACATTTTCTCCCGTTTCTCCTCCAAACAATGTATTCGTCCTTTGGCCATTAAGGTGGGCAGGGAAAAGGGAAGGGAAGGGAAGGGAAGGGAATGAGAAAGGGGAAATGGGAGAGGAGAGGCAGAAAAATACAATTTGAAACTCCGATGGGGAGGGCTAAGCCAGCATCCGTGTGCCACGAAAACCGTGACACTGGGCCCATGGGGAGGGCTAAGCCAGCATCCTTGTGCCACGAAAACCGAGACACTGGGCCCACGCAGAGCAACCTCAGCAACCCTTATTCACAGGCCAGCGGGTTGTGTGAATAACTGCCGAGTCCCCAAACCCGGGACCGCCCAGCGACACACAGCATGGCTCACTTACCACAAAGGGATTGGTGATCAGAAAGAACGCGTATCCATACTGGAAAAACCCCAAACTGGCACCCACTATCGAGAACGTAAGCGGGCGGGTCAGCTTCTATGAGATGGTGCAGGAGAACAACAACAACAACAACAACACAGTTCCTTGAGTGAAAAGGACAAAAACCAACACATCTTAGACCTCCCCTCTTATTTCAGCCCGACAGTTTCTGGCTCGGATGGGAATAAAACTAAATGTGCTGTACCTGCTTTTTTTTGTTAGGAAAAGCTAATTATTTTCCCCAAGTTTGTTTGCACCCCAGGCATTTCCTGGTGGTGTCTCATCCACAAACAAACCAGGGTCTACCCTGCTAAAACCTGTCTAAAGGTAAAGGTAAAGGTGCTAGTCGTTTCCGACTCTAGGGGCCGGTGCTCATCTCCGTTTCAAAGCCGAAGAGCTGGCGCTTGTCCGAGGACGTCTCCGTGGTCATGTGGCCGGCATGACTAGACGCCAAAGGCGCATGGAGCGCTGTTACCTTCCCACCGGAGCGGTCCCTATTTTTCTACTTGCATTTTTACGTGCTTTCGAACTGCTAGGTTGGCAGAAGCTGGGACGCGTAACAGGCGCTCACTGTGCTACGCGGCACTCAGGATCCGACCCGTCAAACTGCTGACCTTCAGATCGACAAGCTCAGAGTCCTAACCCGCTGAGCCACCGCGTCCCTAAAACCCTGTCTAGGCGTTGTAATTAAAAAAATACAAACGCTGGAGCGAGAGCTCTAATGTCTTCAGAAATTATTTATAATTTCTCTGCCCTGCCTTGCCCTGAAGCTTAGAAATAACCACGGATCAAGATAAACCGTGACTTCAGCAGCCCTCCAAACTCACATTATTTCGGGTTGTGGGTTCCGATTCCTCTTTCTCCTCCATCCTTGCGTAGAGATCAAGAGGAACGCCTGATCGAGCAAAAAGAGGTGGGGGGGAGAGAAAGCAAACAAATTTGTCCCATATTTACAAACGATTCTGCCCCTGAACCCAGCCACAGAGCCTCCCCAATCTGCCCTCCCTGATGACTCCTGTTGAAAGGTAGACTGCTGCGGATCAGAGAGGCTCCATAGAGGAAATTAAAGGAAAGGGGAGAAACATGAAGTAAAAAGGTTTTCCCGTCTTTTCTTTTGAACGCTGGCTTGAAAGCTCCGCGTTCACTTCCTAATTGTTTTAATAAATTCCCCAAATTCGTTGGCACCCTCCCGGATCCTCACCTGCTCCTCTGCCTGCCCTTCGGAGGAGGCCAGTCTCCAGATTTGGATTTTAAGGCTAGAATATTTTATTTTTATTTTTATTTTTTTTAAAAAAAGCCAACTTACTGTTTTTTGGGGGTGTATCTCGGAGTCACAGCTGCCTTTTCTTTTCGAGGAAAAATCCTGGAGCAGCAGTGAGAGCCAATCAGGAAATGGAGGCGGGAACACTCCGGGAAAAGCGGAATGGCAGTTAAGGAACCCTTTTGCATAAATTTCCATCCAGGTGATTCCAGATTTCTGTTGCTAAGCGAGGCTCTTGTTAAGCCACCTTTGCCCCGATTTGCAACCTTTCTTGCTACGGTTGTTAAGTGAATCACCACACTTGTTAAGTTAGCAACAGGGCTGTTAAATGAATCTGGCCTCCGCATTGCCTGTGCTTGCCAGACGGTCGCCAAAAGGGGATCACGTGACCCCTGGACACTGCCGCCGTCGTAAATACGAGTCATTTTGCCAAGTGTCTCTACCTTTGGAGACGGGTTATGGAAAGGGAGGATAATTTATCAGGTGTGTGTTGTTGATTTTCCCAGTATTCAGTTGGGGCGGATTCTTTATGTCTAATGCTAGATTTCATTTGATATTTGGGTTTCTTCCCACCCCCCTTTTTTTGCACAATTTCCCCCCCCCCTTTTTTTTTTTGTCTGACCCACCACCTCAAGTGGACCCAGGCAAGTAGCGCTGGTTGAACCAGGGACCTCGGTGGACCGCCCGCCATACCAAGAGCGCCAGGAGAACCCCGACTGCAGCAACCTTTACGGGCACAGCGCTACACATATGTAATAAACACAAAGACACACACTGCACAGTGCATAACATCATTTCCCGTGCCTGGCACCGATACGGTCAAATGCCTTTTTTTTTGTAAACAAGTACCGACTTTGAATGGAAAACTCCATCCGGGGGAACTCTCCTCCTTGTTAGATAACTAGGGCAACATCTTTTTCGTTTGGACCAGGATAGGGTAAATAAATGGGACGCGGTGGCTCAGTGGGTTAGGACGCTGAGCTTGTCGATCAGAAGGTCGTCAGTTTGGCGGGTCGAATCCCGAGTGCCGCGTAGCAGAGCGAGCGCCTGTTACTCGTCCCAGCTTCTACCAACCTAGCAGTTTGAAAGCACATAAAAATGCAAGTAGAAAAATAGGGACCACTCCGGTGGGAAGGTAACAGCGTTCCGTGCGCCTTTGGCGTCTAGTCATGCCAGCCACAAGACCACGGAGACGTCCTCGGACAAGCGCTGGCTCTTCGGCTTTGTAACGGAGATGAGCACCGGCCCCTAGATTCGGAAACGACTAGCACGCGTGTGCGGGGGAACCATTACCTTTACCTTTAGGGTAAATAAATGGAAACTTCCCCCCCCCCCCAAAAAAAAACAATTTTTACTTTCGCCCTTCCTTCAGGTCTCTGCGTGGCATCACTTTTTGAGCTTTTCCCACTATTCCTCATTTTCAAATCAGTTCTTTTAATAATCTGGAGTTGAGATGGGATAGCGGAGTCTCAACAGGCAGTCCCGTGCCGGCTGGTTCAACGTGCTGATTGTTAAATAATGCGCTTTGTTAAATCCTGCTTTTTCTCTGTCTCTTGGCATCCTCACGCCAAGGCTGAAGTATGGGTGACCACATGTGGTTGAATTCGGAGTGCTGATCTGTCACTCCGCTTTCTCTTTCTTTCCCTCCCCTCCTTTCCGCTTTCTTACGTCACTTCACTTTGCCTCCTGCATCTCCCATCTCTACCTTGTTTTTTCGTTCCTTCCTTGAAACCGGCCAGGATTTATAGCAAGGCAATGTCAGGTCTGCCAGGATAGGCTTGGCGCCTCATAGGCATCCTGCCCTCAACAATTAGAGGACAAGGAGGATTAAATGGGCAATAAAGCTGTGGGTGCACATGATGGGAACTAGGGAAGGGGGAACAACAGGTGATAAACAGCAAGAGAAGCTCGGAACTGGTTTGCACCGGAATCCGAGGCCAGGCACCCCGAGAAAGAATGTGGATTACCCCAAAACATCTCAGCGTTCTCAAAACACTTTGGTGACTCCCGATTGGCTGAAGACGGCGGACTGGTCAGTGTGGGGAGGGCTGGGACGAGGGGAAACCTTTCTGCATCTTTTGAGCGTGGGAAACCCGGATCTAGCCTGACTTTACTGCAGCCAACCACCTCTAGTAAAAGAATCTTTCGCTTCAACCCAGTGGGAGTCGCGGGTTTTTATTTTCTAAGGGAATCAGACTGGGGCAGGTCTGACGCAGGAGCTGTAATAAAAGACGTCGACTCAGTTTCACGTCGCCAGCATTTAAAGCATTAATTTAGCCACACTTCCTTTTGCTGCAAAAGGAGATATATTGATATAATAACAGAGTTGGAACAGACCCTGGAGGTCTTCCGGTCTAGTTCCCCCCACCCCCGCTTAATCAGGAGACCCTATCTCAGTTCAGACAAATGGATGTGCAACCTCTTCCTAAAAACCTCCAGTGTTATGGCATCTACAACTTCTGGAGGCAAGTTGTTCCATTGGTTAATTAATTGTTCTCGCTGTCAGGAAATTTTTCCTCCCTTAATTCTAGGTTGCTCCTTGGTTGGTTTCCATCCATTCGCTTGTCCTGCCTTCTGGTGCTTTGGAGAATATGTTGACCCCTCTTCTTTGGGGCAACCCCTCAAATATTGCCACATATTTGTCATATCAATCCTGGCCTTTCTTTTCATGAAACTAGACAAACCCAATTCCTGCAACCGTTCTTTATAACGTTCTTCATACGGATTATTATTTTTTTTTAGCTTCACTGCAGGGTTGATGTTCTGCTTTGGCCTACCTCACAAGGCTGACACCAACATCTTTGCTCACACAGCTCTGCTAAATTTACAAGCTGATCTTTTTTTAAAATTTTTTTTTTTTTGCCAAACTAGCGTTACAGCACTTTAAAATGACATAAATAAATCCGCCCGGCTTGCGGAAAGCTTCTGCTTTGCTTGATTTTTTTTAATTCCAGATCAATTTTGAAAAGAGAGGGGGAAAAAAAAAAAGAGATTTTCTGTTTCTATTCAGCCGTTATTTTTCTGGAATTTTTGGAGGTGAAGGCCGCTATGCTCTCGTGAATCTCTTGAAATGTCTTGCCGCTGGTTTCTGGAACTACTCGGAAAATGTAAATAACGGTGAGGATCATAAAAGGCCAGAAAAGGAGCAAGTAGTAGGCGCCAAGGTGGGACTAGAGAGAAGAAACAAATTTTTTTTTTAAAAAAAAATATGAGACACAAGATCAAACTGGCCAGGCCCATGAGTCACACAACAAATTCACCTCCGTACTGGGGGGTGGAAATCCCCAAGGAGTTTTTAAATAAGCATTTTGAATATATTTCATTTCTTTTTAAAACTTGCTTACCTTAGTCAGAAGAAACAAAACATCGGAGATAAAATTGATTCCCCAGATGACAAATCCTGCAATCACACATGCCGATGCTCGGGACGACTGGAGGAACAATTCTCCAATAATCAAAGGAAGAATGGCAGCTATAGGGACAGAAGGAGAGAGATCTTCTATTTTTTTTTTCCTTTTTTTAAGAAAAAGAAAAGGTATTTTTCCACCTGCGAAAACTCCGTATATCCCATCTGATTCACACACCTGGTCCTGTTATGTAGCCCATAAAGAAGAGGATAATCAAAACAATGCTGATGAAGGCCAGTGAGGGGTTTTCAATCTGTAGGGAAGAAGAAGCACCATCAAAGCAGTATCCCTTCCTCCACTCCACTTTTAACCAAGCTCATATTTTTCCCATAAGGTTAGGGAATCCTATCCACAGGAAACTGGCATGAAACTGACCAACTGGACGACACTGACCGATTGGTAAAATTCGCCAACGGGATGAAATCGAAAGATTGGAGCTACTTGACGAGCTACTACTACTAATAATAATAATAAGTTGGAAAGGACCTTGGAGGTCATCTAGTCCAACCCCCTGCTCAGGCAGGAAACCCTACACCATTTCAGGCAAATGGCTGTCCAGTCTCTTCTTAAAAATCTCCAGTGTTGGAGCATTCACCACCTCTGGAGGCAGGTTGTTCCACTGGTTAGTTGTTCTAACTGTCAGGAAGTTTCTCCTTAGTTCTAGGTTGCTTCTCTCCTTGACTAGTTTCCACCCATTGCTTCTTGTCCTGCCTTCAGGCGCTTTGGAGCATAGCTTGACTCCCTCTTCTTTGGGGCAGTCCCTGAGATACTGGAACACTGCTATCATGTCACCCCTCACTCTTCCACTGCGTGGAAGGGATAAGATTGGTCCAACTGAGCAATTGGATGAACTGGGCAGATTAAAGAAATTGGCCAATTGGATGAAATGGACAGGTCGGTGAAATACAGACGGATTGGTACCAACCGAGCAACCGGATGAAACGGACAGATTGGTGAAATTGACCAGCTGGGTGAAATTCACCAGATCAATTATAACTGACTGGGGAAGGTGTGTGTGTGTGTGTGTGTGTGTGTGTGTGTGTGTGAAAAAAACACAAGGATGTCCATTGCGGGGGAGGGGAGGGGGGCACTCAAGTTGCCCCGGTGCAGAGAACGGGAGGGAAACTCACCTGAAAAGTGAAGACTAGGGCAATATTTGAGATGCTACAAATCAAGAAGCCACTCAGAAGGAGAAATCTGCGCCCCAAAGACTCGATGGTGCAGATCTAGGGGGAAAAAAAATCAAAGCAGAAAAGGATTGACATTTTGGGATCCTGGAGAAAAACTATTGAGAAGAAGAACACAAACCAGTGGATCATCAAATAAATGAGCCCACAATTCTTCATCAAGGCTAAAACAATCCTGGTCTTTGCTCTTTCGATTGTGTTTTGCTAGTTTGAACTGCCCCCTTTGGTTGAACCCATTGAGTGACTGGAGGCAGCTGATAACACGAACAAATCAGGAATCAAGTGACGATTTGAGGTGGCTTACGGTTGTCAGAAGCATCAGCTGGATGACCACGCTTCCTACTAATGGGAGGAGCTTCACAGCTTTGTAGGACAATCCTAAAACTTTATAGCTCTGCTGGGCAAAAATTAAAACCTGCAATCAAAGACAAAAGAGGTGCAGATGGAAGCACATGTAGGATTTGGGTCAGGCTCTAAAAACCCAAACTGCAATTCTTCGACGGAGGTTTTATAACCTGCAGACAGAATCTTGCCAAATTACAGCAGAGAATTGCACCATAACCTTAAACTGTGGGAACTATTAAGGAAGGGCCGTCTTCACTCCCTTTCTCTCACACCAACTATCTCAACTGCATTGTCTCTGGCTTCCCTAGAAGGCAGCTCCTCCCTCTTGGGAATCCAGACTACATTCCAACCCAGTTTGCCCTTTTGGTAAACCGTTAACAGCTGCCTCTCTACCCTGCTGTTGTCCTGGAGCGGGGAACCACCTGGACGTGGATCCAGGAATTTGTTCCTGGCTACTAAGCCAGTGCTCGGCATTTTGAGGAGGACAAAGACTCCCAGTTTGCAAAAGCAAACAGCACATCTTTTCTATGCGAGGTTGCTCGGGGAAGTCACTAACCGTCCTTATTTGCACAACTCGACTTCCGGAGGCTAAAACCAGGACAGTAACGAGATGCCACCGGAGGCCACGGAAGCAAAGAAGTTTCCACACGGTCATGTTCTTCTGGCCGCTTTCGGCGAGGTGCTCCTGGCACAGTTCTTCCATCTCCTCCTCTACATCTTCTTCCCCTCTCAGCATCTTCAAGACTAGAGGAGGTGGAAGAGAGGGGAAGACAAGAAAGTGTGCAGAGCAGTGGGGTTTTCATGCTGCCCCCGTCCAACAGGTCTTCAATCTGGCCCGTGGGAGGGCTGAGACGGTCCAGGGTTTTCTAGATGGTTACAGGCTTGGCTATAGTCTGTTCTTCTCTTCTCCACTTCTTCCTTTTCTTCTCATATCTCAAAGCATTTGGAAATTGGGCGGCCTGGTCCGCCCATACGGCCAAGACCCTCGCTCTATTTCTGGAGGACGCCACCAAGAAGCAACCTTTGGGATGAGGGCTTCCATCTTCATCAGCGCGATGAACGTGGGGGACAAAACTGAGGTCACCTCCCCTCTTATTAAGATAATCCTCTGGAAGGACCGTCTCTCTAGCCGTGGCCTCTGGGAACCCACCTTTTCCCTTCCCACCGAAGCATCTGACCCACCAAAAGGACTTCTTTAAACAACCATCCAAAACGCGGTTCCTTTTACCGGGGCTAAATTTGGAAGGAGCCACCAAGCTCTGCAGATCTGAAGGGCAGAAGCTGGTCTGGAGGCCTGATCCTCCCTTTGGCCCAGCCGAGGGGCTCGCAAGGCCACGAGGCCAGTACCTCGTGTGGCCGTACCTTGTCTTGCTTCCTCTTCGTCATTCCTCTGCATGTACAGAAACCTCGGACTTTCCGGAGAAAGAGCCAACACTATAATACTAATTACGGCAAATATGGAAGTAACGCCAACCAGTAATGAAAAATCTGTGGCAGAGAGAGAGAAAGAGAAGAAGGGGAAACATTAGGATGTTGCTGATCCTCTCCAAGCTTTAGAAGCAACTTTTTCTCCTTCCTTTTCTCTTGCTTTGATCCCTCTGCACTGGGACTCTTTTGAGAATGGAAAAATACGCTTTCCTGGCTTAGCAATGACTTCAAAGTTTGCAGCCACGAGACAGGTGGAAATAACAACACTTACTTTCTTCGTTTCCCCAAATCTGGGGGCTGGTTAAGATTTGGACTAGAAGGTACCCCCAGCTGAAGAAGAGGATCAAGCTTGTCACCAAGGCCCCCCTGAGATTCAAGGAAGAGATCTCGAGGATATAGAGAGGGACGGAGAACATAAATGTACCTGTGGGAATAAATTAAAAGATTCCATCACAGTCACATTCTGCCTTCCAGCCAGCGCCGAATTTAGCGTTTCGCCCCGTTTTGCGAGTTTTCTTGCCACGGTGGTTAAGCGAATCTGGCTTCTCCATTGATATTCGAACTAGATGTTTTGAAGTTTGCCTTCCATTCTCACTGCTCTTTCCTTGACCAACCGGGTGGTTTGTTCCAGATGGACACCTCTTTTTCCAGTCACCCTGTTATCCGCTCTCCGAACTGCCCAATCCTACTCTTTCCTTCCCCAATCCCAAGCTCCTAATTTAAGGGACGTTTCCCCGCAAAGGGAGAGTTCAGCTCTTCTCTTTGGGAGCATAAAATAAAGCGGCCACGGACTCACCGGACGACATTCCTGCCATAAAACGAGCAAAGAGGCTAAATTCAAATTGCTGGAATATTTGATCAAAACACAGGATGGCAGATGAAAAAATAGAAAGTCCGTTAATAACTAATAGGGCGCATTTCCTGAAAAGACACGGAAAAGAGACAAATTCACATTTTTTTTTTTAGTTATTAGCAGCATCTCAATTGTCTTTTTTTTTTAAGGGAACTGATTGTTCCTGGAATTTCAAGAGGTGACGCAAAATGTTAAACTACCTCCGCGGGGAGCTCTAACATGTGTGCTGTAACCATCCAGATGTTGGCACCAGTGGAATTAGAGAGACAGGGCAGAGAAGATTAAAACTGCAGTGAGTTCTTATCCCTCCTGCTAGAAGTCCCAAACCAATGATTTTCCGAGCAAATTAGCTTTTCAGAATATATGGAATATTAGAATATTAACACCGTTGGAGGTAGAAGGAAGAGTCTTAATGTACTCCCCCTTCACTCTTGGGTATGTCCGGTTTAATGAAGAGAAGGATTAGGGGTGACAGGATTGCATCCTTCCACTATCTCAGGGGCTGCCCCAAAGAAGAGGGAGTCAAGCTATTCTCCAAAGCCCCTGAAGGCAGGACAAGAAGCAATGGATGGAAACTCATCAAGGAGAGAAGCAACCTGGAACTAAGGAGGAATTTCCTGTTAGAATAATTAACCAGCGGAACGACCTGCCTCTAGAAGTGGTGAATGCTCCAACACTGGAAGTTTTTTAAGAAGAGACTGGACAGCCATTGGTCCGAAATGGTATAGGGTTTCCTGCCTAAGCAGGGGGTTGGACTAGAAGACCTCCAAGGTGCCTTCCAGCTGTTATTCTGTTATTTATTAAATCTATATTTAAACACAGCCCTTGTTAATCTTGGTTAATTTAAACCTTGCTTCTTTTTTCTGGGCTTTAGGAGCTAAGTGGGTACTCAGGACTAGGGTTCACTTCACATGCCAATGTATGGCACCAATTCCAACCGAAACAGCCCAGAAATTTGGCACTCTATTGTATAGCCGCAGCCCAGAAATTCCGCTTAAGGTATACCTGCCATGTCTATCTGCCAGACAGCCCCAAAGATACACTCCAAAAAGGCCTCCGAGGGGGACGAAAACGGAGAATAATATTAGGAACTCAAAGTCTGTATGGATCATTGAATTCTGAAGATTCAGCAACTGCATCTTCATCTTAAAAAACATAAAATGGAAAGCCGCATTAACGACGTCGGGAGATTTTTATTTATTTTTTCCCCCCTCCAAACAAGGTTTTTCGCCCATCGGCCACGAAGGCGGGCAGGATGGAAAACCCACCTTGGGTTATTTTCTTGAAGGAAAAGAAACCACAGTTGTCCCAAAGGTGCTTTTTTTTTCAAAGGCAACTGGACTTTGTTTTTCTTTGGAAGACGTTTCGCTTCTCATCCCAGAAGCTTCTTCAGCTCTGACCGGATGGTGGGGAATGGAAAGATTTCTACTCCTTGCAGACAGCTGGCCATTTGCCTCCTTTGGAGGCCACTTGGAGCTTTGATCTGGGTCCTCGGGGTCACCTGAGTGGTCCAAATGGAGCTGAAAGGAGCCCGTCGTAGACTGGAGATACGATGATGTTATATCCAGAGGGCTGTTCGTTTGACAGAGATGGCTTCTTTGACCCCCTCTTTCAAGCCAGCGGTCCTCTCTGTCCAAAATGTGGACTTTGCTTTCTTCTAAAATGTGACCTTGTCTTTGGAAAGCAGGTAGATGAGATTTAGCATTTCACCTGCATTTCAAAGGAACAAAGCCACTCTGTCTGCAAGGAAGAACAAAACGAAAGTCCAGCGGCCCCTTGGGCAAGCACCATTGCGACAACCATGACCTGGATGGTTGAGAATCCCCATAAACCGTGGTTTCGGAAAGGGAAGGGAAAGAAAGGAAAGGAAAGGAAAGGAGAAAGGGGAAAGGAGAGAGGAGAGGCAGAAAAATACAATTTGAAACTCCGATGGGGAGGGCTAAGCCAGCATCCGTGTGCCACGAAAACCGAGACACCGGGCCCATGGGGAGGGCTAAGCCAGCATCCGTGTGCCGCGAAAACCGAGACAGTGGGCCCACGCAGAGCAACCTCAGCAACCCTAATGCAGGCCAGCGGGTTGTGTGAATAACCGCCAAGTCCCCAAACCCAGGGCCGCCCAGCGACACACAGCATGGCTCACTTACCACAACAGGGTTGGTGATCAGAGAGAACGCGTATCCATACTGGAAAAACCCCAAACTGGCACCCACTATCGAGAACATGAGCGGGCGGGTCAGCTTCTATGAGATGGTGCAAGGAGGAGGAAAACAACAACAACAACACAATTCCTTGAGTGAAAAGGACAAAAACCAACACAACGCATCTTAGACCTCCCCTCCCATTACACCCCAACAGTTTCTGGCTCGGATGGGAACAAGGCTACATGTTCTGCACCTGCTTTTTTTGTTAGCAAAAGCTAATTATTTTCCCCAAGTTTGTTTGCATTTCCTGGTGGTGTCTCATCCACAAACAAACCAGGGTCTATCCTGCTAAAACCTGTCTAGGCGTTGTAATTAAAAAAATACAAACGCTGGAGCGAGAGCTCTAATGTCTTCAGAAATTATTTATAATTTCTCTGCCCTGCCTTGCCCTGAAGCTGAGAAATATCCACGGATCAAGATAAACCGCGACTTCAGCAGCCCTCCAAACTCACATTATTTCGGGTTGTGGGTTCCGATTCCTCTTTCTCCTCCATCCTTGCGTGGAGATCAAGAGGAACGCCTGATCGAGCAAAAAGAGGTGGGGGGGAGAGAAAGCAAACAAATTTGTCCCATATTTACAAACGATTCTGCCCCTGAACCCAGCCACAGAGCCTCCCCAATCTGCCCTCCCTGATGACTCCTGTTGAAAGGTAGACTGCTGCGGATCAGAGAGGCTCCATAGAGCTCGTCACCAAGGATGGTTGGCGTTTCTCAAAGAGGAAAGGAATTAAAGGAAATTATATATAAGCCAACTTACTGTTTTTTGGGGGTGTATCGGAGTCACAGCTGTCTTTCCTTTTCAAGGAAATATCCTGGAGCAGCAGCGAGAGCCAATCAGGAAATGGAGGTGGGAAGATTCCGGGAAAAGCGGAATGGCAGTTAGGGAATCCTTTTGCATAAATTTCCATCCACTTTCAGGGACTGCAGATATTTTTTCCCAGCGTTTTTGGCACAGAAAGTTTTTTCTGTCTCTGAGAATCCCGGTGATCTCCTGTTGGTCTTCCCTCCCAATTCCAAGCCTATTTATTTGCACTTTCTTCCCCAGTCTGCCAAGATCACTTTTTCATTACTTACCTCATTTAAATACCCCATTTTTTTCCCCCCGTGAAACGGTTTAATCAATTGATTGAATACTTTATTTGGGCAAGTGTGATTGAACATAAGGATTTTGACCCAGGTGCAGACATTCTCAATGGGAGTCAAAACTTACCCAGGAGGAAATTGTTACTTAAATAGAAGAAGGTTGTGAAAACCATTTTAAAAAACTTAGCAAACAACCGAAAGTGTGAAAAGCTTTCACACATAAACACTTACACACACACTTTTTTGAAGCCGCTTTGCCATTTTCTCTAAACTGAACTGCTGGAAGAAAACAATTTTTTTTCTCAAAGAGGAAATTAAAGGAAATTATATATAAGCCAACTTACTTTTTTTTGTGGGTGGGAAAAAGTCAGAGAAAGAAAAAAGCTCCATCTATTCAAGGCTCATTTATTTATTTATTTTAAAAAAAACAACACACGCTTTTGTTCAAAGGCCCCCTTCCATGAGGCGGCTGTAAAATTAAATCTTAATCGGTACATTTAAGAGTTTTTGCCGCATCAGTGTTTAAAACACACAAACGCGCAGAGAGAAGTGAGGTATACAGAACGAGAAAAGAAAATCAGCCTGGCCAAAAATAAAAAATAAATAAAATTGCAGCATTTATTCAAAGGCAAACAAAGCAGCATCCCCCCAAAATTGGGGGTGCCCACTGGATTCCCAGACATGTGGCAATCCATCCCTTTCCTGGGGTGGGTTGCGATAAAATAGAAATTAACCTATATGCACTCTATTACAATCCTTCCGGATGGGAAGAGTCTACCGCTTCAAGTATCAATCTTGGACGTTTCGTTTCAAGAAGAAATTTGTCGGCAACTGCTTGGCTCCCAACACCCGTCCCTGATCAGGCTAGTTGAGGATGATGGGACCTGTAGTCTCTCTCTCTCTCTCTCTTCTCTGATTTCCAAATAGGGTGAGTTGACAGCCACGCCTCTTCTCTGCCCCTTAAACCTGGGTAATCTCCCTTCACATTTAATTCAACACTTTCTCCTCTTTCCTTCTTAACGCTCGAGTTAAAAATAAAAATAAAAGCAAGTCTTCGTAGCGTCTTTTTTTTTTTTTTTTTAAAGGAGAAACAAAAAAACCACGCCCTGAGAAAGTTAATTTGGAGTAATACCGATCCAGCCGTTGTCTGGTGAAAAAATGGACTGTTTTTCCTTTTTGTTTTTCTCTATAAAAATAGTCCAAAAGTTCTTATTATGTTGTTGCTGTGGGTTTTTTTTTTTGCTTCCCCAGGTGAATGAATTAAGTAACATCCATGATAGGCATCTTGGTTTCCTGTTTGAACAAAACAACAGACAAGGACCAATGAAAGGGTTAAAGTGTTAGGCAGAACAATCAGAAGCCACAGAACACAGTTAGCATCATGGCTGCTTCCTCGGCTTGCAAGAGTTCGTTTAGTGACCGTTCTAAAGTTACCAATGGCCTTGAAAAAATTTACTGGTTTCTGTATTTTGAGCAAGCCTAGTTGCCCGGGAAGGGATGCGGTGGCTCAGTGGGTTAGGACGCTGAGTTTGTCGATCGAAGTGCCGCGTAGCAGAGTGAGCACCTGTTACGCGTCCCAGCTTCTGCCAACCTAGCAGTTCGAAAGCACGTAAAAATGCAAGTAGAAAAATAGGGACCGCTACGGTGGGAAGATAACAGCATGCGCCTTTGGCGTCTAGTCATGCTGGCCACGACCACGGAGACGTCCTCGGACAAGCGCCGGCTCTTCGGCTTTGAAACGGAGATGAGCACCGGCCCCTAGAGTCTGAAACGACTAGCACGCATGTGCGGGGGAACCTTTACCTTTACCTTTTTATATTTTGAGCAAGCCTAGTTGCCCAGGAGTGGATTTTGTTTGCCAGAGGTGAATAAATGATCAACAAGCCGTTTGTAGAAATCCCACTTCGGACTCCAGAGGGAAACCAAATCGGTATGAAAAAAAACAACTATAAGAGAAACTAAGAATTATATGAAATGGTATAGGGTTTCCTGCCTGAGCGGGGGGGGTTGGACTAGATGACCTCCAAGGTCCCTTCCAACTTATTATTATTATTATATCCAGGGGTGGAAAAAGTGTTGTTTTATATTTCAAAACGGTGAGCGTCAAAGAGCTAACCTGTAAGTTTTTATAGATTTTATTTTTTCTATTAGGAGCCCTTATCAGTGATTGCGCGACTTCTGTAGATGATATACGCTAGATAAATAATTAGGAGTTCCGATTTTCTCCCCAAATCTCCCCAGGATTTTTCGGAGTGGGGGTGGGGATGGGCTGTTGTTTGTCTGCAACAGCAGCCATTTAAAACGCTCACCTTGCAAAATGAGGGCAACCTAGAAAAACTCACGGTGCGAATCCCACCAGGCAAAGGGGTGAATTCCATCGCCATGCAGGCCAGGTTCAAGGGCTGGATACGTCTTCCCCTGTGCTATTGCTGCCTCGCAGCTCCCAGTCTTTCCAAAGGGGAACCTCGGCCTGGAAGCTGGTCTCCAAGCTTGGCAGGGCAGGCTCTGGATTCGAGTATCTCCAGCAGCAGAAGGAAGAAAACAGTTTATTCCGGACGACTCGGGTGCAAAAGACAAAGAGGATGCAATTTGCAGCACCTTGAAAAGTGTTTCCAACCCCCTGGTGGGAAAAGGAGAGACACTTTATTTATTTTTTATTTATTTTTTTTTGCTTCTGAAACAAAAAAGGCTCTCCTCAGCTCCTAAACAATTCCCAGAATCCTTCGCTGCACATCTGGAAGGCAGCTGGATGGGGAAGGCCCGTGCGGGCAAAGCGGTTATTTTCTGAAACTCACGTGAAGCACCACCAGGAGCCAGTTTTGGTCTGCCGGAGAGCCGCAAAGGGTCAGCACAAAGCGGATGGTGCTCCAGATACGCAGAAAGATGAAAATAATCGGGATTAAGATCAGCTTCTTGTCTGCCACCGATGCTGCTCCCGGGTGGGAAGTTGGGGTCCTGGACAAAATGGGCCGATACTCAGAGAGGGCTGCGTGCTGGGAAAGAAAAGAGGAAATCCCCCGTTAGATTGGTATGTTTATTTTGGATGCTTCTGTTGCTTTTCCTTTTAAAATAGTGTGAGTTGCCCATCGATCACATGAGGGGCGGGAAACCATATAAATTCAATAAGAGAAAGAAAGAAAGAAAGAAAGAAAGAAAGAAAGAAAGAAAGAAA
>JAKJMR010000760.1:158123-170239 GCA_024449315.1 Daboia siamensis | reverse complement strand
TCTATCTATCTATCTATCTATCTATCTATCTATCTATCTATCTATCTATCTATCTATCTATGTATCTATTGCAAATGTTTGTGGCAACCCTTGGCTACTGTTGCTCCGAAACCTCAGCGCAAAGGGCAGTTTTTAAGGTGCCCAATCCTTTTTCTGGCTCCAAAACAAACAGAAAACATATTTTTAAAAAAATTTGTCACTTTTCTGCCCATTCAGAAGGGACTGGGAGCAGCTGAAATGGAGGGGGGGGGGGAGAGAGAGAAATAAACAAAAGCGAAAACAGAACATCCGGGCTACAAAGATGGGCTGGTTTAAAACAACCTTTTTTTTAAAATAAAATAAAAACTAGGTTCGGAAATGAACCCATTTCTGAGTGAGCCTGGTGCAAAGAATCAAACGGACTAAAGTTGCGTAGCAGCTTAAACAAACAACTACGAAACCAGGGTTCAATTGAGCAGTCTAATTAAGGCTAGTTTTCCACACGTGGCCGCTGACTTTCTCACTGATCTGAGTTAAATGTGTTGTGCGAACCCAGCCTAGATCAATGAAGGTGTGCCCGGACTTTCTAACTGCTATTTTAATATATTTCTTTTTTTCTTTGCCTTCTGAGAGGGCGGCTTCTGCACCAGGAAATGCTGATTTATTTTTTAATCTGTGGGATTTCTGTTTAACTAACCATTGGACCGTTGGAGTGTTGAAAGCAAGGAAGCATTAATGGCCAGTTTCTGTATAAGGCTGATCAATCGGCCTTTTTCATAAAGTCGAAGTAGACATATAATATAAAATTTACACAGGAAGGAGAGATTTGGACTGAACCTCAGTGGAGGTGTTGACAAGCTCCTGGATCCTTGCGAGTAAAAGATCATCCTGGCTTTTGTTTCCTACATCACATCTGTGCAGTCGTCTACAACAGGGGTAGGCAACCTTGGCTCTTTTATGAGTCATGGACTTCAACATGGGGCAACGTTCCCTTAACAAACTGTCTCGCTTAGCGGCAGAAATTTGAGGCTCCATTGTGGTTCGTTAAGTCAAGGACTGCCTGTGTGCAGATTTCCAACACATAGGATTAAACAGGAATATAAGCAGTGAAAATCTTGCTTCTCTTTTTTTTTTTTTGCACCAGGAAACCTGTTGGCCTACGAAGCACGCTTGCTTTTTTTTTTTTTTTGCTCAAGAATATCTTAACGCCGAGCCAGCAAATGTGAAATTTAAATTTGTTGCCTCGCCGGGGGTACAGAGCTGATCATTGAAACGGTCCGAAGCCTTAAGTCCAAAGATGCAAATGTGTTTTTTTTTTCTCTCTCTCTCTTTTCTTCCTGACTTTGAAAAAAAAACCCTTCCTTTTTTATTCCTGCCTTTCTTTTCAGAGCGCTTAACGATGTTTTTTCAAGGGACCCTGGCCGTGATCGTCATCTGCGGGATTTTCCCCGCCGAAAGCAGGGAATCTCGGGGCCACATTTCCGTCGTCCTCCTGGGGGCCACGGGGGATTTGGCCAAAAAATACCTGTGGCAGAGCCTGTTCCAGCTTTACCTGGACGAAGTGGCCAACGGGCACACTTTCGCTTTCTATGGGGCCGCTCAGCAGGAGCCCGAAGTGGGGCGCAGGCTGATGTATGAGCCCTTGAAAAAGCTGGCCTGCTCGCCAGAGGTGCCGCCCGACAGATGTGCGGTGCTAAAGGACCAGTTCTTGAAACTAACCGAGTACCACCAGTTCAAAGAGGCAGAAGACTACGCCAAGTTCAACCAGGGCATTGAGACCAGCCTTGCTCAAGAGGAGCTGGTGGAAAGAGGACGCATCTTTTACCTCTCCGTGCCGCCGTTCGCCTACGCCGAAATTGCCCGGCACATTAACAGCAGCTGCAGGCCTCCTTCCGGCGCCTGGTTGCGGGTGGTGCTGGAGAAACCCTTTGGCCACGATTGGTTGTCTGCGCAACGGCTGGCCGAGGAGCTGGCGAAGGTCTTCCGCGAAGAGGAGATTTACCGGGTGGATCATTACCTGGGCAAGCAGGTGAGATGGCAGGAGACTCTGACGGGCTTTGAATTGTCCACTGCAACATCTGGGATGGAGGAGAGGAGGAATCCTGGCTTGATCGGGAGGGGAATCCAGCAGCAAGGCGGGGCGGGGCGGGGGGGGGGGGGTTGACGCTTTTTAAGAGGCGTGACTCTGGCTTTTGCCGAGATCTCTAGAGACGTTGAAGTTCAGCGTCCATCGTCCCCAGCCAGAGGAGCTTGTACAGTGATTAAGAGGCTTATTTATTTATTTATGTAGACAATTTATATTTGCCACCTGCTTGTTCAGCGGTAACTCGGGGCAGCTTATGGGAAATAAAAGCACAGTATAAAAAGAAATAAAAAGAAGAGAAGAGAAGCGAGTAGAATAGAATAGAATAGAATAGAATAGAATAGAATAGAATAGAATAGAAAATAGGAAGAGAAGAGAAGAGAAAATAGGAATAGAATAGAATAGAACAGAACAGAATGAGAGTTGGAAGGGACATTGGAGGTCATCTAGTCTGACCCCCTGCTCAGGCAGGAAACCTTTTATCTTTCGGACAAAAGGTGTCTTTTTTGACCTTCTTAAGAGTAGGAAAACGAGGGTGATTTTATTTAATTTAGGATCCCTCGCCCCGTGAGCTAACCCACTGCAGTTGTGTGCTGGAGTGTGTGTTGTCGGGGAGTGAGTGTGCAAATAGACAGAATGAGAAACCAAACCGCCGTGCCAGGAATCCAAGATTTTCACTTCAGTTTTGTTGAGTAAGGGTTTTTTTTTTTGGCCTCCCGTCTCTGCTTGGCTGTCAAATTCCCAAAATTTCCCCACAGGAGGCTTTTAATTTCATAAGCTGGCCACAAAGCCTGCAATTTTCACTTCTCTTCTTCCAACTTTCCCCCCAATCCCCCTTGCTGTTTTTTTTCTGGTTTGAGAAGGATCCGTCATTCTGCAGGGCGGGGGATCTTAACAGGCAGGGATGGAAGCATGTTGTTGTTGGCTGTGGGAGAGAGGAGATCTTGCCTGGAAATTGGATAATTTGGCTTTAACGAGGGGCCAAAAGTTGGTATTTTCATCTCTATACAGAAATCAAGAGGAAGGGGGCCTCTGGGTACGTGCAGAGTGCGTCTAGGATGTAAGGGAGGGGTTTATTGGGTTTAGACATAGAAAAGCGCAACAAAAGCCTGACATTGAGTAACTTAAGAATTTTCTCTTTTCCTCAAACACGTACCTATAGTTTTGTTAACACAGGTAGTCCTCAACTTACAACAGATTGTTTAGCGACCGTTTGAAGTTACAGCAGGACTGAAAAAAGTGACATATGACTATTTTTTGCACACTTAGGACATTTGCAGCATCCCCGGTGGTCACGTGATCAAAATTCAAACACTTGGCAACTGACTCATATTTACGACGGTTGCAGAGTCCCGGGTGTGTGTGTGTCACACGATCCCCCTTTTGCGGCCTTCCGACGTCAATGGGGAAGCCAGATCCACTTAACAACCGTGTTACTAACTTAACTGCAGCAATAGAAATATTAAAATGGAGCAAAACTCACTTAGCAAATGTCTCGCTTTAGCGACAGAAACCTGACCGTAAGTCGAGGACTTACCGTAACAGAGAAGCTTAGCTTCCCAAATGTTTGAATCGCGCTCCGAACTAATCAGGATCCAACTTCTAGCCAATCAGGCGTATTTCTGACGGGGGAATTCGGAAATCCCTCTGCTTAATTTGCTCCCCACATTTTACCCACCGCAGCCTGGACCGAACCAAATGCAACTTTTATTAAAGGCCTAATCAATCATTTGGAGCGCTGATCAGAAGAGAATTTGATTAGATCTTCGAATTTAAATGTGAAATTGATCGGAGTTGGGTCTTTGACACAACTGGCTTGCGACATCCATCCCTAGAAAAGAGAGGTATGGTTTCTTTCTTTTATTTTTATTTTTCCCCCAAAATATGCAAATTTTCCTTTTCTTCTCCCATTCTTGAAGGTGGTAGCTCACATTTTACCCTTCCGGGATCAAAACCGAGAAAAACTGGGCCCTCTCTGGAACCAGCATCACGTGGAACGTGTGGAAATTGTTCTGAAAGAGACGGTGGACGTCAAAAGTACGTGGGCATCCATTTGGGTTGGGAGGAAGAATCAGAGGGAGGCAGACTTAACGATTTCATTATTAATGTAAATGAATTTTCCGCAAGCAATACCGATTTCCGGGTTGTTGGTTTTGGGGGGGCGGGCGGTTTTGGATGGACACTTCAGCCTTTTCACACCGCAGTTCCCTTAACGTTTTCAACTTAATGTCTTTTTTTTTCATTTAAGTCAGATACCTTTAGTTTGGATCGGCTGCCTTCAGCGACTCATTAAACTCTCTTTTATTTTCGCTCGATTCAGGCAGTTGCCCTTTCTTAGCAGGCCAGGTAAAAGCTGCGGAAAAGAGTCCCGCGTTTTCATTCGATTGGCTTTTTATTTTATGCCTGCCGGTCGCTTTCCACGATCATAGAGTGGAATTCCAGTGGCCTGAGTCTTAAATGAGAGGATATCCTGTGCGATTGTGGTAATCAGCCCTTTATGAAAAACCATGAGGACTAGTGACTTAACCTTAATTGCACAGGAAGAGCCGTTGCTGAATGATCAAAGCGCCTTCATTTTGCCCACGGAAAGTCAACAAGAGAGATCGCTTGGGAAGCCTCGGGAAGTCGCCGTGGTGGGCAAAACTTACCACGCTGCTGTTTTCCTGCGCCCGGCGGCACCCGGGATGGTGTTGGCTCCCCGCCAGCTTCATTTTTCTGCTGTCTCAGACATGCGCCTGGGCTGTGCACGTTGCCAGGAATGCATTATGTTATTAAAGGCCACAAGCATCCCATTTCCTAAAATAATCATTTTAAGCTTGACAAATTCCAGGGTTTTTTGTTTTTTGTTTAATCTGGCTAGGGAACAAGGAGGGAATTCTTGGTGCGTGCACCTCTGCAAGCGATCGTTTGTTGAAGGACAGGAAAATGGGCCGTGTGTTTGCTTGCAGTATAGCCCTTAATGTTTTTTTTTTCCCTTTTCTTTCTTTTGGAGTTGGAGAAACTGGCTGGGCAAAAATTCTTTCCCTCTTCCTGGGTGCAGTATAAAACCAGAGTAACCAAAAGTGATTTTTCTCACCTTTCTGAAGGACACTACAGCAGGAGAGTCTGTCTGAACTCCACTGACTCGTTTCTCACTCTTTGCTGAGCTAGGTGGCCTTCAGGGGTTCCCAAAAGCTAAGTAGGGATGGGCCCAGGCACTGCAGTCCTTGAACAGGAGGCCACCAGGTGATCCCACAGTAGGGTGCGGAGGGAGGCCAAAGAACCGTCCGGGAAGAGAGGCGGGGTGCGCAGTGTTCCATAGCTTGCCGAGCGGGGATGAATAATTTTGCAAATGGCCTGCTAAGCGCGGAAAGCTTTTAATTCTGCCGATTAATCGGTACGGCGATTATAACGTGGGCTCGGCGCTCTGGCTGGGGCTTCTCACAGCTACGGTTTCTGCTTTGCCCAGATCGCACAGAGTTTTACGAACAGTACGGGGTCCTCCGCGACATGCACCAGAACCATCTCACCGAAATCCTGATGTCTCTCGCCATGGAGCTGCCGGCCAACCTCACCAGCGCGGGAGACGTTCTCCAAAGCAAACTTGCCGCTTTCTCCTCCTTGCGAAGCTTGGAAAAAACCAGCGCCGTGATTGGCCAGTACGAGGCGTACGGCGCCCAGGTGAGGGAGGAGCTTCACAAAGGACAGGACCACTTCACCAAAACCCCAACATTTGCAGGTAAATCTGACACGTATTTCTCCAATTCGTGGCCCTATAGAGATGTAAGTGCAATCCTTGATAGGCAGCGGGTGGTTTTGTCGGTTGGGGATGATGGGGCTTGTAATTAGCCCCCGCTTGGAAATTTGGGGTGTGTGTGTCAGTGGAGCAGAATGGTTAATTCTACTTGGAAAAACTTTGGTTCATCAGCTGGGGTTTTAATCTTGGAGGCTAAACTATAACTCCCGCGAACCTGGTCTTCCCCGCCGCGGTGGGGAGGGTGTGCGTCTGTGGGTCAGAAGCCCTGTAGCCCCCCTCCATTCTCTTGTCATTTTAGGAGCGCTGGTCCATTTGGACAATCTGCGCTGGGAAGGGGTGCCTTTCGTCCTCACGTCCGGCAAAGTCCTTGACGAACGGGTCAGCTACGCCCGGATCCTCTTCAAAAACCAGGCGCACTGCATCCAGACGGAGAGCGCCTGGGATGCCGAGCACAGCCAATGCAAGCCGAAACAGATCATCTTCTACATTGGGCACGGGGAGCTGAATTCACCCGCCATCCTTGTCAGCCGTAACCTCTTTAAGCCAGCCATGCCAGGCGGCGCCTGGAAAGAGCTCCAGGATCGCCCTCAGCTGCGCCTTTGGGGACAAAGTCTCTCCGATTATCACGTCTATGTGCCCACCGTCAAGAGAGAGGCTTATGCCTTCCTGCTCTCCGCGATCTTTCATGGGAAAAAGGAATCCTTCATCACCACAGACAATCTGCTGGCCTCGTGGGCATTTTGGTCCCCGTTGCTGGATCAGCTGAGCCGTGAATCGCCCCGGCTGTATCCCGGTGGTCAGGAAAATGGGCACCTGCTGGATTTTGAGGTGGCTGGCCAGGAAGTGGCTTTCCTAGCCAGAGAGACCCTTCAGGTGATCGACTTGGAGGAGAAACACACTGCAGAGAGATTCCAGACCCTGCTTTCCACATTTCGAGAGAGCCAGTTGATTACTGCCTGGGCAGACGACCTCATTGGCCGTCTGGCGTCCGACATTGAAACTGCGGCGCTGGCTGCCATCCGGAGGAGCGGCGAATTCCACTTGGCGCTTTCGGGCGGATCGAGCCCCTTGGCCTTGTTCCGACAACTCAGCAGGCATTGCTACGGCTTCCCCTGGAAGCAGACGCATTTGTGGCTGGTGGACGAGCGCTGCGTCCCGCTGGCCGATCCGGAATCGAATTTCGGCCAGCTGCACCGGCACTTACTCCAGTACGTGCGGATTCCTTATTTCAACATCCATCCGATGCCCGTGCATCTTAACCGGAGGCTTTGCGTGGAGGGCGACCGAGGCCCGGAGCTGTACGCCAACGAGATTGGGGCCTTGGTGGCCAACTCCAGCTTCGACCTGGTTATTCTGGGAATGGGCACCGACGGGCATACTGCCTCCCTCTTCCCGGGCTCGGTTGGCCTCGAGGGGGATAAAGACGTCATTTTCGCCGAGAGTCCCACGAAACCTCACCAGCGCATGACAATCACTTTGCCGCTTATCAACAAAGCCAGACAGGTGTCGGTCTTAGTTATGGGGAAAAGCAAACACGAGACGGTCTCCATTGTCAGCCGGGCCGGGAACGATCCCCGGAAATGGCCCATATCGGGCGTGAAGCCCAAAAAAGGTCAGGTATCTTGGTATATTGACTATGATTCCTTAATGGGGTGATCTTTTGGAAGCTGTGGGTTCCCCCCCACCACCGCCACTTAACCTGGCCTTTCTCAACAGTGTGGTGTGAAAATTGTCTGGGGGATGAATTGAGGCAAAACAAACAAACACACCTTTTTTTTTTTTAACACTTAATGGACCACCGCAGGCTAAGCTGTTTTTCTTCTCGTTAAATTTGTCTAATAACAGCCAGCCAGGTTTTCTCACCACTCACGAAGTGGCCTAATTCCCCCGTGGCTGTGATTGAGGGAATCCTTTGTAAGCTTCATTCAAAGAACGTGCCGTCGTCTTTGAAGGCCACCTCCCTCCTTAATTTACTCTAATTCTGGTTAATTGAGCCATCGGAGAGGCCATTCACGACCACACCTTGTGGCGCTGAGTTCCGCTGGCTCAGTCTGGCCTCTGGAAGCCTTCAGGTGGAAGATTGGGAGAGGTAGGAAATATTTGTCAGTTCTTGCAACTCTCCTGGTCAAGGTACAAGTTTGCCGTGTGCCTCAATTCTGCCCCCACCCACCATGAGTTTATATATTAAACAACCTACCTCACAGGCCTATCTGCAGTTTAATCCCAGCTTAAAAAAGAAAACACAACATATTCTGCAATGCAAAGACATCTACTGCCAGAAATTCACTTTGGGGATACAATTAGGCAAATTGAGCGGGTAGATCGATGCCCAGTTGTGTGCCAACACCAGGCATGGAAAAAGGCAGGTTGGTTTTGGCCTGTAGAGGCTGGGCTGAGTTTTAAGAGATTGCAGCTGTACCAAGCAAAGTTTTGCCAACTTCACTGGTGCCCTTCCAGTTCAAATCGGCACAGTTCTGCTTTAGATAGGAGATTTATCTTGCAACCTGGTGTTGATTTGGTGTCAACTCAGTTGCTAAAACTGAGTTGGGGCAAATGGGAAAAAAAATAAAATAGAGAAATGTGATTCTACCACCACCAGGTAGAGCCATTTCCTACCTTTTCAGAATTTTTATTTCCAGGATAGAATGTTTTGCAAAAAAAAAACCCCAATGAGAAACAGCAAACAATGGTTGGGTGGGGATGATGGGGACTGTAATCCTTCAAGGATGGAGGGCAGCAACTTACAGAAGGCTACGGTAGCATAAAAGGATGAGACAAAGCACGTTGGCGTCTTCTGAATTTAAACCAGAGATGGATTACGTTGGATGGAATTTCTGCAATAATAAGAAAGTGCCTTAAACAGCTTTTTTTCCTGCTATGGTATTTTGAAGCTGGGCCACTTAAAGTGTGTGGCCTTCAACTCCCAGAATTCCCCAGCCAGCCTGAGGAATTCTGGGAGTTGAGGTCCACACCACGTAAAGTGGCCAGGTTTTTTTTTTTTTTTTTTTTTAAACTGATTTAAACTGGTGTTTTCCACTTGTGATTTTGAAGACTGCTGATATTTTTTTACACTAAATCTTCCTTTTGTCCCAGAGGATCGGTGTTCGGCATTTATACGCCCGAAATGAGTTTTTAAATTTTGTAAAAAAAAATAAAATAAAATTTTTTTTTGCAATAAACCGTTTTTGCTCTCGCATTCTCTGGCTGTGTATTTGGTTTGGTAGACTGCCTGCCGCTAGGGAGGCTCTGTTTGGGAACCTCGGGATGAAGGTCGCTTCCGTTCCACTAAGCACCGGGGTGTGTGAATGGTGTGTGTCAGTTTAAAGCAGCCCAGCTGTTGTGCCTCCAGTACATGCAAAGCCTGCCCAGTGTTGCGTGGGCGGTTGCGTATTTTTTTGTGCAGCGGTGGTGGGAAAAATGTAAAGCCGGTTTTGAGAAAAACCACTCCGAAGGTCACCAAAATGCTGTTTCCTTGAGTCAGATTGGCAGCCGCTGGTGACATCTGTCACGGGGAGTTCACGCTTGGGATTGGTCGGGTGGTGCACGCAAGAAAACAACAACCTTTGCTGGGACACAACAGTCCTGAACTCTCAGCTCCTGGGAGATAAGGAAGAACAAACGCATTTGTGCCAAATGCAAGGAAAGAGACAATCTCTGACGCTGGCAAAGAATTGGCTAATCCACGGTGCACGGCTAGGGTGATGGGACAGCCTCAGCCTCTCGGCGCACCATCCATAAAATGGGTATATTTTATCTACTTCCCTGCCATCACTTTACATTGGACTTCCCCGATCTGGTGCTATCCCAGCAGTCCCTAGCTTCCCGCTGCTGTAATACCGGCAGAGATACTGCCTTGGACCATGGAGGTTTTGCTAAAGAGAGCAGCCCGGAAGTTTGCTAAGTGTCTTTGGGACCGTTCACAGGGCTGATGTGCAGTTAACAGTGGAAAGGCAAGCATTTTTCGAGAAAAAGGGTAATTAAGGCCACAAGAGAAGCGATTCACCAGTTGAATAGCACATATGTTGAGATTTGCCAGTGGCTTAAAAAAAAACATGTTTCCTTCTTAAATCAGTTCACTCAGGACTAGAAACTTAAAGCTCCCCGTTTATGTTTTTAACTCTTGGGAACATGCAGCCAGGTCAGTTCACGTCTGCCCTTAATACTTCCAACAGAGCCTGGGGGAAGAAAAAAAAAAGTTTTGGCTTGGTTTTAGGATTCAGCAAACCATTTAAACTTTGAGAAGCAGGAAGTGTTAAAAAGTTGTTGTACATATAAAAGGAATCTGCCATCTTTCAGGGCAGGGGGGAAAAAAAACCCCCAAACTTGCTCAATTTAAATTAAAGGCATGATGGTTTAAAATGTAACTTTTCCTTCATTTTTTTTCCTTGGAGGAAGATGAAAGCTGGCAACATTCGTGTGGTGTTTATTTACAAAGTCCAGCCAAGTGTCAAACACTTTTTTTTTTTTTGCTGCAGGGAAAAACAATCAGCACCGATGATGTTAAATGAAGCAGCGCAGTTGTTCAGTTAGTCACAAGCTCGTTAAGTGAAACTTTTACGGTCAGAAAGTCGCAAAAAAGGGAACTGTCCTATACCTCTAGGGACGCGCTGGCTCAGCGGGTTAGGATGCTGAGCTTGTCGATCAGAAGGTCGGCAGTTTGGCGGGTCGAATCCCGAGTGCCGCGTAGCAGAGTGAGCGCCGGTTACGCGTCCCAACTTCTGCCAACCTAGCAGTTCGAAAGCACGTAAAAATGCAAGTAGAAAAATAGGGACCACTCCGGTGGGAAGATAACGGCGTTCCGTGCGCCTTTGGCGTCTAGTCATGCCGGCCACATGACCACGGAGACGTCCTCGGACAAGCGCTGGCTCTTTGGCTTTGAAACGGAGATGAACACCGGCCCCTAGAGTCGGAAACGACTAGCACGCGTGTGCGGGGGAAACTTTACCTTTATCTTTACCTATACTTCTGCGAAGATCTGACCTGGAAAGTTAACACAACCCAGGTGGCCAGAAAGGCCCAACAGAGGCTTCACTTTCTTAGGGTAGAACAACGGCTTATGACCCTCTTACCGGTCTACTATAGAGAGCATCCTCACGTATGGTATTGTGGTTTGGTGTGCTGGTCTGACAGCCGCGGATAGGAAGGCATTACAGAGGGTGGTGAGCACAGCACAAGACATCGTGGGCTGTCCCGACACCACTGGATGACCTCGCCAGGGCCTGCTGCCTTGGAAGAGTGAGGAAAATCCTCAGGGATGACTCACACCCTGGATGGTATCTCTTCACTCTCCTACCTTCGGGTAGGAGATATAGGAGTATAGCCAGCCGCACCAACAGGCTGAAAAACAGCTTTTATCCGTGGGCTGTTAGGCTTTTAAATGGGATATAATCTCTGCCAACCTAGCAGTTCGAAAGCACGTAAAAATGCAAGTAGAAAAATAGGGACCGCTCCGGTGGGAAGGGAACAGCGTTCCGTGCGCCTTTGGCGTCTAGTCATGCCGGCCACATGACCACGGAGACGTCCTCGGACAAGCGCCGGCTCTTCGGCTTTGAAACGGAGATGAGCACCGGCCCCTAGAGTCGGAAACGACTAGCACGCGTGTGTGGGGGAAACTTTACCTTTACCTTTAATCTCTGTGAACTTATGCAGAATTGACTTGGGAGGCCCGGTTCGCTCCCACAGATTCGGCCTCCTCAGGGTGCCGTCGGCTAAGCAATGCCGGCTGGCGACCCCCTGGAATGAATTGCCTCCGGAGCTGGGGACGGCCCCTGACCTGCGGTCCTTCCACCGTGACCTGAAGACATGGATGTTCCAACAATCAAGGCCTGGACTGACTACAGTCTTCAATTTGGTTTTATTGGGTTGATTTTTATGTATTTATTCATTCCTTGTTTAACTCCTTTTTTTATATTTTTATATTTTATATTTTATGACCTTTTGTTGTTGTGAGCCGCCCTGAGTCCTCAGGGAGAAGAGCGGCATATAAACTTAATCAATTCAATTCAATTCCTCACCAGCAAGTTGGCGGCAGTTGCAACCCCCCCACCCACCCTGTGCCAAGGCGGAGGCGCGGCTGGTCTCTTGCTGGCTCAGGATCCCGCTGCGCTTTGCAGGCAGGGGATGTGTGGGGCTGTGTGTGTGTGTGTGTGTGTGTGTTGTCTTCTCTGTGTGTGTGTGTGCTTTGCAGGCAAGGGATGCGCAGGGCTCTGTCTGTGTGTGTGTGTGTGTGTGTGTGTGTGTTGTCTTCTCTCTCTCTGTGTGCTTTGCAGGCAAGGGATGCGCAGGGCTGTCTGTGTGTGTGTGTGTGTGTGTGTGTGT
>JAKJMR010000760.1:144439-158023 GCA_024449315.1 Daboia siamensis | reverse complement strand
TGTGTGTGTGTGTGTGTGTGTGTGTGTGTGTTGTCTTCTCTCTCTCTGTGTGTGTGTGTGTGTGTGTGCTTTGCAGGCAAGGGATGTGCAGGGCTGTGTGTGTCTGTGTGTGTGTGTGTGTGTTGTCTTCTCTCTCTCTCTCTCTCTCTCTCTCTCTCTCTCTCTCTGTGTGTGCCTTGCAGGCAAGGGATGCGCAGGGCTGTGTGTGCGGGGTGTGTGTGTGTGTGTGTGTGTGCGTGCTCAGGTGTGTGTGTGCGCGTGTGTGTGTGCGTGTGTTTCACCCGGTCGCCCTTAAGAGGAGGAGCGGAGCCAGGCGGGGCGGGTTCAAGGCTCATGTGATGCGACGCGCCGCTATTAGAGCGCTCGGCGCCCCCGCGGCGGACTCCGGCCTGCGGGCGAGCCGCGGGGCCGATCAGCTGTGGCTGCCGCCGCGTTCTCACGACTCGCGCGTCGCGCGTCCGGGATTACATCTCCTGCACGTCGGCCCGAGGCCGGTGAAGGCGGCCGGAGAGGAGGGTAATGCAGCTGGCGCGGAGGTGAGCAAAAAACTCCACTTCGCTTTCCAGCCTTCTCCCTCTCTCTGATCCGGATTAAGTTGGGTTTGGGGGGGGGGGAAGAGAGAGAGAGAGAGAGAGAGAGAGAGAGAGAGAGAGTGTCATCTCGTTTTGTGGGGGTGGGTGGGAAAGAAGGGGAAAGTGATTATGTGAGTAGGGGTGGGGTGGTGGGGAGGAGAACGAGATCTGGCGAGGAGGGGGGTGAATTACCAATTAGCAATTAACAATTTCTTTCCCACCCACCCCCAATCTGAGATTGTGTAGGTTCTGCTGCTTGAGCAGAGGGCTGGACTAGAAGACCTCCAAGGTCCCTTCCAGCTCCTATTCTAGTCACCCTGGAGGGGATAAGTGATCCCTTGCGGGGAGCGACCGAGCTGCGCGCTTGCTTCGCTTTGGCAGCGTTGAAAGCGCATTCCTATAAATGACGCTCCACGGCGGGGGGGGGGGGGGAGAGGGCGAGGCCTGCCAACCTTGCAAGGTAGGCCTATGGGGGAGACGGGGGCGCTTCTGCCCCGTTCCCAAAACCTTGGAATATTTCCCAGGTTCGAATCAGCGGGCGCATTTTTCTGGTTTTCACCTGCACGCTGTTAGGGGTGGCATGGTGTGTGTGTGGGGGGGGGGGAGGAGGAGGAAATGTGTGATATTACAAAGTTAACTCAATCTAGGGTTCACACAACCGTCAGACATGCCAAGCCAGAGGAGGAACAAACCGTGGGGGCTAAAGCCAGCCAGGTTTGATCTCCCTGACTTGGGATTCCGGGTTGCGCTAATCCAGGGTTGGAGAAGAGATATTGTGCAGAGGTGCAGTGGTTTGAAAAGCGTGCGCAAATTCCACACTTGGGCTCTGGAAACTTTTTAAGAACGGGATAACGGCGAGCTAAACCTCCCCTTTCCTTTGCTGCGAGAGCGTTTTTTTAGGGCCTGTAAAAACAACCAAATTTCTTGCTGTTTGTTGAGCAAAAAGCTCGTTTGCCTTATTGGCGAAGAAGAGAGTTCGAAAGTTGCCTGTTGCACCACTGGTTGAGTTCCTGCTGGGACTGATAAGGGAGTATTTCAAAGCCATTCAGACATTTTTAAACACATTGAATGTTTGAAATTGAGCTGGTACCCATTTAAGGTATGACCACAGTTTCTGCTAATAATTAGCTTTTCCAGGGCTGCATAAATATATCAGTGACTAAGATAGGAAGTAGCAGGCCGGCAATTTAAACCAGCCTCACCCATGTTTGTCATGGCTTGGTCAACTGATTTATAGCAGCTTGCCTTGTCCAGTACAATAACCTTGTAAGGTAGGCCACTATAGACTTTTTGTTTAGAAAGGCAAAGTACAGACATACTTTGTATCTTTAAATGTGAAGCTTGCCGAGCTTCTTGCTAATTTGGGAGCATATTCATTATGATTTATTCAATAAACCATGTTGAAAAACAGCTGGGAGTCTATCTTGGCTTATTTGTCAAATGATGATTGAAAAGAAGCCGTGTGATGGGTGGGCCCCACTGATTGTCGCCTATTCAGAAACTGTGTGTGTGTGTGTGTTTTAAATCTAGCCAGTTCTGCTGCTCTGACAATGGTTTGCTGTGATGACCAAACCTATTTTAAAACGTGTTTTTGAGTTCCTAATATTTTCTAATTTCTTATATTTTTTACGATGGGTGGGATTTACACAAGTAGTTTTTTCTTTCAAGTGATTACATTGATATGCCTGCCTTTTGCTGGATTCCCTTGTATACCACAGTTCCCATCATTCCCAGCCAGTGGGATTCTCCTCTGCGTGTTCCTACAGATGGAAAAAACCTGCCCTCTTCATAAGCAAAGAAGGATTTGAAATAGGTCAGGAACCACCAATGTTTATCAACAAGAAACTCTGAATTAAGTTAGTTCCTGAAGCATGCTAAGCCATGGTTTACAAATGCAGTTATGCAAGCCATCATTGGCTGCAGTCACATTCTCTGAGGTCCAAACAATGCAGTGTTGTAGGGAGAGCTTCCCCGTTGCCTCTCCGTATGAGCCTCTGCCCTGAGCTGGCTTCTATCCTGTTTGATAGGAGCTGGGAAAATGAAGGGTGGATTTGATCTTCATGCTGCAGGACTAAGCTGTGTCCTCAAGAGGACATTGGGTGGCAGGGAATGATGGGGGCTGCAGTCCTGCAGCTCAAGGCAACTGGAATGTTGCCGCGCAGGGTGTGGACGATCTCCTTTTAGAACCGAAACATGGATTTAAATGCCCAGTTTGTTTGCAGAGGATGGGCTGGCAAAATATCCTGCAAATCCAGGTTGGCAAATAACGCATTCTGGTTTGGGGTGGATAAAACTCTTAGTTTAGGGACTAGGTTATTTTCTGGGACTTGCCTGTTGGGGAATAAATGCAACTGGATCTCTCTGCAATGAACGGATCTAGAAAACAATAACTATTATTGGTGTAGTAGTTAAACAGCTTCAAAGTCCGGTAGAGAAAGACCTATTTGTGGCCTAAATTGCATTTGGTAGACACCCTAATGCAGGGTTTCTCAACCTTGACAATTTGAAGGCGTGTGACTACAATTCCCAGGATTTCCCATGTTGGCTGGGGAATTCTGGGAGGTGTACTCCAAGTTGCCAAGGTTGGGAAACCTGGTCATAATCCACTAAGTGGTGCAGTTTTTAAGCCAGGCTTCCCGATTTATTGACTATGTATCAACTATAATTTTGTTTTGTCTGTTTTTTTAAAAAACAAAGGAAGTCTTGAAATCTGGCAACCCACACAATGTTTCTATTACAGTGATTGCCCTGGTTGCAGCTTCGGTGGAAGAATCAAATATTTTAATTTTAGTGGACTAATAATGCAGGCCTTTGAGGTTCAACCCGGTGGAATTTCAGCCGAAAATCGAAATTTAGGCAGGCAGGCAAGGAGATTCTTCCCTCCAAGCTGATTTTACTCTTTTTTTTTTTTGCTTAAGTGCCAATAATGTCCTGCCTTAGCAGGGGGTTGGACTAGATGACCTCCAAGGTCCCTTCCAACTTATTAGTATTATTAATTGATTTTGATTCGATTTGGCTACTTTCCCCCTTTCCCACTTTTTACTGTAGTCTTCCTTTCTCAACTGTTGGCTGTTAAGTTGGATAACATCAAAACATGGTTATGCAATTTTATTTTATTTTTTAATAGCGCGTGAGCGCTTGCTATTTTATTTTATTTTCTTTTTTGCTTTGGGAGGTGGCATAGCTGTTGGCGTAGTTGGTTTGAGGTTTCCGTGGTCTGTTTGGCAGCCAGAAGTAATTTGCACCCTGCCCCGGGCCTTTCCGCCCCCAAACAGATGGTCACCTGCCCCAAAGCAAGCTGGAAAATCAAAATCTTGCCCTTTAGCTGGAATGCCAGCCTGATTTAAATGGGAACACATGGGCTGGATTACCAAGCCTGAATGAAACCTAGGAATGGTGGTTTGCAGCGGAAGTCCACAAGCTATCAAAGGGCCACGTTTTGAAGACCCCTCTCCTAGCTGATTTTAGCAACCGTGGTTGGGTGTAAAATTGTGAATCTAGGTGGGATGGGAGAGGGTAGCCTTTTCAACTAGGAAACTTGCGGAAAGCTTTTTAGCCACCCCAAGCCTTCCTCCGTTGAACTCCGTGCTGTGTATTTTTGCCAGCTTTATTGTTGACGTGATGGTTGCGATTCTGCATTAATTCTGCATGCAGAGCAGGCGATTTCTTCCCTGAACAATCAATGGGGATTCCACTCCCTTTGGATGACGAATAAAGTCAGGATATAAACAGGAATGTGGGAAGGCAGCCTTTGGAAATCACTGGGTTGAGGAAAAACTCGATTAGCATAAGGTTGTTATCTAATGGGAGGCAGAAATTTCCTAGGCACGTTGACTGGGTGTCTTTGGCAATGTTCGAAAGATGAAGGTGAACCAGTGATTTAAAAAAAAATAATAACAACAACCTTGGTTAGGAATCGGGAGGGTGCTTCTTCCATACAGCCCCTGGCTTCCTTTTTTTTTTTTTTGTGAATGGGGGAGAAGCGGAGCTCCACCCCAAACAGGAAGTTCCGCCAGGCGTTTTGTTTTGTTTTTTGCAAAAACTCATTCCCTTTGCAGTCAACTAAGGACTAGCTGCTTGACTGAAAAACAAATAAACAACAGAGAGAGGGCGATCCTCCTGCTTTTTGCAAGCAAAATTCAGCCTGGAATTTCCACACACACACCCCGCACACACACACTTTGAGCATAAGAAAAAGGCAGCCTGGGTTTGAAATGCAACATTTACAATAAGAAGCAGAGAATAAATTGTAGAAATAATAAAGAGTTTGAAGGCATTTCGGAGATCGTCTAGTGACTAGTCCAACCCACCCACCCCTCAAGCAGAAAACCGTATACTCATTGGGATGGCAACCCTCCTCTTTCTGTGCAGTCTATCCCACTTAAAAGTTTGCATCCATTTGTTTCTGAGATGCCTGAGAATCTTAGAGACCCTTGTTCTCATCCAGACAACGTTTGAGTCTTCTGACAGACTTTTTTTTGGAGGGGGTGGTGGTGGAATTCAATAAGAAACATACTAAGGACTAGAAACTTCGTTTTGACCTACATAGCCAGACAGGGTATAAGCATTTGCTTTGGGGGGGGTGGTGGTGTTAACATTTGAATCCTTGGGGGTATGTAACTGTGCCCAGAGAGCTGGCTTGCTCCGAACAAGAGCCCAAACTCGGTTCGATGCAGGTGGAGATTAAACCAAGATGCTTCTCTCCGGCTTCCTTCCCAAATCATTGCTTGGAGTGTTGGTTGACTGGGATGCCTTTGATTTAAGTCCAAATTTTTTCTGCATCCTTTTCTGCTGGTATGTAAAGGTAAAAGGTAAAGGTTCCCCCGCACACGCGTGCTAGTCGTTTCCGACTCTAGGGGCCGGTGCTCATCTCCGTTTCGAAGCCGAAGAGCCGGCGCTTGTCCGAGGACGTCTCCGTGGTCATGTGGCCGGCATGACTAGACGCCAAAGGCGCACGGAACGCTGTTACCTTCCCACCGGAGCGGTCCCTATTTTTCTGCTTGCATTTTTACGTGCTTTCAAACTGCTAGGTTGGCAGGAGCTGGGACGAGTAACAGGCGCTCACTCTGCTACGCGGCACTCGGGATTCGACCCGCCCAACTGCCGACCTTCTGATCGACAAGCTCAGTGTCCTAACCCAGCCCAAATCCAGGAAGTTTGTCTTGCTTTTTTTGCCTCCGGATTGTCTGTCTTGTTGGCGAGGGTGACATAACTGGTGCCTTTTTTAAAATGCAACTAAACGGGTTAAAAGGCCGCTTTTGACGTGCAAACACCTTTTCTTTTATTATGTAACTGAACTCTTGTGGTTAAGCTGTCGGGTTCAGCTTTGAGTTTAAAGGTGTGGGGGGTGGAATTGTTTATGTTGAAAGAAGAGAGTAGATTGAAACGATAATTTGGAGATTAAAAAGGACCAAAAAAGATAGGGGCAAAAGAATTATTCTCTCGAAAGGAGGGCAGAACATATGACTGTTAGGTTTATTTTTTATACCTTTTTTTTCTTTTTCTCTTATGTACATTTTACTGTGTTGAAAAAAATACATCCGCAGTCTCTCTCTCTCTTCCCCCCCCCTCTCTCTCTCTCTGTGTGTGTGTGTGTGTGTATTCCTCATTTAGTAACACAGTTGAGACTATCAACTTGGTTGTTAAATGAAGCGGTTGCTAAGTACAGTTCATTTAGCGACTGGAAAAGGTGGGCATTTTCAAGTCGCGACCATTGCAGCTGTTAAACCCGGGCTGCCGAAATGCGTATAATTTTTAACCTAGGATATTCAGGAAAACCACCAGACACGAAAGCATACACCTGCCAAATCAGGCTTGACGACACATCCACACACCTGTCCTGCCACAGGGTTTGAGGACCGTGTGCTAGGGTGCAGAGCGAGGGGCCGGCGATGTGGCGGCCTTTTGCACGCTTACTGCGAGTTGGCCAACGGGGAAGCAAGCCGTAGCTTCCCACGGCTTCCAGGATCTCCGTGAGCGAGTCCAGTCACGAGAAGGCGCACAACTGTGTGTGTGTGTGTGGGGCAGAACGGGCAGGCAAACGCCGCGGTCTGGCTGAGAAATGAGAAGCCGATATCGGAAATCGTAATAATTATTAGTGGCACTCCTGTGCGTGTGGTTTTGGGAGTTGAGCCCTGACTGGCATCCCAATAATTATCTAAGGAGTCCGGCTGCATTGCTGCATAATGAAAAAAAAAAGGGGGGGGGGAAATGAGAGGTAATAATTAGGACATTATCCGGTTCAACCACTTGAAGTTGGGGGGGGGAAGAGTTTTAGGCTTTTAGCCAGAGGTGGGGGCCTGTGGACCCTTTTATGACTTGTGGACTTCAACTCCCAGAGTTCCTGAACCATGGCTGCTGGCTCAGGGATTCTGGGAGTTGAAGTCCACGAGTCATAAAAGGGCCATCGGTCCCCCCACCCCTGCTTTACGCTGCGTTTTCTCAGTTTTGCCACTTGAAGAGCTGTGGACTTCAATTCCCAGCATTCCTTAGCCAGCCCACGATTAGTCTTTGCTTTGTGGCCGGGGAACCATCCTGGGCTATCTGTTAAGTCAATTATTTAAAAGCTGGTTTTGAGGTGCTGCTTACCCCGGGATTAAAAAAAACCTAGAGGGTGTATTTCTAATCCGTTGCAAATTGATCAGTTCAGGGAAGGTTAAAATTAGCAGGGACTGATAATGAGATCTGGAGAGGAGGAGGGGGCTTGGTGGCTGCAGAAGGGGCTGGCCTACATTTCCCAGCATTCTTTGCCACTGGCAGGGTCTCTTGGGAGTTGTAGTGCGACATCTGGCCAGGGATGATGCCTGTGGGTGTGCAGCTGGGAAGCCCGATGTGCCTAAAATTCAGGCAGGAGAAAGGAGATGTGAATGCCAGGAATGAAAAAAAATAACATTTGGAAATAAATTAGCAAAAGGAAGGATTGGAGCCCACCCACCTTTTTTATTGGGTTTAGCGAGTCCAGGAGTGGATTTGGTCAGTGCGTGGATGGGAGGCCACCAGGAAATCTCCTGAACCAGAGCAGGAGCTGTCTTCATTAACAGAAAAAGCACCGATATATTAAATGATGTTTCTCCGATACACCCTTCAGTTGGCTTTTTACTGGAAGAGGCTAGTGCCCAAAAACCTTTGTGAATTTGTTGCCGATAATCTTGGATTAATCGAACTCTGTTTGGGAGGGTTAGTTTTACGGCAATTCTGGGCTCTTGGGCTACTGGATGCTGAAGCTTGTCGTGTCAGTCCAGAACAGAAGCCTGTGCCTTTTTTAAAATTTTCAGTGGAATTTGTGAGGTATCCTGGCAAGGAATTAAAGTGTGATTTATTTTTATTTTTTTAATCCTGTTCAAATGTCTCAGTTGCAAGGAGCTAGTTTGTTCCGAGATCTTTGTTGTGGTTGTAAATTGAGAACTACCTGTTATTTTCAATCCCAAGCTCAAAGTGATATAAGCCAGGTGGGTTTGGCACGCTCACCTGCTGAGTGTGACACACACACACACACACACCCCTTTGTTTTTTCCTCTGGGTTGCCTCCGAAGGCCCCCGCCCTTTCAAGGAAGCTATTGCCGGATCATCCTTAAAAACATTGATTATCGGTGATGTGTTGCTGGCTGGTTATAATTATTTGGATCTGGGCTGCTAGAAGGAAGCGGCTTGGGCACGTCGGGGAGTGTGAGAAACAGACCTGTAGCATCTTCCCAAAGCTTTGCACGGGGAATTAAATAACCAGCCCGTGAGTCAGCCTGATTCAACAACCATTAACCCTCTCCTCGCTTGGCTTCCCCAGCCACTGAAAAAACATCGCACCACGTTAGGCCAATGGAACTCCCCGCCACAAGACGGGAGGAGCAGCTCTGGATGGACCAAGCCGAAGCTTTATTTGGGAATGCTGACGACGGGATCTGCAGTAACAGAGGTTTTAACCGCTTGGTGACTGGGAATGCCTGGCTTGGCTATCTCGGTGGGAGCCAAAAGCCGGTCCTGGCTTGCTTCAGTCAGGCTTAGCTATGAGGAAACCCGGTTATGAGAGAAGCCAGCATCGAGGGGGAATTTGCCTATCTGTCCCCTCTGAATCAACAATTCTGCATTTCTGTTAGCGGAAACGCAGCTTGCAAAAGGCTCAGTTATGCAATAAACCCAGGGCACTTTTTCCTGACCGTTCTAGTCTTTTTATTTTTTTTAATTTTTTTTTTCCATCTTCCGAAGAACAGCCTGTTCTGAATATAGGAAGACCGAGTGGCGTTTTTCCTTTCCTGTGCCAGATTTCGTTTTTGGCCCGCAGCGTTTCTGGTGGGCCTTCCCTGCGTGTAGAAAGCAAACGTTGCCTCATCTTTTGGGGGAGATTTGAATTGGGCTGGGGCTGCCCCCCCCCCCCCCCAAAATTCTGTCATTTGTCTTTCCAGCAGGGCTAGAGTAGGAAAGATTTTTTTCCTCTTTCTTGGGCTTTGAAAAACAAAGTTTGCTTTTGCATGACTTAAGGTAAAGGTAATTTAATTTAATTTAATTTTATTTGTATTTGTATACCGCACAGGCGTGCTAGTCGTTTCCGACTCTAGGGGCCGGTGCTCATCTCCGTTTCAAAGCCGAAGAGCCAGCGCTTGTCCGAGGACTTCTCCGTGGTCATGTGGCCGGCATGACTAGACGCCAAAGGCACACGGAACGCTGTTCCCTTCCCACCGGAGCGGTCCCTATTTTTCTACTTGCATTTTTTACGTGCTTTCGAAGTGCTAGGTTGGCAGAAGCTGGGACGCGTAACAGGCGCTCGCTCTGTTACGCGGCACTCGGGATTCGACCCACCAAACTGCCGAACTTCTGATCGACAAGCTCAGCGTCCTAACCCACTGAGCCACCGCGTCCCCTTTGTATGACTTAGTTTGTCATTTATTTTTTTACATTCGTTGCTCGCGCGTTCTCACTCCAAACATCACCTTGCTGCAAAGGAGTTGTTATCGCTGTGTATACAGATAGTCCTCGACTTACAACAATAAGTGACTTAGCACCATTTTTCACACACACGTTGCAGCAGCCCCAGAGGTCACATACTCAAAATTCGGGAGGCTTGGCAACCGACTCGTGCTTAGGACGGTTGCAGCGTCACGAGGGGGGGGTGTGTGTCCCTTTCGCAACCTTCTGACAACCGAAAGTCCACGGAGAAGCCGGCTTCCCTTAACAATCGTGTTACGTAAGAACTGCAGCGATTCATGGCAGAAAAAGCCGTCGAATGGGGGGAAAACTCGCTTAACAAATGTCTCACTTAGCAACGGAAACTTTGGGCTCAGTCATGGTCGTAAACACGAGGACTACCTGTATTATGATATTGTATTTATAGTGCCTGTTTTGGGAGGGGTGTGTGTGTAAAATGGAGTTTGGACAATCATTTCAGGCTTCCCCCTCGGGATGATTCGGATTCAAAACTAAAGGCTTTCCTCAATTCTGATTTACTCATCAAACCGCTACGGTGAACGGCCTCTGGTTTAGCAAAAGCGCCTTTTTCGGTTGGGTTTTATTGTGTAAACGAGGGAGGGGATTGCAAAACTGCTTTAGAGAAGGGAGGCCCGGTGGACAGGTGGGGTGCCGCTGGCCTCTTGGCTACCCATTTGGTGAGTCTGAGAAGCGAGTTCGAGTCCATGCGACTCCGTTTGCAGTGTAGAAAGCATGTAGACCACCATTTCCGTTGCTAAGCGAGACGGTGGTTTAACTGAGTTGTGCCCCCATTTTACAAGTTTTCCGGCCACCGTGGTTAAATGAAGCCATCATTAACTTAGTAATGCAGTGAATCCAGCTTTCCCATTGACTTGGATTGTCAGAAGTTTGCACAAAAAAAAAGGGGGGGGGGGGATCACGTGACCTTGTCGGGACGCTGCGACGGTCATAAACACGAGTCAGCTGCCGAGCGACTTGAAGTTTGGTCACGTGACCGTGAGGACGCAGCAACGGTCATCAGTGTGAAAAACCGTCATATAACTGGCTTTTGGTAACTCTGGACGGTCATTAAATGAACTATTATAAATGGAGGACTAGCTACGTTTTCATTATCTAATCCCTCCAATGCCATGTAAGGCTATTTAAAAAGGTGCGTCTGGATTTTGAAAACTTTAAAAGACTAAAGCGGGGTAGGGAAATGTGTGATCTGGGAAATATATATATATATTTATATTTAATATAAATGATTAAATATCTTCCCATTGCTGCACTGATGCCCTTGCACAGGATTAAATTAGCCGTTGTCCATTTGCTCCCGCAGCGTACTTTTTCTACCCTTGGATTTTATAGACACACATCTCGTGTGTGTGTGTGTGTGTGTGTGTGTGTGTGTGTTGCGTAAGCCTTAACACAGAACCTTATTCACACCCTAGGCTTTTCTTTCTTTGTGTGTGTGTGTGTGTGTGTGTGTGTGTGTGTGTGTGTGTTTTCCATGACTAACCGGTGTGCGGCTGGCAGGACTTCAGTGGGCATTTATCCCAGGAGACGCTTTTTAAAAACGCATTTCTTAGAAAGCAAGTTTACTCAACGGGACTGGGTTGAATAACGGAGTGGGAAGGGGCCTTGGAGGTCTTCTAGTCCAACCCAATGCGCAAGCAGGAGACCCTACCCCATTTCAGACAAATGGCTGTCCAGCCTCTTCTTAAAAGCCTCCAGTGTCGGAGCAGCCACAAAAGCCGTTCCACTGGTTAATTCTTCTCGGCGTCAGGAAATTCCTCCTTAGTTCCAGGTTGCTTCTCTCCTTGATGAGTTTCCATCCGTTGCTTCTTCTGGTGCTTTGGAGAATCGGTTGATCCCCTTTTCTTTGTGGCAGCCCCTCAAATATTGGGACAGTGCTGTCATGTCACCCCCTAATCCTTCTTTTCCTAAAACTAATACCCAATTCCTGCAAATGCTATTTACCTTTTAGCCTCCAGGCTCCTCCTACTAATTATCTTCCTTACTTTTTTCTGCCCTTTTCCAGAATCTCAGCATCTTTTTTTTATAATAAAGTAAAGGTAAAGATTCCCCCGCACATGCGTGCTAGTCGTTTCCGAATCTAGGGGCCGGTGCTCATCTCCGTTTCAAAGCCGAAGAGCCAGCGCTTGTCCGAGGACGTCTCCGTGGTCATGTGGCCGGCATGAGTAGACGCCAGAGGCGCACGGAACGCTGTTAACTTCCCACCGTAGTGGTCCCTGTTTTTCTACTTGCATTTTTACCTGCTTTCGAACTGCTAGGTTGGCAGAAGCTGGGAAGAGTAACAGGCGCTCACTCTGCTACGCGGCACTCGGGATTCGACCCACCCAACTGCCGACCTTCTGATCGACAAGCTCAGCATCCTAACCCACTGAGCCACCGCGTCCCTTTTTTTTTTTTTTTTATAATACGGTGACCCAAACTGGATGTACCAAGGCTTTATAAAGCAGTACTAATAAATGCTCGCTTCTCGTCGGGGGGAAAAAACTGTCAAAATATATCTGCTTCCCAGAGGTATTTGAGCATGTGCAGAGTGCGTCTTAGTTGGAGCCAGGGGGTATGTACAGTATAAACCTCTCACGGTACAAGAATGTGGCATGGGGAGATGGAACCACATCTCCAGACGAAAGTGGGAATCGTGGAAAGAAAAGGGAGGGGCTTCCTCCAGTTCGGATCTCCCACCCCTCCCAGTTGAAAGCCATCCTTCTCCATCCCCCTGGGAGGGGATGATGGGGCTCATGGTCCAGAGCCTTCTCTCTTTCCCTTTCCTCTTCCCGACGTGATGAGTGCAGAGCGTGGAGCTCTGGAACGTGGCAGGGAACGGCATTCACCACGGAACATCTGGAGGCTTCCGATGGATTCTGCGGCCAGATGTTCTATTCTGTTAAGGGCCGTTGTCTTCTCCTTTTCATCCCAGGATCGGTGTGTTGGAGGGGGGGGGGAATCTGTCCTTCTTGGCTGCCCCCCCCCCCCCCCAGTGGTTCTGCCACCCCTGAGCCTCTGTCCTCGCAAAGCCACCTGTTTTAATGTTTAACCGTCTCTTGTTTTTCTTTCCACCCAATTAGGTGCTGTTGACTGCTACCGGCCGCCACGTCCGCCACGTCTGAGCGAGGTCTCGGAGCAGCGGGCTAGCTCGCCGGATGACCGTCGCCCAGCTCTGGTCCTTGAAATCATGGGGCAAAAAGTGACAGGAGGGATCAAAACGGTGGACATGCGGGATCCGGTGTGCCGGCCGCTGAAGCAGGAGCTGCAAGGGCTGAACTACAGCAAGCCGCCTCGGCTGGACCTGCTGCTGGACATGCCGTCCGTCTCCTACGAGGTCCAGCTGCTCCATTCGTGGAACAACGACGACCGCTCGCTCAACGTCTTTGTGAAAGAGGACAATAAGTTGACTTTCCACCGGCACCCGGTGGCCCAGAGTACCGACGCCATCCGGGGCAAAGTGGGCTACACCCGCGGGCTCCACGTCTGGCAGATTACCTGGGCGATGAGGCAGCGGGGGACCCATGCCGTGGTGGGCGTGGCCACCGCCGAGGCCCCGCTGCACTCGGTGGGCTACACCACCCTGATCGGGAACAACCTCGAGTCCTGGGGCTGGGATCTGGGGCGTAACCGGCTCTACCACGACGGGAAAAACCAGGCCAGCAAGACCTACCCGGCTTTTCTGGAGGCGGACGAGACTTTCATTGTGCCGGATTCGTTCTTGGTGGTGCTGGATATGGACGAAGGGACCCTGAGCTTCATTGTGGACGGACAGTACATGGGCGTGGCCTTTCGGGGGCTGAAAGGGAAAAAACTGCACCCCGTGGTGAGCGCCGTCTGGGGCCACTGTGAAATCCAGATGCGATACTTGAACGGCCTCGACCGTAAGTCTCTTCGTTTGCGTGGCACCTGGTGCTAATTGGGCCTCCGGTACGGGATCATTAGCAATAGCAGCAATAACGCTTGGGACTTACAGACCGCTTCACAGTGCTTTACAGCCCTCTGTAAGGGATGCTGGGTTGATTTTTATGGCTTCTTGGTGCTTTTTTGGGGGTGGGGTGGGGGGGGGTGTTCGTTGCAAACCCATTTTCAGCCGGGA
>JAKJMR010000760.1:125148-139439 GCA_024449315.1 Daboia siamensis | reverse complement strand
CGGCGCTTGTCCGAGGACGTCTCCGTGGTCGTGGCCGGCATGACTAGAGGCCAAAGGCGCACGGAACGCTGTGACCTTCCCACCGGAGTGGTCCCTATTTTTCTACTTGCATTTTTACGTGCTTTCGAACTGCTAGGTTGGCAGGAGCTGGGACGAGTAACAGGCGCTCACTCTGTTACGCGGCACTCGGGATTCGACCCGCCAAACTGCTGACCTTCTGATCGACAAGCTCAGTGTCCTAACCCACTGAGCCACCGCGTCCCTTTTTAGATATAGATATAGATAGATAGATAGATCTGCTGCTTTACATTTCTGCAAAGAGGTGGGAGGTGGAATATCTCCTTGAGAAATAATTCTGACCTCTCTGCAGTTGCAAAAGTCTGGAATTTTTTTTTTTTTTTCCTTCCAAGGGCAGAGCGTATGTGTTTTTTTCCCCCAACTCAACAGCATGAAAATTGGGTGAGAAAAAAGGAGAGGGCAACTCTCAAAAAAAGGAAAACTTTGCAAATGTGGATTCTCATTCTCCTCCCCTGCCAAGGGAAAGAGAAATGTCTGTGAAGAATGCCTGCAGGGATGTTTTGGGTTGGAGTTGTTTGCTGGGCAATAAAATACAATGTACTGCTTTTTTTTTTTTTTTGGATTTCTGAGTGGTGTCCCATCCCAGCTTTTGGGGCTTTGGATCAGCCAAGATGAGGTGAATGGGAAAATCGAAGGCATTTGTGGGTCACAACACCTTTTGCAATCAGAATTAACACAGTTGGAAGGGACCTTGGAGGTCTTCTAGTCCAACCCCCTGCTCAAGCAGGAGACCCTAAACCATTTCAGACAAATGGCTGTCCAGTCTTCTTAAACGCCTCCAGTGATGGGAGCACCCACAGCTTCTGGAGGCAGGTGGTTCCACTGGTTAATTGTTCTGACTGTCAGGAAATTCCTCCTTAGTTCTAGGTTGCTTCTCTCCTTGATGAGTTTCCATCCGTTGCTTCTTGTCCTGCTTTCAGGTGCTTTGGAGAATAGCTTGGCTCCCTCTTCTTTGGGGCAGCCCCTGAGATACTGGAAGACTGCTATCCTGTCCCCCCTCGTCCTTCTCTTCATTAAACTAGACATGTCCAATTTCAGCAACCGTTCCTTATACGTTGTAGCCTCCAATCCCCTGATCAACTTTGTTGCTTCTCTTCGCACTGTTTCCCATTGGGAACATGTCAGGTTGTTAAAGCATCTCTTAACTGCAGCGTCCAATTGGTCTGAATTGATTAGGCTTCACCGCCGGCCAGCTCCAAAAGCCCAATATTGGTTCGCATGAGCTGATCTTTCAATTCTGATAGGGTTTGTTTGCTCTGGCCCCACCGCACATTCAATATTTATCCAGGGCAAACAATCCAGCGCTTGGAAGGATCCGGAGACGAGGCCGAGATGAAATAAGGGCAGCTTGTACCGTTCTTAGCCCAGCACGTTCGCGGTTTGCCACGTCCTCCTTGCAAGGACCGACTTCAGACAACCTGTTCTTCCAGAAAGAAGGGCTGACATTTCACCGGCAATGGGGAAGCTGCTGGTTGAAAATTCTTGCTTGTGAAAGAGGGAAATTGCTGCGTAAAATCCTCCATCCGTCAAGCACGCATTGGCTGGAATTTATTTATTTATTTATTTTTATTCCATTTATATCCTGCCCTTCTCCGAAGACTCAGGGCGGCTTACAAGCTTAGCAGTAGCCTTCATTCTATGTATATGCCTGCTTGTTAGGGCTTTCACACACACCCCAAGCGGCATTATTACAAAGTCAGCTTATTGCCCCCAACAATCTGGGTCCTCATTTTACCTACCTGGGAAGGATGGAAGGCTGAGTCAACCTTGAGCCTGGTGGGACTCGAACCTGCACTAATTGCAGGCAGCTGGTGTTACTTAAGGAGGCATTAGCCCACTGCTCCACCAAGGTTATGAGTTTTTCTGAATGCCTTTTGTCTTCAAAAGGATTTTTTATTCTTGTGAGCTGACCTGAGTCCTTAGGGAGAATTTTTATTTATTTTTTAGTTTATTTTAATCCCATTTATATCCCGCCCTTCTCCGACGACTCAGGGCGGCTTACAAGCTTAGCAGTAGCCTTCATTCTATGTATATGCCTGCTTATTAGGGCTTTCACACACACACCCAAGCGGCATTATTACAAAGTCAGCTTATTGCCCCCAACAATCTGGGTCCTCATTTTACCTACCTCGGAAGGATGGAAGGCTGAGTCAACCTTGGGTTGCAACTCAGAGAATTGCCTACGTGATCAGGAAATTGGGATGGCAGCTCCTGATTTTTTATTGTTATTATTTTTTTCCCAACTGAGGCCAAATTTCCTTCTAACTTTCTCAAGCCAAATGTCACTGTAAAGCACCCATTTCGGAGGTCCTCCGATCTCGGGGACGGGCGTTACAGCCCCGTCAGGATGCTTGATTATAGATTTTTTTTTAAAAAAGCGTCCCGGCACGCTTACGGAGACAAAGGCTTCCAAGTAGCCCTCGGCTTACGACCGCTTGTTTAGTGACCCGTTTGAAGAAATTACAACCATGCTGAAAAAATATCGATTGATGGAGCTGACACTTGGAAGAGCTGCCGTGTTCCCAGGGTCACATGATCAAAATTCTGGCTTGAAGGGGGAGAATTGCTCCTGTGTGTTTCCTGAAATCCCCAAAAGCGTATTTTTAGATTTGACCCTTGGGGGTCAAAAGGATGTGCAGACAAGCAAGCAAACAGAGAAAAAAAAGGGAGGGCTGGTCGGTCTCCCGCTGTAGCACCCGAATACGAATGCAATCAATAAAGCGCAGGTGGTCCTCAGGCTTACGACCACAACTGAGTCCCCCAAATTTCGGTCGCTAAGTGAGACATTGGTTAAAACGGGCTTTCTCCCATTTTTACGACCTTTCTTGCCGCAGTCGGTAAGTTAGCAACCCAGTCGTTCGACGAACGTGGCTTCCCCGTTGACTCTGCTTGTCAGAAGGCCGCGAAAGGGGGAATCACACGAGCCCGGGGGGCGCTGCGGCGGTCGTTAAGTATGAACCGGCGGCCGAGCGTCTGAATTTTGATGCCAGGAGATGCTACAAAGGTTGCGACTGAAAGACAGTCTTGTGAGTGCCGTTGTAACTTCGAATGCTCACGAAGCAAACTGCCGTAGGTCGAGGTCTGTTTCTAGTATTAGAATAGCAGAATTCCCAAACACGACATGATTATTAATACTCTGTGTTGCAAAGAGACTAACAAGCGGTTGTGCAAATTCTGGAAAGAGACCCAGTTTGCCAAATTTATATTCTCAATGAGTTCCAGTGCCAGGTCAAAGGAGCTGAATCTGCCCTAACCCTTTTCCATCCCCTTGACTGATTTTGTTTGGCTTGCTAAGATTTGTTCCTTGGTTCCTTTTGTTGCGCTGTGTTCGCACAGTTGTTGTTAAATGTTTTTTGCCGCTGGTTGACTAGAAGCGAACTCTGACATCCAATATCTGGAGAGTGGCGCGTGATGATTTTTCCCACCCTTTCAAAACGATTATTATTTTATTTCAGGCCGCGGCGGAGCATAGACGTGCCGGCCAGCATCTCGTGCAAACGCCAGAGAGTTTCCCGCGGGGACAATCGGACAGCTGCTCTCCAGCTAAAGCATGCGCGTTCCTGATGCGTTTTCAAAAGAGATTCCAGCAATTTTGCTTTTAAAAATAGAAAGCGCCAGCGCAACCTAAGAAGGGCGCTCTGCCTGTGAGATAACACACACCCTCTTAAAGCTCCGCTGAAGATGTTCTTAGCCTGGTGACGAATTGTTCAGAAACCAACAAACTTGGAGAACAAAGCTTCAGCCTCGTCACATCACTGCGCTCGGAAAGTCGTAGGTTGTAAGTTTTTAAGAAGAGATTGTTGTTGTTAGCTGCGAAGTCGAGTCCAACCCATCGCGACCCTATGGACAACATTGCTCCATGCCTTCCTGTCCTCCACCATCTTCTGGAGTCCATCTAAGCTCACGCCTCCTGCTTCGGTGACTCCATCCAGCCACCTCATTCTCCGTCGTCCCCTTCTTCTCTTGCCCTCGATCTTTCCCAGCATTAGGCTCTTCTCCGTTGAGTCCTTCCTTCTCATTAGGTGGCCAAAGTATTTGAGTTTTAGCTTCAGGATCTGGCCTTCTAAAGAGCAGTCAGGGTTGATCTCCTCTAGGACTGACCGGTTTGATCGCCCTGCAGTCCAAGGGACTCGCAGGAGTCTTCTCCAGCACCAGAGTTCAAAGGCCTCCATTCTTTGGCGCTCGGCCTTTTTTATGGTCCAACTTTCACTGCCATACATTTGCAAAAGAAGAGACTAGACAGTCCCTTATCTGAAATAGTATAGGTTCTCCTGCTTGAGCAGGGGGCTGGACTAGAAGACCTCCAAGGTCCCTTTCCAGCTCCGTTATTCTGTTCTGAGACCCTCCGTGGGGAAGGAAGAGCCTCCGGGCTGAGGAGCAGTCTACCCTAAGAATGAAAAAGAAAATGGTTAGCTGTCACAGACTGCTTGGGAGGATTTTAAAATGGGAAGGTCAACCAGGGTGTAGACTAGATGCCCTATTTAGTCCCTTATAGTCATGACTGTGGAAGTTAATGCAACCTCCAGCTCCCAGCGCAGTCTATCCTGGCGAACATATTTAGTAATGAATGCGACAGGGAGCGGAAATGGGTATGTGAGATGGGAGTTTAAATCTCGTACAGACTGGGCCCGCATTCATAACACTCTCTCTCTCCCCGAGGAATTCTTAAAACGGCGCAATAAAATGAGCAGTGCGTTTGTGTGATTTTCCCCCCCCCCCACCTCAACTAGTAATAAATAAGTTCCCTGGGATTCTGGCAGGGACAAAAATAAATATAGCCCTTTCCTACAACACACCTAACTTTCACCCGACGGTTTCGATTAGACTTAAGGTTCATAGCCCCGTTGCTTAAATTTCCCTTTATCAAACTTTGGAAAGTTTAGAAGTTGAAAACCGCCGAGAAAAACACTGTATTTCTCAAACGCAGATATTTGCCCTGGGACTTGGAGATCTGTTCCCACCTGCCAGTCCAAGGAGCCCAATTTTAATCTGTTTCAAACCTTTCCGTATTTATTTTATTTATGTAATGTATATAGCTATCATATTACCGCAAAGGGGAACGTGAGGTTTTGTGACAGACCTAATGTCTTTCCCGGGATTGCAAAAATGAGATTTCTCCTTGTTTTGTACTAACAGACAGACACACACTCACTGAGAGAGATTTCCTTGAATTTTTCTGGTGCTCTCCTGTCTGGATTTGACCAAATTGCAGGAAGCTGTCACACCTGGCTATGAGAACAGCTCCTATCTCACTTAGAACAATAGTCTGGGACATTTTTTTCCCCGGTCTGATCTTTAACTTCCTTTGTTCAGCAAACCTGGACATTTTTCCTGCTCTGTCTTAGACTTCTTTGGGAGAAAAAAAAAAAGGTGATTATTTTCCACGGTGGCTTCATTTAGCTGAGCAAAATTCTCTTGTCTGAGGTGGGGTGGGGGCAGAGTTGTATTATTATTATTATTATTATTATTATTATTATTATTATTATTATTATTACTATTATTACTATTATTACTATTATTATTACTATTATTATTACTATTATTATTACTATTATTATTACTATTATTATTTTGTTTCTGGTTATCCTTGATCCAAGCCCGAAATCTGAGTTAGCCCTCTGCCTTTGATTTTCCTCAACTTGTTAAGTGGGTTTTGCCCCATTTTACGACTTTCCATGCCACCGCGGTTAAGACTTCGTGGGGGGGGGGTCTTCAAACCAGGGTTAAGTCAATCCCTGTGGTTGTTAAATGAGTCACACAATTGCTAAGCGAATCTGACCTCCCCGCCGACTTTGTAAAGTGGATCACCAAGTTGTCTCTGGGACACACCACCGTCATAAATATGAACCGGTTACCCTCTGAATCTTGATCACGTGACCACGGGGATGCTGCAACGGTCATAAGTGTGAAAAAAGGACTTTTTTCCTCCCTCCCCCAGTGCTGCTTCGACTTCGGCCAGCAAATGAACTGTTGCAAGTCAAGGACTTGCCTGCATCTTGCTTTTATTGCCCACGGCTGACCCATTTGATTTGGAATTTAGTTGTGGGTGGGCAAACGCGGCTCGTGCGATAAATGAATAAATGGCAAACGAAGGGTCAGGGTTCGGGTTTTCGCACCCAACACCTGCAGGCGTTGAAGAGAGAACGGATCCAGCCGCCCACCCCACCCCAACAACTTGTCCTCTTGTCAAGACAGATCCCGTCAAGGAAAGAGATCTTAGGGGATCTCCTCTCCCCCACACACCTCCCAATTCCACTGGCATTTAAATTGACGCCGGTGGCCGAGCGAGGCTCTTGAAACCCAGGGCCGGCAAAACCACATTCAAACATGAGCTGTCCCATTCAGGCAATTCCCATTTTTTCAGATGAAAGATGGGGCAGACGTAGCAAGAGAAGGGACCGTGCCCTTTACGAGCGTGTGTGTTTGTGTTCCTCCTCGCTTAGCAACCGAAAACTCCACCGATGGGAAAGTTGGCGTTGTTGTTACCCTGAGGCCGAGTGTCCTTGGACCGCAACCCTGTTAAAGCAAAGCTATTTCAACCTCGCTGGAGCTGTTTGGCTTGCAAATTCTCTCTCTCTCTCTCTCTTTTTTTTCTTTTAACACCATCGCACAAGTGTGAAAGTAATTACATTTGCCCTCCCAAGGCAGAGAGAGATACTCGACACACTTTGCTGGACTTTGCAAAGCTTTAGGAATATTTCTAAACGTTTGTCCTTTTTGGGCAGTGACAAAGGTTTTGTCCTCCACTGGGGTAATTTGTGCTGTTTTCATTGCCACCTTGTCTCACTTCAGACCCGAAGGTTGCCCAACTCCTCCTGCCGTGTTTTGAGTTCGGGTCATCTTTCTTCACCATTTTCCAACCTCTGCTCACCTACTTCCTCTCCAGCGTAGGGCTTTGGCCCGTGGCGTTCCCCTGTCGTTGTCGTCTTGCAACCAACTTCTCAGAAGGAGCTCAGTGGCTTCCATCCGCAAGTAGGAGAAGACAGGTCTGGTGGCTCCTTCACCTTCTTCCTTTGGTTGCCAGGCTGGTGAAGAGCTGAGGCCACCTGGTGATGTGGCTTTGGATGGCTCTGGGGAAGAACAAGAGTCGGCTGGCCTGATTGAGACCGTGGTTTAGAGAAACACGAACCAGGATTGTAGAGCCAAAGCCATTTGGACAAGTTCCAGAACAGCAGAAACTCTTTTCACCAGCGTGAAGAGTGGTGGATAATATTTGAAAGTCTGGTCCTTCAGGAACGGAAGAGGAGGCAGTTTTGAAGGTCCTCAAGCCCCAAGCCCCAACATTTATGGAGTCGAGGGTTAAGTTGTCCTTGCTCCAAAAACCCAGTTAGATATTGCTAACAATCCCAGCTCCGTTCTCTTCCTGCTCTCTCCTGCTCCCGGTCCAACTTCTCCACGATCCAGAATCATCTCTGCCAACTCTGTGTGCTCAGCTTCTTGGCTTAGAAGAAGCTCCACCCTTCTGATGTTAGAAGCTGGGGGAGATATCCTCCAGGATTCAGAACCAGGCTTGAAGGAAACAAGGTCTGGCCGGCCAACCAGTGCTACTTCTTGGATGCTTCTCATGCTACGGAAGGATCCTGGAAGGGCTGGGCTTGCGGCCGGCAAAATTAGGCTGGATCCTCTCTCAGGGGCCTTTTTCCGAGTTGCGAAGGGCTTCAGAAGGCATCCTGGAATGCAAGTCTCCTTGCTAAAAACCAAGGAGGCGGATTAAATCTTCTTGGGGGTGATGGTGGTTTAAGCATCATAATTCTACCGACTGGAGAAGATGTGCCAGGTGCACACCCGTGAAGTCTCCACTGAACCGAGGCATTGCCAAAAGCTCAAGCACAAAAACCTTCTCAACTAATAGCCAGCACTTGTTTGGAATTAGATAAGGGTCAAGAGCAGTCAACTAAGTTGGACTTATTTCATTTGTGTCCGTGTAGGGATTCTAGGGACGTGGTGGCTCAGTGGGTTAGGACGCTGAGCTTGTCGATCAGAAGGTCGGCAGTTTGGCGGGTCGAATCCCGAGTGCCGCGTAACAGTGGAGCGCCTGTTACGCGTCCCAGCTTCTGCCAACCTAGCAGTTCGAAAGCACGTAAAAATGCAAGTAGAAAAATAGGGACCGCTCCGGTGGGAAGGGAACAGCGTTCGGTGCGCCTTTGGCGTCTAGTCATGCCAGCCACATGACCACGGAGACGTCCTCGGACAAGCGCTGGCTCTTCGGCTTTGAAACGGAGATGAGCACCGGCCCCTAGAGTTGGAAACGACTAGCACGCATGTGTGGGGGAACCTTTACCTTTACCTTAGGGATTCTAGGCTGGTGCCTCTTTTGACGCCTCCCCCTGGCTCTGCCGGTCCTTCCACAAGATGGGAGATGCAGCGCAGGTTGTTCTCCTTCTCATATTTTTCCGGAGAAGGCAGCAATGTTTCTCCCTGTGCTTTCCACCCACCCACCCCTCGGCGTGCTAACTTTCTTGCTGAAAGGAAAAGTCTGGCCTGGATATCTGGAAGTCTTATATTCGTTGGGCGTTCTCTTCCTGAATTTTGCACGCAAAATAATAATAATAATAATAATGATTAGCTTGTTTTGACAGAGCCTGGCAACAGGCGAAGGGACGTTTCCCCTCAAATTAAAATGGAAAAGCCCAGGATTTCTCCCTCCAGACCGCCTGCTCTTAAAGCTTGCATGTTACAACAGCTGTTCACAGGCTGGCCGCCGCTTCCAGGAACCGTTTCCAGCTGCTGCTTCCTTTCCGTACATCTCATCCCAGACAGACCGACAGAGAGACGGGCGGATGGAGTGACTAACCCACCACAAGCTTTCACGGCTGAGCCCCAGTGTCAGCTTTGGAGTTCCTTGATGGCGGATGGCGAAACTGGCTTTCCTGCCCTGGCACACACTGAGCTGGGTCGTGCCCAGGAAAAGGGACCCGCCTCGGCAGGGTATGAAATCAAGGAAGCCACAAGGCCCACAAGGCCAGCTGATGGGTTGCGGAGTTGTGCGCTGTCAAAAAATGGGCAACTTCGGAGTCAGATGCTCTTTGAGATGCGACAGGCATCTAGAGAGCGAGAGCCAGGAGGCTCAGCTGTGGGGGAGGCCTGACGCCATTTCACCTCTGCATCCATGCTGACTAATTCAGCTCCAGACAGGTGGCTCCAAAGCCTCCAGTGATGGAGCACCGACAACTTCTGGGGGCAAGCCGTCCCAGATTTGTTCTCGCTGTCAGGAAATTCCTCCTTAATTCCAGGTGGCTTCTCTCCTTGGTTAGTTTCCATCCGTTGCTTCTTCTCCTGCCTTCTTCTCGTGCTTTGGAGAATTGCTCGAATGCCTCTTCTTTGCGGCAGCCCCTCAAATACTGGAAGACTGCCATCCTGTCCCCCCACCCCCACCAACTCCTACTTTTCAGTAGACTAAAGGTAAAGGTAAATGTTCCCCCGCACATGCGTGCTAGTCGTTTCCGACTTTAGGGGCCGGTGCTCATCTCCGTTTCAAAGCCGAAGAGCCGGCGCTTGTCTGAGGACGTCTCCGTGGTCATGTGGCTGGCATGGCTAGACGCCAAAGGTGCACGGAACGCTGTTACCTTCCCACCGTAGTGGTCCCTATTTTTCTACTGGCATTTTTACGTGCTTTCGAACTGCTAGGTTGGCAGAAGCTGGGACGCGTAACAGGCGCTCACTCTGCTACGCGGCACTCGGGATTCGACCCGCCAAACTGCCGACCTTCCGATCGACAAGCTCAGCGTCCTAACCCACTGAGCCGCCGCGTCCCTAAAACTAGACAAGCCCAATTCCTGCAACCGGTCGGATTAAATCAGATCCGTTTCTTGAGTTCAATGGACAACAGAATCGCCTCTTTGCATTTTTCGGGGAGGGATGACTGCAGGAGAGACCTCCGTCTCGGCCTCCGATGATGCGGCCTTGGCTCCAGGCCACCCATTCAATTGCAAAAGGTCTTGGTGACACCGACTACTTATTTATAGTTTCCTTTTTTATTGCACAGCGAAGCTGTCGCCGGCCGTCTAAACCAGACCGGAAAGGTGGGGGGGGGGGGAAGTCATCCGTGAAACTGATTTATTTTCTTTCCTTTTTTCCCCTTCTTTTTTTCGTCCAAGGCGAGGGAAGACGCCCTGGGCATGGACTCAATCCTGCACTGCCTCTGAGAGATTGGGGTGTTGGCTCACCCGGCTTGTAAAACAGGGAAGGCCGGGTGCCTTCACCGGCCGGCCGGTGGGGAGCACTTTTGCGGTGTTTTCGTTTAATTTCAAACCATATTTATTTAGGCTTATCTGTCGCGGCTTAGAATGGGATGGCTCTCTCAAAAGCAAGCGTGGAGAACAGTCTCATAAAGTCAGGATAACAATAAACGTTTTAAAAGCAGGGTGTGAGCCGGTCCGCCCACTTCGTTCGACCGGCTGGGCTTGGTGCAAAATGAGTTGCGGAACCTTGGCGATGGCAAAAAGCCCTCTGCACGTCCTCAGGGGGTTTTTCTCTATGGATCGCGTCACACCTAGTCCTTCGTTTCGTTTTTAAAAAAAAAAAAAAAAAAAAAAGCTGCACCTTGGTACTTTTAAGATGACCACGTTGACTTCTGCGGGCCGGAGATGATCGAAATGGTCATATGAGACAGCCAGCATGCTTTATGAATTTTGGCAGAGAGGACATAACAGAGTGAGAAGGGACCTTGGAGGTCATCTAGTCCAACCCCCTTCTCGAGGAAGGAACCCTATACCATTTCAGACAAATGGTTGTCCAGTCTCTTCTTAAAAACTCCCAGTGTTGGAGCATTCACAACCTCTGAAGGCAAGCCCAGATTAATTGTTCTCGGTGCCAGGAAACTCCTCCTTAATTCCTGGTTGCTTCTCACCTTGATTAGTTTCCATCCGTGGCTTCTTGTCCTGCCTTCGGGTGCTTTGGAGACTAGCTTGACTCCCTCTTCTTTGGGGCAGCCCCTGAGATATTGGAACACTGCCATCTTGTCCCCCCACCCCCATCAACTCCTACTTTTCAGTAGACTAAAGATAAAGGTAAAGGTTCCCCCGCATATGCGTGCTAGTCGTTTCCGACTCTAGGGGCCGGTGCTCATCTCCGTTTCAAAGCCGAAGAGCCGGCGCTTGTCCGAGGACGTCTCCGTGGTCATGTGGCCGGCATGACTAGACGCCAAAGGCGCACGGAACGCTGTTCCCTTCCCACCGTAGCGGTCCCTATTTTTCTACTTGCATTTTTACGTGCTTTCGAACTGCTAGGTTGGCAGAAGCTGGGACGCGTAACAGGCGCTCACTCTGCTACGCGGCACTCGGGATTTGACCCGCCAAACTGCCGACCTTCTGATCGACAAGCTCAGCGTCCTAACCCACTGAGCCACTGCGTCCCTTTCATTGAACTACGACCCAATTCCAGCAACTGTTCCTTATATGTTTTAGCCTCCAGTCCCCTGATCATCTTTGTTGCTCTTCTCTGCACTCTTTCCAGAGTCTCAACATCTTTCTTACATCGTGGCCACCAAAACTGCTAAGGTGATTTCAAACAGTCATTAAACAAACAGTTGTAACTTGGGGACGACATGCCTTGTTCTTCAGCTTGAGTCCATTCCTCCATACGCCCTCAAGTAAATGCAGAATCGTTTCTTTAACCCAGCCCTTTTTTTTTCTTTTCCACATCCTCTTTTGTGGCTCCAGGAAGGCGTGGCACCCCTTGCTCCCTGCTCCTTCGCAGCAATGTCGGTTAGGTCAGATTGCGAGGACCACGGTAGAACTCGGCAAAGGCACCGATGGAAGTGTCGGCCCGTATAAACCAAGCGAGAATATTTATCCTCATTTTCATTTTGCGATCCTTGGCCTCCCCCCTCCCCCACACACCCCCTCCATCTGGCTAGGTAGATGCATAAATGTAGATAAATAGCACAGCTGACTTTTTACATGAACAAAGTGGGCTTTGGCCACGAACACTGGTGGTTGCTGAAACTTGGCAATGTGGCAAGACGTCCCGTGTTGCATTGAAGATGGAGCAACCATAGCCAAGCTGGGACAGGTTTCGGCAAGCCCAGGATGAGCTTTCTGCCTGTTTATCCCTTCTGAATATTCTGAATATATATATGAGGGACGCGGTGGCTCAGTGGGTTAGGACGCTGAGCTTGTCGATCTGAAGGTCGGCAGTTTGGCGGGTCGAATCCCGAGTGCCGCGTAGCAGAGTGAGTGCCTGTTACTCGTCCCAGCTTCTGCCAACCTAGCAGTTCGAAAGCACGTAAAAAATGCAAGTAGAAAAATAGGGACCGCTCCGGTGGGAAGGGAACAGCGTTCCGTGCGCCTTTGGCGTCTACTCATGCCGGCCACATGACCACGGAGACGTCCTCGGACAAACGCTGGCTCTTCGGCTTTGAAACCGAGATGAGCACCGGCCCCTAGAGTCGGAAACGACTAGCACGCGTGTGCAGGGGAACCTTTACCTTATATATATATATATGAAACTTTCATTTTGTTTTTGCTAATTAGATAGGTTTATTGTTATAGAAACAGCTTGCGAGCAGCGTACTGTTGTGTAAAAGTAAAATGTTGCGGTTGTGTAATGTTATGTTCTACTGTGAACTGAAGAGAACAGAAAACAGAACAGAACAGAATAGAATAAACAGAGTTGGAAGGGACCTTGGAGGTCTTCTAGTCCAACCCCTGTGCTAAAGAGAGTGGGATGTCGGTGCCTTTTTTTTTTTTCCCTTTTCCCTCTTTCCCCCCCCCCTCTCTCTCCCCCTCTTCCTTAGTTTTCTCTTACCTTTTGGAATTTCTCTTTTGTGTGTTGTCTGTTGATAAAAAAATAAAAAAAGTTGTGTGTTTTTTTTTTAAAAAGAAAGGCCATTCTCAGCTCTGCGCACTCCTTTTAAATCTCCTAGTTGGCATCTACAAAGACAAAACCAGGCCTTAATTTTACCCCACTCGTTCTAACACTCCGTTTGCATCCCTCTTTTATATTTCATAAGGACTAGAAGAGGTGCTGGGCCAATATTATTACCCTGGCTGGCCAGCGGTTAGCTTCAATGAGGAAGAATCCATTCTTTTGGTTTATCGTGTTGATTTTTGTTGAGTTCAGTCTTCTGTTATTTCATTTTTGTTTCATTTACACGCCTTTCACTTTCTTCCTTTTGATTACAGCAGGTCCTCGACTTAAAACGACTCATTTTAGCGACTGTCTGAAGCTACAACGGCATTGGAAAAAACCGAGTTTAGGGGAAATTTTTTTTTTACGCAACCGTCGCAGGCATTCCCAGGGATCCAAATTCAAACGCTTGGCAAACTGACTCGTGTTTATGACGGTGGCTGCGCATGCCGGGGGGTGGTGGTGGTCACATGATCCCCCTTTGCGACCATTCGACCCCCAAAGCCGATGGGGAAGCCGGGATTCCCTTAACAAACCGGGTTCCTAAGTCAACAACTGCAGGGATTCACCCTAACAATGGCGGCGAGGAAGGTCACATGATCCGGCAAAATTCATTTAAATGTCTCGCTTAGCCACGGAAAATTTGGGGCAAGGTCATAAGTCAAGCCTTAGCTGTGCTGTAAGCCACCTAGAGGTGAAAGAGGCGGCGGATCAATTTAATAATAATAATAATAATTTTATTTATATATTTATTTATTTATTTATAATTTAAAAAGAAAATTTAAAAAAAGCACAGATTTGTCCACTTTTGATGCCGAATCGAGCCTGGGGGGAGTGGGGGGAGAGCGAGCTGCGGCTAGACTATAGTGTTCAACATCCTGGGAGAGGATGCTGGGAGCTGTAGTCACTCGAGAATGAGCCAAGCAGGGATGGAGACATGCAGGGTGTCGCTTATGTTCGGGGGGGGGGGGGGAATGCTTCCTTCCTTTTCCAATCTCTACGCAGAGGAGACGGCTCTGAATGACACACGCAGGAGGGCTATGGATGGGGTGAAGACACATCCAGGGATAAATTCCACAGATTTTTTTCCCTGCTAAGGGATACTTCCTCCGAAAAATCTCTAGACTAAATAACGTTGCTTGTGTCTGGAGCCAGTGGCTTCTTTTCCTGCCCAGAGACCTTTCAGCACCTTCTACAGATCGTGGGCCTTCTGCTTCTCCCGTTTTTTTGGGGAGACCCGATTCGGACGTTCAGATCGGGTCAACGCAATCGCGCACCTGCGTCAAAGGACATTTTGGGATCCAGCAGCTGGATCCATCTTTCTTTCTTTCTTTCTTTCTTTCTTTCTTTCTTTCTTTCTTTCT
>JAKJMR010000760.1:84896-105795 GCA_024449315.1 Daboia siamensis | reverse complement strand
GGGGGGGGAGGTATGGGTGAGTTTGGACCCGCGACCAGGCCCGGAGGCGGATTGGCGTTCTTACGACCTCGAGGGAGGGACTCGGCGCGTGTCTTAAACCTCCTTCCCCGTTTGACTTAAATCTGCCCCCCCCACACACACACACACACGCACGCACGCACGCACACGCACGCCGGCATTCCTCCACTTCAAAGGCAAAGAAAGTTGGGGAGGGGGGGGGGTCTTGCCGAAGGGGACAGAGCCTGGGATGTACTGGGAGGTATTGCCCCCCCCACCGCACTCACACACACGCGTAACTCCAAAGGCGGGGGGTGGGGGGGTGGGGGGGTGTGTGACACGGGGTGTCTTTTAAGGGGAGAAAAAAATCGTCCCGGGAGCTTTGCAGCCTGCCAGCCCACGTGCGTTGAGCCTGGGAGTGCAGCCCTTCCGGGTTCAACTTTGCACAATGAGTGTGTGTGTGTGTGTGTGTGCGCGCGCACAGTAGATTCAGAATAGCTTGGGAGAGGAATCCCCGCTGAAATGGACACACAAACACACCCACACACAGAGAGAGAGAGACAACTCAGAAAGATCCCTTTGGGATAAGTTAGCCAATGGGGGGGCCTACCTTCAAAGGTGGGTTGCGGGGGAACATCGGAATCTCCAAGCTTGGTCGTCCAGTCTGATTTATCCCCCAAAATTGCCAAGCGGGCTTCCTGTGGGGTGGGGGGAAAGAAGTCAATGTGAGGTTTTCGACACACAAAGCCAAATAAACGCTAGACAACTTTTGCTACAGATTTTGCCCAGGTTTGGTTGTGTTTAGCTGGGCTAAACAGGTCACCTTTGGGATGGGAGACCACAAGGAAATCCAAGGGCAGCAGACTAGAAAGAGGTGGGCGAAAAGGCGGTCCTAACCTGAAGGATGTTGCTGGATTTAATTTAGGTATTTATTGTTAGAAATACACTCTTTTTACCTTTACAGCACCACTGTTCACCTATTTTTATCCTGGCCACAATCCTAAGAGGTAGGCTGGTGGAAGGGGACTGTGTTTTGTGTAGCCCATTTTCTGCAATTCCAGTGTGCTGGATTCACATATCACACTAAACAAGGCACACACACACACACGTACAATTCAGAGGGGTGTGATAAATGTTGATTTGAAGCAGGGTTTTTTTTTTCCCCCCCCCTATAGAAGCATTTTTTATTTCTGTCCATTAGTCTGAACTTGAGCAATTAAATCTCTGGATGTCGAGATTTCTCTCCTACCCCTGACCCTTTTTTTTTTTTTTTTTTTTGCACGCCATTCTGCAAGCAGAACAAATAATCCAAAATCAAAAGGTTTGTTTTGTTTTCTCGAATTAAAAACGAAAGCCTGGTCCGGCTGGGTATAGAAATTTTTATTTTTATTTTTTTTAAAAAAAATCCTTTTGCATGAATGTTGGAAAGCAGCACACGTGCAAAATAGAAGGGCATCTCGAACGCCCAGCCAAGGTGTCTTCTGAAGCTCTTTAAAGTTCTTATTTTAATGTTTGCACGTTCTTTGTTCTGATGGGGTTGGAAAGTTGTAGCTAACAGGCACCAGCAAATTGACAGCTGTCCTGTGACAATTAGTGGGTTAGGACGCTGAGCTTGTCGATCAGAAGGTCGGCAGTTTGGCAGGTCGAATCCCGAGTGCCGCGTAGCAGAGTGAGCACCTGTTACTCGTCCCAGCTTCTGCCAACCTAGCAGTTCGAAAGCACGTAAAAATGCAAGTAGAAAAATAGGGACCGCTCCGGTGGGAAGGGAACAGCGTTCCGTGCGCCTTTGGCGTCTAGTCATGCCGGCCACATGACCACGGAGACGTCCTCGGACAAGCGCCGGCTCTTCGGCTTTGAAACGGAGATGAGCACCGGCCCCTAGAGTCGGACACGACTAGCACGCGTGTGCGGGGGAACCTTTACCTTACAATAAATATAAAACAATCCTAAACTGGCCATGTTTAACCGTTGGAGAAATATGCCCTGTCAATTTCGCTACTGATTTAGCTGTTGTTAAAAAGTAAATTAAAATCGTTCAGAGAAAGAAAAGGGATGTCTTTTTTATTTTATTTTTATTTGTAAAAATTATTTTAAAGTCCGATGGGCAACAACATCCTCCCGAAAATTAGGGTGGACTTTGTAAATTTAATGGAGAGTTGATGAAAAGTTTAGAATGCTTTTAAAGCATTCTCGGTGCTGATGTGCCTTCTTCTGCAAGTCCCTTGATTCTCAAACTCTCGTCCCCAAGCAGCATGGGCTTTGTAGTCCCTTGCTTTCAGAAAGTGGCTAAGCCAGAGAACAGAGGCTTTATGAACACTGTGAAAGCTCTTTGGGGATCCCCAAGGGGGCGGGGGGGGGGCTCTTTGCCCCACAACAAGAGCTAACAGCTGCACCCCTGGGGCAGGGCCACGTTGGGAACAGATGTTGTGAAATCTGTCCTCCAGGGCATTTGTTGCTGCCTGTCAGGCAGAAGTCCAACAGGTGCTGACCCCCAATTCTTCTTTCTAGGCGGATTGGCTTCCCCATAGCTGGATGCTGTTCCTGCAACTGCCAAGGAGGGAATTGGGGCTGCCAACCCCCTCCCCTTTATTTAGTTAGCCCTAGCAGCTGCTCACACGTGTTGCACAAGTGTTCACACTGGATATATTTTTTTTTTTTTTTCCAAACAAAGGGATATCTTTGCGTTGTTTTTTTTCTTCCTCCCCAGACATCACTCCTTTTTTCGTCTTGGTCCTCTCTCATCTCCCTCAATCTGATCCAGAAAAAAAAAAGGGGGTGGGTGGGAATGGCTTCCTTTATTTTTATTTTTAATTTTAATTTGCTTTTGGGCAGAAAGGAGGAAGGAAGGAAGACTTCCCAGCAAAGAGGCAGCAAAATCATTGGGCCTGGGTGCTGCCTCTTGGACCGGCCTAGTGAGACGGTTGCTAGGTAACCCACCCAAGGATGCTAGCTACCCCTTCTGAAGCAGGCAGGAAGTGGCAAGGTTGCTAGGCAACCAGCAAATGGCTCCTCTCCGGCCAGCTGGCCTTCCAGGATGCCATTTTTGGAAGCATAGGGCCCAAAGCATGGTTGGCTATGGGTCCCGTAGGTTAAAAGGCAGGCCAGTTTAGGGGAGAGGGGACGAATAAAACAGGGTTGGAGCCCTCCCACCCGGACAGAAGGCCTGCTCCGTGTGTGTGTGTGTGTGTGTGTGGGTGCGCGCACGCAGGCAAAATGTGATTTAAAATACGGATGCCAGAGTGCAAATCTGCGGAAACAACTAAGCAGCATCAAACTTTAGAGCTGGTGGGGGGGGCGATTGTCCTCCATCTCCCTCTTTTTTTGGGGGGGGGATGGATCTTGATTTCTCCTTCCTGCTTCCCCCCACCTACAGGACGAAGCCCACCCACACGACGGTCAACTGCTGGTTTTGTAACCAGGACACCGTGGTGCCATACGGAAACCGCAACTGCTGGGATTGCCCGAACTGTGAGCAGTACAACGGATTTGAGGAGGTGGGCTAGCCGACAGTCTGGCTGGGAGGTCCCTATTTGGGTTCTGGATCGGGATTGGGCTATTGGGGGTCCGCCTCCATCGACATTTCTCTTTTAAGATGGTTTTAATTAATCTCAGTTAGCTTAATTGGCTTCCTATGTGAGCTAATCTCGCCTCTGCTGTGAACCAGGTCGGACCTTGATTGCCACAGGAGAGGGAAAGGAGATAAATTAATTAATATGAGAGATTTCCCTCCCCCCCTCCCCCCGGTCCGTAAAATTGATACCATGAAAGCAAACGTGGACTTTATATTGACCCCGATTAATTGAAAAGGGTGAATGAACTGGGGGGGGGGAACGCTTCCTCACCCCAATCGGACCAACCGATATTTAGGTTATGTTTAACTATCCTGCGTTCCGTTTTTTAATGTGTGCCGTTGTGCCCACGGGGGGGGGGGAAATGTCAATAAAGGTTATTATCGTTATTATCATCAAAGGCTCCCGAACCTAATGACAGCACGAGCACAAACACTTTGCAGCCGAGATTATCGGTGCAGAAACAGCTAAAATGAACTTTTTTTTTAAGAGGTGCAGAGGTTTTGAAGGCGATAAAAACTGATTTTTGTTGTTGTTGTTCCTCGTAAACTCCTCTTAGAACGGAGATTACAACAAGCCAATCCCAGCTCAGTACATGGAGAATCTAAACCACGTCGTGTCCGGGGCGGGAGACTTTTACGACCCCACGAAGCCTCAGCAATGGGTCAGCAGCCAAGTTCTCCTCTGTAAGAAGTGCAACAATCACCAGACCATGAAGATCAAGCAACTGGCGTCCTTCAGCCCCAGAGAAGAGGTAGGTGGGGGGGGGGGGGCCACGGGAGAGCAAGCCACAGCCCCTTCCCCGGCTGGCTTTGAGAAGTCACTTTGCTCCTAGCCTCAGTCTTGCTCATCTGTAAAGTGGGACAGCGTGGCTTTGCGCACATTTGTCTACAGCGGCTTAAATAAGGGGTGGACTTCCCTGTTGCCCCCCCCACCCCGCACACATACACACTGTTGCATTTTTCACCCACCTGCAGTAAAGAGCGTGGTAGGGCGATACGGCTTACTAGCTTACTAGCGCATGGGTGCGCATTTCCCCGCCCCCTTGAGCTAGTGCCCGCGGGCCTGTTCGCGCATGTGCGCAGGCGCGAACGGGAATGCTAGCCTGGGCAGTTTGCACGGCCTATTTGTGCCTGCACAAACGGGCCACCAGCTGCTGTGTGTGTATGTGTGTGGGCGCACACATGGGCACGCAGTACCAGCGTATGCTGCATGCGCGGACGGCGGCGTGGGTGGCCCCATGTGCGTTTGGGCGCGCACGCCCATTTTGGAACTGCTTTCCTCCGATCCTCAAGTCCAGAAAGATAGGAGACCTCTGTCCTAAACAGACCCTATCAGATTTTTTTAAAAAATTCTAATTTCTCTCTCTTTTTTGCGGGGCAGGGCAAATACGACGAAGAAATTGAGGTCTACAAGCATCATTTGGAGCAGACCTATAAGCTTTGCCGGCCCTGCCAAGCTGCCGTCGAGTATTACATCAAGCACCAGAACCGCCAGCTTCGGGCCCTTCTCCTCCGGCACCATTTTAACAATCGGAAAAGTGACAAGACTTACATGCAGGTAGGAAGGGCGATTCCCCAATCTGGGCTCCTTCGCTCGGGGGGCGGGGAAGAGGCAGGGGAGACATCCCGAGCCGGTTTGTCCGACGAAAGGCTGCGTTTGTGGAGCTTAGTTTGTGAAAGCCAACAAGTTTGAGTGGCAAGCGAAGTGTCAGGCCCATTTAGAAAGTCCCCCTCCCAAGTTGCCCTTGCACTCTTGGGCTTTAAACCCGGCGAGGGGGTTTAATTGTTTAATTGAATTGTTTCGCCTTTTCTTACTGGAAGGCCGTAGATTTCAGCTCCGGTCAGGTAGCGCGGGACATATATATATATATATATATATATGACCTCAGAGGCCTTCTAGTCCAACCCCCTGCTCAAGGCAGGAGACTTTATAGCATCCTGGTCAAATGGTTATTTTTGAAAACATAACCCCAGATCTGCAGTATCTGAAGTTTCTTTTTTTTTCCCCCCCGCAGAGCTTTTACGCCTCGGCTGCCACGGGGAACACGACCCCTCTACGTGTGATCCTTCTGCGGTTTCTGGCGTTCCTCAGTTGTGCGGTTCTCGTGGTGATGGCCCTACATGGGTCAGGAGACCCATTTTTCTCAGCACCTACTACATCACCGGTTCAACCAAGCCCGGGTCTGTCGAGGAACAAGACCGGGCCGCCGACACCGCCGCTGGTGACCCTGCCACGTAACGGCACCTTCCTGGAATCGATGGGCTGGCAGGAGGCTATCCAGTCACTCTCAGCGCGGGCCGCGGAGATCCTGGAAGCCGCCTGGATCTACGGGAAGAACCACCAAATGGCCATGGTTGTCTTGGGGCTCTTCACTTGCATCCTGGCTATGTTGCTGGCAGGACGGATCAGGTAGGATGAAGCAGCCTGCGCGAAGGGCTTTGGGAGGTAGAGGAAGCCAAAGATTTTGGGCACCAGGGACCGGTTACGTGGAGAGAGGTTGTTCCGCGGACAGGAGGAGGCGTGGCTCTGTGTGCTGCCTGCATCCAGTGAATGGGGCTTTGCTTGTTTGTGGTTGCTAGTATGCTGCAGCCTGGTACTGGTCCACGGACCGGGGCTTGGGAACCCCTGCCCTAGATGTTGAAGGGATGCTTAAACACCCTGCGTTTTTAGCCCCAAAGGTTCCCAAGCAGAATTGCAGTACGATAACGAAACACTTACAGCCTCGATAATTGGCGCAGAGAAGCGAAAATTAAAGGAGGTAAAATCGACAAAGCGTCCCGCCGATTTGCGATCAGCTGGGCAGTCCTTGCTTGCAGATTTGTAACCTGGAGACAGCAGCGCGCAAGGAAAAAAGGGACGAGGTGGGAAGAGGGCAAAAGAAAAGAAAGCAACAAACTTGGTTCATAACAGCTCTGGAGGCTTTGAAAGAGGGTTCATCGCTGAAGCTAAAAGTGATTTGGTAGATAGACTCTTCTTTTTTCTGTCCCTCTTTGGAGGCCTCGGTCCTAAGTGCGAGGACTTCAAAGAGCTGTTAAGCAAGTGGCCGTAAATTGAGGACCAACACCCCCTGTCCTCCACCCTCCCGTGCGAGGGTGCCTTCCTTCGGATTCTCCTGAAAACCGACCGCTCTTTTCTGCCTTCCAGGCTCCGACGCATCGACGCCTTTGCTGCCCTCCTCTGGCTGCTGCTGATGGGCTTTCACTTGGCAGAGACGTACCTGCAGCTGGACATCCCCAGCTGGGTGGAGACCGCCAAGTTCGGCACCACTTCCCTGTGCTGCTTGGTGGGATTCGCAGCCGCCGTGGCCACGCGGAAGCCCGGAGGCCAGCGGAGACCTCGGCCACGAAGGTCAGAGCCCCAGCAGTGACTTTGGCAGGTGGGGTGGGGGTTCCAAGTGCCTGAAACGTCCACGCCTTCGAATTTCTCCCCGCTGCTTCGCCTTCGCTCTTCCCATCACAGCTTTTTCCTCTTCCTCCTCCTCCTCCCTCCTCTTCCTCACGTCCTCTTGAGCAATCTCTCTCCGTTGGCCCACGCCAGGGCTGGCTCTTGCTTCCCTTCCGTGGGGGCGGGCGGGGGGGGGGAAAGAGACGGACGGTTGTGAAGATCCAATGTTTTGATTCCCTTTTCGCTCTTGAGGACGGGGGGGGGAGTGATTTTGGCCAGCGTGGCTGGGGTCTGTTCCCTGCAAGCGAAGAAACACGTAGCTGAAATTAGTTGAAGGCAATTAATGGCTTAAAAGGAAGCAATGCGTACATCATAAAACTGAGCAAAGAAACCTGGCAAACTTTTTTAATTTTTTTTTTAAAAAATTGACGTCACAGTTAAAACTGGATTTGAATTTACGCTCTTTGCATGTTCTGAGATGGGGTACGTTAACGTTTGCACGGGGATGTTCGCGTTTGGTTTGATTTTGGGCTGCAGTGATTTTTTTCCCCCTTAATATTTTTTGGGGTCCCCCCCCCCACTTCTTAAACTGACATGTGGCCTCTGGGGACTTTGATAAGAGCTCTACCATGTGGAAGCCACAAATAATTGATCCCTTAACCGAGTTCTCTTTTCTTCCTGGCCTCTCTAATCTTCCTTCTCTCTCTCTCTCTCTCTCTCTCTCTCTCTCTCTTTAATATAAAATAATTTCCAAGCCAGGTTGACCAGATGCTGACCTTAGCATCCCTCTTTGAATAAAATTTTGGAATTATTCAAAGTATCCTGGTTATCTTGGGGTGGGGTGGGGGAAAGACAACTCTGCTGAACCCAATTTTATTTTTTTATGGTTGTTTTTTTTTGCATCTGTCTTTTAAAAACCTTTTTTTTTAAGTTTTTTTAAAAGAGAGAGAGAGAGAGAGGGGTAGGCTGAAGGATTGGGAAAAGCTGAGCATGTCTCCCACCCTTTTTTTTTTTTTAAACCTGACTTAACTTTTCTCCTTTTAAAAAAGTACGGCGTTCCTTTTTTTAAAACCTTGGGCATGTTTGCGTTCGTGCGTTTTAACACCGTTTCTGCTTTTCATCTCTTCAAGGCATTTGCAGTTTAGCTTGTCTTCTGCCTCTTTTCCAGTTGGAGGACTACAGCTCCCATCAATTGCCCACACAAGTGCGGTGGCTGATAGGAATTGTAATGCAACCTCTGGGGACTGGGGTGCTTCCCTCCCCCTCCCCCAATCTCTTTTTCGTTTTTTTTTCCCAAAAGGCAGGCAAGCCAGACCTTGGGAATCACGGCTGTAAGGATTATTTATTCTCTGATATTATATAGCCAACTTATATTTAACCAGAGCAGATATCTGTATACTCAGTTTAATAAGCTTTGATTTCTTCAATGTTACAAAATCTGAACGGGTCCCACAAGCAAAAAAAATGCAGCTTTAGTTGCTCCGCTTGGGCCTGGGACATAAAAATGTACTAATAAAGGAGAATATTTGTAGCTCAGGGTTGACATAAGTAGTGCTTGGTGCTCTCTGGGGCTCGCTTGTTTTCTTGCAGATGTTTCATTATCCAAACCAGGTAACAACATCAGTGCTAGCCCAGTCCACTGTCACTCATGATGTTACCTCGTTTGGGTAATGAAACGTCTGGAAGAAAACGAGCAAGGTCAGAGAGAGAACCACATAAAAATGTGAATTTGGGGCTTTTTTCTATTCCTGAAAAACTGACTTTAAGAAGAAGCCTAGATGTGTTTATCCACCACAGACCCATGTGGTAAATCTTACTTTTCTTTCTTGGGGCTGAGCTGGAGACTAGGAAGTAAAAGGATAACCGAGTTGGGAGGTTTTATTGTGTTTTATTATGTTATCTTTTGTCTCTTAGCCCAACCGTTCCTTTGGGCTGCGGAATAGCTCAGCAATTTAGCTAGAGCCGATCAAATTCTCCTGGGACCATTTTTCTTTTTCATCCCCAGTTTTAAGCTGGATCATTCCGGTCTTTTGAGGCAAAATAGTTTGGGATTCTCGTTTTCTTCTCGGCCAACCTATGAAACTTTTAGGAAACGTTTCAGCCTGGGCATTGCGCTGTGTTCAGATGATAATGACGACGATGATGATGATGACGACTATTATTTAACTTAAATATTTTATCCTTGTGCCTGATTTGTTGCGTTAACACTAATTATTGAAAATAAAAGGCTCCTTGACCATACTGCTCTTCCAGTTGACTTCATTTTTTGGGACTCGCATCGTGATGGTGGTTAACCTTTTGCCGCGCTCTCCCTTCCCTCCTTGACCACTGAGTTTTTAGGGGGGGGGGAAGAGAGTTTCTAAGGGGGGTGGGTCCTGAACTTCCCAATTTCTGTTGGCAAACGGAGCTGAAGGATTGTGGTTGACTACTCAACCGCTGTTGTGCAGACAAATATGGTCTGTAGAAAACCTTAACACATTTTCCTTTCCTTTCTCTTGCTTTTCGTGGATTTTTACAGGGGTTTTTGGTGACTCTGCTGAATTCCCACCAGGGCTGTGAGGAATCTGTGCTTTTCCTGCAGCACTTACGACTCCAGTCCCCATCATCCCTGCTTGTTGGAGTCCAGCAGCCCTAAGCGGCCTCCAGGGTAGCTCAACTGGGACTGGTTTTTTTTTTCCCAAAAAGCAAAACTTGGGGTGCGTTGGTACAAAACGGTGGGGTCCCCAGCGACAGAACACAGAATATCAAGAGTTGGAAGGGGCCTTGGAGGTCATCTAGTCCAAGCCCCTGCTCAAGCAGGAGTCTCTAAACGATTCCTTAAAAGCCTGCAGGGATGGAGCACTCACGACTTCTGGAGGCAGGCAGTTCCACTGGTTAATTGTTCTAACTGTCAGGAAGTTCTAGGTTGCTTCTCTCCTTGATGAGTTTCCATCCGTTGCTTCTTGTCCTGCCTTCAGGCGCTTTGGAGAATAGCTTGACTCCCTCTTTTTTGGGGCAGCCCCTGAGATACTGGAAGGCTGCTATCATGTCCCCCCTAGTTCTTCTTCGCACTAGACTTAGACACCCCCAATTCTTCGTATGCTCCGGCCTCCCTCATCATCTTTGTCGCTCTTCTCTGCCCAATTTCCAGAGTCTCAACTTCTTTTTTTTAAAGTGGTGGTGACCAAAACGAGATTCCTTACTCCAAGGGCGGCCGTGCTAAGGCTTGGTCCGAACGTTCCCCGCCATCTTGCTTCGGTCGAGAGGTTTGGAGAGTTTGGGCTGAGGGAGTCTGAGCCTGGCGGCTGGTTTTTGTGGTATTTTCCGGCCTGCCAGGCCGGAAACTCTGAAGGATTAGCCTTTTTCCAGCTCAAGTTGACGCCTGCCCGTGCTGCCGGTCCTCATGGGCGTCTTGCCCGGCTTGGAAGGAAGAGGAGAGCAGGGAAAGCCGGGAAGTTGCTTTTGGGTCTGGGAAAGCTTTCCCAAGCGCTGCCCACCTGGCTGGTTCCTCCTTAGGATGGTTCAAAAAAGGAAGGTGCCACTCTGGCCCTTCCTCTCTATCAGCCTTCCTCTTCCTCCATCCAGCAAACCTCAAGGATGCCTTTGCTGCTGCTCCTCCTCCCTCCTCCCCCCCCCAGCTGCTTCCCGCCTAGGACCGGCTGTCCCCGCCCCTCCGGGCGGGCTTAGCCAATGGCCAGGAGCCATGCAAATGCCGCCCAGCCTTCCTAGCCCTTGGCAGTGCCCGGATGGAGAGAAGAGCCAGCTTTGAATGCAGGAGGCCGGCCTTAAAAAAAAAGGGCTTTTTTCTTCTTATTTTTTTGGTCTTGTTTTATTCCTCTTGCAAGAGAGGCTGGAGCAGGTGGAAGGCAGGGCCTGTTTTTGCCTTGTTTTCCTTCTCGGCCCGGTTTCCTTTCCTCTTTTTTTTTTTTTCCTCTGGGCGCCTTTTCCAATGCTTTCCATCCGCTGGAGAATCTCACTTTCCCTCTTTAAAAAAAAAATCAAAAAAATAAATCTCCGTTTTTAAAATCGAGGCGGAACAATAAAAAAAAAAATATTAGCAATGCAAGCGCCTTTTATTTTGCAGAGCCTTTTGTGAGTTTTTCTTTTCTCTCTCTCACTCTTTCTTTCCCCCTTTCTTTTTCTTTCTTTCTCTCTCCCCCTTTCACTTTCTCCTTCTTTCTTTCTTTCCTCTCTCTCTCTCTCTGCCCCTTCTTCCCCTTTCTCTTTCTCACCTTTCTCACCCTCCTTCTCTTTCTCCTTTCTTTCTCCCCCTCTCGCTTTCTCTCTCCCCTTTCTCTCTCTCTTGTCTCTCTCTTTCTGCCCGCCTTCTTTCTCCTTTCTTTCTCCTTCCCTCTCTCTCCCCTCTCTCTCTTTCTGTCTTTTCTTGCTCACTTTCTCCCCCTGCCTTTCTCTCTTCCCCTCTCTTTGGTCTCTCCTCTCTCTCTCCCTTTCTCTCTTTCTCTCTCTGTCTCTCTCTCTCCTTCTCTTTCTTTTCCAAACCCCATCCTCTGTTCTCATGGCCATTTCAGCCGCACTGTTTTTCTGCCGTTTGTTTTTGCACCGATGCGATAATTTACGGAAGGAAAATCCGCTGCTTTTCATTTCCCGAACAAGGCGCATGCATGGCATTTGGGTAAGAAAGGGGGGAAAAATGCACACTTCCTGCTTTTCTGGATAAGATGCGTTGATCTATTAGCCGAAAAAGGTCGGGTTTTTTTTTTCCCCCAAATTCAGATTCTCCCGTGCTACCTCCGATAATTTTGCTGGTATATTTTTCTCACCACTGCTTTGAAGTGCATACCTTTTGTGGGAAGGGAACTGATCCGTTTCCTCAAGTGCGGAGGCTGTAAATCAAATAAATCAGCTAACTGCGATTAAAGCGCTCGTGAGATTTGTGCAGAACGCAGCTGGTCCCCAACGCTTTAGATTCGTGTCCTCCATCTGTGCAACTTTTAAGATGCTGTGGCCTTCAACGCCCAGAATTCCCCCGTTGCTCAGGTTGAGAAATAACATCTCTAGGACAAAATGCATCCTACATACATACAGATTCAGCCCAAGGACAGAAAGAGTAAGAATAATCTGCAATTGTATTTAGCCAATTTATACAGCACCCCACCCCGACATCTCAGAAAAAAAAAGTGTTGGGCAGCATACAGCACTGAATTAACACGATAAAGATATAAAAACAGTTATCATTAAAATATAAGCAAAAGCCACAAGCTACAAGAGAGAATGACTGTTTGTAGAAATTATAATAAATAGACAAGGAAGGCGATAAAACGTCTTGGAACCAGACCGTCGGCAAAGTCTTTATTTGCTGCTGAAAACAAACTTTTATTTTAGTTCATTGGTCTGGGTCAAAAATTAGGCCATACATACATACAGAAAGGAGTAAAGCTTTTGCACAAGACGGGGGTGAACGGTTGCAAGCCACCATGGGATGATGTGTCTATCTGTCTCATTTGCAGGTTTTCTCCAGGGGACCCGGGGCCCATGTTCCCCAGCGGTGCTGAGTTCAGCTTCGCCTATCCTTCTCCGCCCCTTCCTTTCATCCCCACTCCTCCCAGTATCCTCCAGTTGAACCAGCGGCTTTTCTGCTCCCCGCGTCGGACGTCGTCCTCTTCTCTTCCTGGACGGTTGAATCGGGCCCTTTCACTCGGCACGATTCCTTCCCTGGCCAGGACTGGTAAACTCTGCCTTTCCTTGCTTTGGCTGCTAGTGTAATTTTGGTGGCTTTTCCAAGTCTCTAGTCCTTTGCGTGTTTGGCCTCGCTGAAGACACCACCGCTGGTTTTCCTTGCAGAAGTATGCTTTTCACCTAATATTGGCTGTGCTATTGTAAATAGTAGTTTGTTATTTATAGTTGTCCTTAATTGGATTATTATTGTTCCATTTTTAAACATTATGTTCCTTTTTCTAATGCAAGATGTTTTACACTAGGGAAAATAATAATATAATAAACAATAATAATAATAATAAAATAATAAACAAACCTGATATTCTACTTTAATATACAGGCTCGTGCATCATCAGAGTGAAAAGGAATGAAGTATCGGATTTTTTTGAAAACTGTTGAGTTGCCCAAATCATTTATGAGGGCTGCATTAAGTATCTTTATTTTAATTATCTCTGCAGTAAGAGTTAGGGATAGATTAAAATCCTTCTCCAGGCCTGACAAAGGAGCTTTGAACTTTTTCACATCTACGAAATTGGCAACCAAGTGTGTTGGGAAATTTTATTTTATTTTATTTTCCCTGGCACCACGAACACGCTTCAAAAAATAAAGTCAGAAATCAGCAAAGCGGGTTTGGGGGAGGTTTTAATTCCCTTGGTGGGTTTCCCTCGATGCTTGTCTAATCATTTCTGATCGTGTCAAACCAGCCCTCTGTGGCAGAAGGGTGTTGAAGTCAGCTGGGGAGGATGGTCTTCCTGTTTAATGGAGCCTTTGGAGCTGTTCGTTAAAGTCGGTTGTACAGATTCGGACAGGGGGAAAAGTGCTTGGAGCGGAGAACTAAAGTAGAGCTTCTTTGTTCAAAGGCAGTCTACCTTAGTGCTGGGTCACTTTGGGAAGGCAGAAGGTCACTGCTGGCGTACTTTGTTTCATCTGGGTCCGATCCAGCCAAAGATCTGCCCTTCAGCAAATCTCTGGCTTCTGATCCGAGGGTCTCCAGCTTCGGATCTGATTCCGAGCATCAACAGATCAGATTCTGCCATCTTTGTGGTTCCCCTCTCTAACTGGCTCCTTGTGTATTTTTGCCACCTTGGCGCAGGCAATAACTTCGCTGCAGTTAGCGTATGCGTACGTGGTTCCCTTTCTAATCGGGTATCCACCCGTCCTAGTCAAAGGCCTTGATGAATAACTAACTTAATTTTTTTAATATGAATGTTAATATTAACTTTTGCTTCCTTTGTGGAGATTCGGGCTACCTGTTCAGCGGAAGCCGCCCGCCTTCACAGGCCTCCTGCCCCAAGGACTGGGCAGCGTCAGGTAAGCAGAACGTGGGGGGTCCATCCCCCCTCTTTCACGCACCCCCGTTTGGACGAGCTTCCTTTTTGCCCTTGCCACATCTGCAATCCAGATGTTAGCCTGTAGAAGCAGGCCTCATAGGTCTGCCCTCCATGCTTACATCAGCCAAGATGGGGCCACTCACACCCCCCATTGGTTGTGGGGTGATGGCTGAGAACACAGATGGATTGGGGGGGCTCTGTCCTGCTCTCTGCCCCCCCCAAAAGCTCCTGAGCCCACATATTTCTCAAAATAATGAATAATGCGTGGAATCGGGATGGAGCTGATTCTAACCCCATTTTTCTTGGCTTCCTTCTGACCAACCCCACCCCAGAATATTTCTCGATCCTCTCCGGAAGCTGCGTGCCGTCCCCGGCACCCTCGCCGACACCCTCGGTGGCCGGCTCAGTGGCATCCAGCTCTAGTTCCTTGCGGTTCCGCCGGCCTCTGATCAGCCCAGCCCGGCTGAATCTGAAAGGGCAGCAACTCCGACTCTTCGTGGGACAAAGCAAATTCCATCACGGGGAAGATTTGGCCCCCTCGGAAAACAGCCCGTTCGCTCCGGATCGGTCGGCCTTTCCAAAAACGCACTTCGGGGAGCCGAGTTCACCAGGTATGCCCTGTTTTGGAAACATTTCAAATTCCAGACAGTCTCCCAGGGCAGTCCCGGGGTTCCGGCATTGCGGTAGTCTAGCCTTCCGGATGTGTCGAGCCTACATTCCCAGAATCCCTCGCTGGGCACAATTGTGGACCATACTGGCCGGCCCTCAGTGTCGTTGCTTCTCAAACCCATCTGAACTCAAAAATTGATCTAGGGTGATAGCACCGGATGGATAACTTGATTTGTCCACAGTTGGGTGAGAATTTAAGGAAGTAGAGTTGAGCATAAGGATTTTTTGAAAAGGAAAAAAAAAATCTTGGCCCTTGGAAATTTCAGCTTTTGGCTGTCCCACAGATGCGACCGCTGTGGTGGAAGCCAGCAGCGTCTCCACCGAGGATTCAGGGAAAAAGGCGGACGATTCGTCACACTCCTCAAACTGTGTCGTCGACACCACAACGAAGGACGAACCTTTGGGCTGGAAGGGTGAGTTCACCGTTTCTTAACCTCCCGCTGGGCCAGATGGCAAAATAAAAATAAAATGCAGGTGACCCTCGACTTAACGACAGGAGAGCCCAAGGTTTACGTTGTTGAGTGAGACCATCGCTCAGTGAGTTCTGCCCCATTTTTACGACTTTTCTTGCCACCTGTATGAAGTGTATCATGACGGCAGTTGTCAAACGGGTAACAAGTCGCCGTTAGGCAAACCCGGCTTCCCCGTTGACTTTGCTTGTCGCGTGACCTTGGGATGCCGTCATAAATGCGAGTCAGTTTCCGAGAGTCTGAATTTTGATTCCGTGGCTGCAACGGCGTGAAAAATGGCCATGCGCTGCTTTTTTTCCCAGTGCCGTCGCACCGTTGTAAGTCGAGGGCTCCATGTAAATAGAAGTCAAATAATGAAGTAAAATAAAACGAGCAAGTAAAGATCCGTAAGTGGAGAAAAACACCATCCGAGGACTGAAAAACGGATCCCCTTTCTCGGGCCGATGGTTATATTCCCGTTTTCTGTACAACTTTCTTTTTCTTTTTTTTTTTAAATTAATGAAGAGAAAAAGTCTCTGAACTGGGGCCTTTGGAGGCTCAAACTACTCAAGACCCGGGCCCTGCTTTTAGAAGGCCGCGCTTGTCTCTTTTAAGGGTCTCCTGCTTGAGCAGGCGGTTGGATTAGAACACAGCTCTCCAACCTTTCTCAGTTGGAAAGTGGAGGGGGAAGCGTTTTACGTGCGCGCACGCCCGAATGGGGCCACGAGCACGCGCGGGACGCAAAGGGGGCGGCGATAGCACCCACGGGATACTCATCCTGCGTCCGTGCCTGGCGGCAGCATCCCATTTTTGCACCCCGCGGCACGGCGCCATCCTGTTTTCGCGCCCCGGGGCAGCATCCCGGGTGGTTGTTTTTTTGGATCCCACAGCGTGGCGCTAGCCGGCCTAATTACTTTTCTCCTCTGAGACTCTTCCTTCCTTCCTAGGTTGCTTTGGGAATCTGCTTCTTCGAGGTCTCCTGGCCCTCAGCCTGACAGCCAACGCCATCTTCACCTCAGCCTACCTCTACCAAACGTTGCGATGAGCATCAGACCACCACCACCACCCCAAAAAACCGAGGAGACTTCCCCCCTTTCCCTCATCCTGGAGATCCCGAGGTTGCAGAAGAGACTCAGACATCACAAGGACCTTCGCCGCCGCGTGGCCGTCTCCTGCAAGGCAGCGGGATCCGGTCTGTTTCTCCGCCGTCGCTTGCCCTGAGTAATGCCTTGCCTGCTTCTCCACCAATCCGAGGTAGTCCTGGTGGATCGGGAAGCGCTCTTTGACTTTTTTCGACCTGGTTTTCCTTGATTTGTACAGCATATGTGGGATGAGCCCAGAAATGGGACTTTTGGAAGGCGAAGGCCGGGCGTCGCGTTCTGCCCTTCAGCCACCTTGCTTCAGTCGCAAACCTTGAATGGCGGTTAAATTCTGGCTTACGGAGAAAAGTTAAGAACTTGGGGGTGGGGTGGGGAGTCCTTCTCCCCGTCCTCTTTAGTCTTCCAGGCCCCAAGCCCTCTTTTTCTAATCTCTTGTGTGTGGCTGAGGGGCGGGGGGAGGGAAAAACAGTCCTTTGCGTTGCTGGATAGTTTGCTGACTTCCAGCATCCGGTCAGTTTCACTGCTTTTCAAGTCAAATGCGTCTGTCTGGGACGTTTGGAGTAAGTCTCTGTTACTGTATGTGTGTTTTGTTCTTAATTTATTAATTTTCAGGGCCAGGAAGACAAGACAGGGGTTTCTGAGAAGCTTCACGCAGGCCAAAATGGGTTGGTGGGCTGCATCGGGGGACATTTTTTATCAGCCTCGGAGGAGAACTGGGTAAAATAAAGTGGTTTGTCCCCCCCCCCCCCCAAATGCTTAAGTGGCCCAAATCTGTATTAGGTTTGCAGACGACATCCTGGTTTTTTTTTTCCAAACCAGAAACCTGCTCTTTCGATTGGGCTTTTGACTCTTCGCATTTGGATGTTTGTACTTCCGCAGCAGGAGACACCCTTGCATGTAGAAAACTAGCAGATCAGGGAGAAAGGTGGACCCAGGTGGCTTTTTTTTCTTCTTCTTCTTTTTTAAACCACCTATCACTCTTGTTTAATTTGCTTCATAAAGCAAATTTCTTTCAAGGGGTCTTCTCCCCACATGGGTGTTGTAGAAAGCAGATTTTTTCTTTTTTTTTAAAAAAAAAAAATCAGCAAAAAGTACAGCCGGGGGGGGGGGGGGTCATGACAGATCAAAACTAGAGGCCTGTAGTTTTTGGTGCTAGGCGACACTTATTAAAATCACACTTGGTGCGCAGTGTTCCTTTATCACAGTGTTAAGTACGGGGTGTTTTAATGGTGATTCCTTTTCAAACTTTTTTCCTCTTAAACTTCAGGATGATGGGGCGGGGGGGACACAACAAGACAACCCGTTTTTTTAAAATGTGTATTTCACGTTTGGTTTTGCCCATGTCTCGTCTCCGTTTTTTTTTCCTTTTCTCGTGGGGAATAGGGTCTAATTTCTGGCAACCGAAAAGGATTTTTTTTGGAAGACGCGCAGATCAGTGCCGCACGACTCCACGAGGACTAGCTTCTTGCTGAATGTACAAGGATGATCAAATACACTGTGTCCTGTGAGGCTTGAATTTTTTTTTACAACGGGTGGGAATGCCTCCGAAGGCCATTTTAGGAAAACGGGATCTTCATTTCATTTTTATACTTAAGGAGGCTGGAGAGAATCTGCCTCTCCGGGGTTTGTTTAAGAATTCATGCCTGAGGAGTGGGTGATTTTTTTCCCCCCCACCCCACCCCTGTTTCGTTTCCTCTCTCGAGATGTTTTATGTTCTGCGTTTGAAAGATTATTTTTCTTTATAAAATGGTAAGAATAAAGGTGATGTTGGATCTTGAGTTTCCTGTCTTGGTTTTGCATCATATATACAGGGAAGGAGTTGTAGAAGAAGCGAAAGAGTTTCACGTTAAGATCCATTGGCTAAACTGAGTTAGACTTTTTGCAACCTGGTTGCCCCCCGCCCCCTCCCCAAACAAGGCCTACAATTCTGGCAGATGGAATATTGCTTTTTTTTTTTCCAAGGGGACGCAGCAAGAGGGTAAAGGATCAACTGCCCAAATTATGTTATCCCAGTGCAAATGTGACCCAAAATTGACATTATAGAATATCTTTGTCCTGTAAGAATTCATAGGGCCCTGATTTCTTGTATGGAAATGGAGAAAATTTCTAACCGTTTAAAGTTGCTTCTGCTCTGATGTGCATAATCACACTTTTTTTTTTTTTTAAAAAAAGGGGGGAATATTAAAAAAAGGGAAGAATTGAAAAAGTTTTTTTTGAAAAGATGAGTTGGGAAAGTGTGGAGACAGTGTGCCATTGCACCCCACAAAAGAAAGCCAAGAATTTGTTCGCGTTCAGGTTCAGTTTAATTTAAAATTACATTTCCCAAACAACGAGGTCTGTTACCAGCAACAACTGGCCTTCCGTGGCAATATGAACCATTTTTCCTTGTGCATCTCTCTTGGCCTGATATTAAATTCAATCTTAAAAGCTTCTCTTTGGGGGAATGAAATGACCAAAGGTATCTATCTACAAGGGGGGTGGGGGATAGCAGGCTTTCCAACCACGTCCTTTTGAAGATGCAATTTTAAATTTGTATTTTTTAATCCTTGCACTTCAAAGTTATTTTGGATTGTTGGCTGTTTTTACCACCAATTTTTGCCCCCCCTCCCCCTCTTAAACTTGCTAAGCTTAAGAAATTCAGGATGCCCTTGTAACCTAAGGATAATATAATATGGATTGATATATATATATATATTATTCATTCCCACCATAAAATCTTCTGCTCCAATTAATTGCCCATCCGGTCCAGGGACTAAGATTCCCATAATCTCTCACGAAAGTTTAATGAAGATTAGGATTGCCTGTAAGAGATATCAGATGGCTAAGCAAGTTGCAAACTATCTTGGTCAAAATCCATCTGGTTAAGAGTGTCAACGTCCCATAAACCAAAATAATTTGGGAACCGCGAAAAAGGGACTCTTTGGGCCAAGGCTGGCAGCGCGTGGTTGGTGTTAGGGCGCTGGTGTAAATCCTCTTTATCCTGAACTATTGCAAATACTGAAGGAGCCGAAGAGGCTTCGCAATGTAACGCGCAAAGGGAATTATTCTAAGCTTAACCCCCCCCCCCCCCGCGCGCTCCTTTGGAAAAACGCGCCAGGCAGAGCTTGCAAAGTTGCAGACCCCGCATTTCTCCTCTCCAAAACTGGCCGTTTTGGAGAGGAGTTGCAAAACAGGAGTAGGTTTAAGAGAGCACGGGCAGAGTTGCAAGCTCGGCTCGCTCCTTCAGCTCCCTTGGGTCCTTTATTTTATTCATATAAATATACTAAGATATAAATATAATAAGGCATCGAAATATTTTTAAAAGAACGGCGCACGCAACTCTTGAAAACAACAACAAGACCCTTGCAGTAACTATCCGAAGAAAAGCCAATCCGCGTGGAGAGAGGACAAGAATACCCACCTCCCCCTCTCAAATGTGGGGCTACAATTGTTACATCTCTCCGGAGAGTAACATCTCCCGCTGACCCGTCTGTGAACCGCGGGGCGCAGAAGCGCGCCGAGGAGCCGGGCGCAGCTTGCTAACCCGCGATCGCCCCCCCTCCCACCCCCAGGAAGCCCAGCCAAGCGCCCCCAAACTGGAGCCCTTACGATCCACCGGGGGCTCCCCGCGCCCTTGCCCGGCCGGGACCCCCGACTCCCCCAAAGCGAAGAGAGAAGCGCCAGGAGAAGCGGATGCGCGGCGTCTCCAAACGCGCCCTTTGGAGAGCCTCTCCAAGCGCTGCGCCCCGCACTTGGCTAGCTCGGGCGAGGGGAGCTCCGGGGAGGCGGCCGCGGAGGGGGAGGCGGCGGCGGCGGCGGCTTCACCGAGGGCCCCGAAGCCCCCCTACTCCTACGCGGCCCTGATCGCCATGGCCATCGAAGCCAGCCCGGAGCGGCGCCTGCCTTTGTGCGCCATCTACCAGTACATCGCCGGCCGCTTTCCCTACTACCGGCTGAGCCAGCGCAGCTGGCAGAACAGCGTGCGCCACAACCTGAGCCTGCACGAGTGCTTCGTCAAGCTGCCCCGGGTGGGCAAGGGCAGCGACTGGACGCTGGGCCCGGCTTTCCGAGGCATGTTCGAGCCGGGCAAGTACCGGCGGCGGCGGCGGAGACGCGCCCGGAGACCTCAGCCGCCTCGGCCCGCTCCTCCACCTTCCCCGCCGCGCCCGGCAGCCCCGGAGCCGCCCGTCCCGCCTTCCTGCGCCCCGGCTGGATGCCTCTGGGCCCCCGCGGCGGTGGGGCAGCCCTTCTCGGCCCCGATCGGCCCCCGCCCGCCGGGGATCGTCCCGCTGGGCGGCTACGAGACCCTTCCCCTCTTTTGGCTGCCCGGCGGGGTGGCTCCCCCGCAACCGCTCCTCCTGCAGCCTTCCTCCGCTCCGGGCCCTTCAGTCCCGGCTCTCTCCGACCTGCCTGTCTTCCCTTGTTGGAGCTGGCAGGATTCGAACTACACCTTGCTGGAGCTGAAATGAGGACTCCCTGCAGAGGACAAAAAAAAAGAGGAAGAAGGAGAGACAGAGAGAGAGAGAGAGAGAGAGAGAGGAAGACGAGGCGAGTCCAATTGGAAGCTGGAGGCTTGCGTCTCAAGGTTCTAGTCCTGTGTGAGCACACTTCTGATTTTCCAGTTCTCTTTGCAAGGGCGCCCACCTGCCTTCTCTTTCTGACTCCTTTAAGGACAAGGGGGGGGGGGGACACCCCGAAGGGCTTCTCTCCTTGAGATCCAGGCGTCCCAACTTGTGGACTTCAGCTCCAATCCCGGTGCGCGC
>JAKJMR010000760.1:51123-66038 GCA_024449315.1 Daboia siamensis | reverse complement strand
GGGGGGGGGGGGGGGGGGGGGGGGGGGGGGGGGGGGGGGGGGGAGAAAGGAAGTGAAGGCACTTTTGTTAGCTTCTTGGCGCAACCCGCCTTTGGAAAGGAGTAGTGTGAAAGCACCCCCAAAACTGGGTTTGCAGCTGAGCCCGTCTCTTGTGTACAACATCATCATCATCATCATCATCATCATTATTATTATTATTATTATTATTATTATTATTATTATTATTATTATTATTACTATTACTATTACTATTACTATTACTATTATTACTATTATTACATTTATATCCCGCCCTTCTCCGAAGACTCAGGGCGGCTTACAAGCTTAGCAGTAGCCTTCATTCTATGTATGTGCCTGCTTGTTAGGGCTTTCACCCCCCACCCCCCCAAGCGGCATTATCACAAAGTCAGCTTATTGCCCCCAACAATCTGGGTCCTCATTTTACCTACCTGGGAAGGATGGGAGGCTGAGTCAACCTTGAGCCTGGTGGGACTCGAACCTGCACTAATTGCAGGCAGCTGGTGTTACTGAAGGAGGCATTAGCCCACTGCTCCACCAAGGCTCTTTAATGCCCCCAACAATCTGGGTCCTCATTTTACCTACCTGGGAAGGATGGGAGGCTGAGTCAACCTTGAGCTTGGTGGGACTCGAACCTGCACTAACTGCAGGCAGCTGGCGTTACTTAAGGAGGCATTAGCCCTCTGCTCCACCAAGGCTCTTTAATGCCCCCAACAATCTGGGTCCTCATTTTACCTACCTGGGAAGGATGGGAGGCTGAGTCAACCTTGAGCCTGGTGGGACTCGAACCTGCACTAATTGCAGGCAGCTGGTGTTACTGAAGGAGGCATTAGCCCACTGCTCCACCAAGGCTCTTGCAAAGGGTGGGGTTTTTTTTTTGTTTTTTGATCCTTGTCGAAACCGGATTAACGGTCGTCTGTCAAGCAGGATACCACAAGCGGGGGGCGGGGGGGCGGGTACCGGAGCGAAAAGGCAGATCAAACGGGGTTGGGTTTAGAAAAACGAACGTGTATTCCCCCCACCACCACCACCACCCCAGCCCGGGATGGGTTGTCTTGGTCTTTTGCCAGTCCCGTGATCACCACGAGTCCCATCATCCCTGCCACCGTCCTTTTTCCTCCCTTCTTTTAGGACTGCCCGCTGGCCTGGGTGAACGTGATGCTCTTTGATTACCAGAATCAGCTGAAAACCGGAGAGTGCGTCTTACCCATGTGGTCAGCCTTCCCAGGTGGGGGAAATTCGTACCCGCTCCTTTTTTCCCCCGATGAGATGAGCACCGTGCTCCTTTAGTTCCGTTACTTGTATTTAAATCCATTCGGGTTCTGGCGAAATCAAACAGGCCTGAAAGACAACAAGCAGGTTTCGAAAGATGGAATTGCAGAATCACAGAGTTGGAAGGAAGGGGCCTTGGAGGTCTTCTAGTCCAACCCCTCCTCAAGCAGGAAACCGCATACCGTTTCAGACAAGTGCCTTGTCTAATCTCTTCTCGAGGCTGGAGGTCTTTCCTAACCCACCAGGGTAACGCTGCTGTGGATTGGGGAGTCCTTTCATCACGTCACTTAGGGAGAATACGGGGCTGCTCGTAGATATGGAGGCTCGACTTAGCTCGGCTGTCCGCCAGTCGCAGTTTGGCGCTGCCGTGCACCGCTGACTCATCATCCCGACGGCACAAACAGCTGTTGCCTTCTGTTCTTCGGACAAATGGATATCTTTGCAAAGCGAGAAGTTCGTTGTCTCCTCTCGGCCAGTTTAGCGGTGAACCGGTTTCTCACTGGGATTTGTCCGAATCGGATAGGGAGGCCTGGTTCGCGCAAGGCACGGGGTGTGATAATGTCCTGATGGTGGCTTGTTCCAAGCAAACAGGGTTATTACGGCAGTCCACAAACCTAGCCAAGCGAGGCTCTGCACTGGAAGCGGCCCGACTGGTGGGGCCGTTTTGCAGTCCCGGCTCTTTTTTGTCTTCCAGATGAGAAGGGGGAATTGTTAAACCCGACGGGCACAATCCAGACCAATCCCAACAGCGAGAGCGCCGTCACGCTTTTCATCCGCTTCCCCGGTATTTCGCTGTATCCGATCTACTATCCTTCCATGAGACAGGTGAGACGATCGTGGGTGGGTGTGTATCTGTGTGTGTGTGTGTGTATGTCTCTGTGTGTGTGTGTTGTGGGTGTGTTTCCCTGCTGCTTTTTTGTGTGTCCCAGGTAACTGGAGCAAATGCCTGGTTCGTGGCCTGAGGTTGTGCCCAAAGGCAGGCAAGGAGGGTGACTCTGAATCAGATCTGGATCTTCTGGTTCCCAAATTAATAAGATCTGGGGGGGGGGGGGGGGGGGGGGGGTTTGCACCCCCCCCAAAGCAGGGGGGGGAGGGAGGGTCCGCATCATTGGATCTGCCCAAACGTCACTGTTTTTTTCCATCTGACATTTCAATTTATTCACGTGAACAGGTGGAAACCCTGTTGTGGATTCTTCTTCTTTTCTTCCAACTTCTGTCTTCCCAAACACAAAATTTGAAGATTTCTAGAAGATATCAAACCTAAAGCAGGGCTCTTCAAACTTGGCCCTTTTGAGGACTTGTGGACTTCCAGCTCCCACCCGTGCCTGGCTGGGGAATTCTGGGAGTTGAAGTCCACAAGTCCTCAAAGGGGCCAAGCTTGAAGAGCCCTGACTTAAAGGAAGTTGGGTCTCTTGGTAGATTAAAGCCTTGGGAGCGGTGGAAGCCATTTTTTCTCTTGAGGCCCATCTTGCTTGAAGGACAAACCGTGTTCAAGCACCACCTTTGTCTTCTTCTTTCTTTAAAAATTGTTTCAGATCTTAGAAAAGGGGCAGAACGGCCATTGCGCCTGCGGTCCAGGAGAGGATCCAGAAGAGGTCAGCACAACACACACAACAACTATTTCAAGTCTCGTAGACGTTTTGAGCCGCACCTGGGATGCCGTGCAGAAATTCTGCTTAAAATGAGAATCGGGTGTCTAAATGGGATAGGGGGTGCAGGTGGTCCTCTATCTCTAACGGTTCCTTTAGTGACCATTGGAAGTAACAACGGCCCTGAAAAAGGGGGACTTGGGACCGTTTTTTCACACGACCGTTGCAGCATCCCCGGGGTCACCTGATCAAAATTCAGCGGCTTGGCATCCATTTTATGAAGGTCGCAGTGATCGCCTTTTGTGACCTTCTGACAAGCAAAGTCAATGGAGGGGAGGGAAGCGAGATTCGCTTAACGACCGGGTTACTACCTTAACAACTGCAGCGGTTCACTTAAGGACTGTGGCAAGAAAAGTCGTAAAATGAGGCAAGGCTCAGTTAAGCCAGGTCAAGAGAGAAATTTTGGGCTCCCTCGTGGCCATAAATCAAGGACCACAGAGAGTCCTCGACTTACAGCTCATTCAGTGACTGCTCAGAGTTAACAACAACGTTGGAAAACTTGAGACTTACAACCGGTCCTCGCACTTAGTGACCAATGCAACATTCCCAGGGTCACGTGATCAAAATTGGGTCCTTGGGTGTAATTTACCTTTGCACATCCCAGCGTTGTGTGATCCTGGAATTTGTTTTATGACAGCAATGGTTTCCTTAACAACAGTGATTTGCCTAACAACTGTGGCAAACAGGTTGTAAAAATCCAGGGCAACTCACTTAAAACAATTGCCTTGCTTAGCCACGAAAACTCTTGTCCCGATTTACGACGGTTAAGGTTAAGTCGAGGTCTGGCTGTAGGAGTAGGCTTGCTGGCAGGGAATTCTGGGAGTTGAAGTCCACCCACCTTCAAGGTTGAAAAAAACAAAACTTCTTTACCCTAGAAAAGATCTTTCCTACTCACCACGCTGTGTTTCATTTGACACCCTTTTCGCGAGACATCCTGTATTTCCTTTTCCTCTCCTGAACTAAACTCACTGCTTTGTCCTGCAGGGGATGATGGGATTCCCCTTTGGGGTGCCTTTTTCTATCCCTGAAAATCCCCCCCCATTTCCCCCCCCCCCCCACAAAGACAGCTCTTTTAAGCCCCTCTTCAAAAAAGGCTTCCGTTAAATACACTTAACTTCCTCCTTTTTTTTTAGTGGGGCAGATTGTTAGTTTTCTTTCTGGCCCTTGACTGCCACCTTGTGATCTGTTTAGAAACAGCAGCTGAAGGAGATTCTGGAGCGCAGATCTTGCACCGAACTCTACGAACACGAGAAAGACCTGGTGTGGAAAATGAGATATCAGATCCGGGATCAGTATCCGGGGGCTTTGGCCAAACTGCTCATGGTAACCAAGTGGAATAAACACGAGGACGTTGCCCAGGTAAGAATTTGAGTTTTAAGATCTGCCGTGGACAAAACATTTCGCTGGCGATGAAACTTGTCTTTTCCTGGATTGTTAATGGCTGTTATTCAAAAATGGGGACCATGAAAATTTGAATGCTATCATTCCGCAAGGCTTAATAGTCTACTTTTCCTTCGCTCTCAAAGTCTTGATGGTTTGATTGGCCTGGAAACTGTGTACGATTTCTTAAAAGAGAAACGTTGGAGGTTTCCCAGATTCTTTGGATAAAAAGAGCATTTATCAAGTCAAGTCTAGGGCTGAACTCTTGCCATCCACAACTTGTGGTCCTTTCCCGGGTTGTTGCGCAACATGCCCCATCATTCCAAACCAGGCTGATGGCTTTCAGAAGACTACAGAACCCTCAACTTCAAAACAAAACAAAACACCGTTCATTCAATGACCGATTGAAGTTACGATGGCAGCGAGGAAAGTAACTTACGACTATTTTTCACACTTGCGACCGTTGCAACCTCCCCGTGATGAAAACCTGGATGCTTGGCAACTGGTTCATGATTTATGACGGTCGCAGCGTCCTGGGGGGAAGGGGGATCCCTTTTTGCGAACCTCTTGACAAGCAAAAGTCCATAGGGAAGGCCAATTCATGATTAACCGTGACGCTGACTTAACGCCAGTGACCAGGTAGGTCGTAAAACGGGGGCAAAAACCCAGTTAGCAAATGTTCCACTTAGCAGCATAAATTTGGGGCTCAATTGGTGGCCGTTAAGCGGGGGACTACCTCTACAGGCCAGGCCGTTAAATCGAGCTTTCTTATTTAGGGGCACAGTATGCCAGGGCAACGTTACCTTCAGTGTTCTTCCGACGGACGCCAACGAGACGGAGGAGAGGCTTGGCCCAATCCAGAGCTAATCCTCTTGCTTGCCTTGCAGATGATATTTTTGCTGCAATCCTGGCCCGAGCTGCCCGTTCTGAGCGCCTTGGAGCTTTTAGATTTCAACTTCCCTGACCCTTACGTGATCCGCTTCACCGTCAACTCCCTGAAAAAGCTGACGTGAGTACAGTTCATCTCCCAAAAATATAAACGTCGTTGTGTTTAAAAGAAATATAAATCTGAAAGGAAAAGAAAATGGGGTAGGGGAAGAAAGAGAGAGAGAGAAAGCTGTTTTGAAAAAGCGCAGCAAATAGGGCAGCTGTGCTGTATGTACAATTTCAGATTTTATTTTAAAAAGAGGGTGGTGGGGGCGGGGGATTTCAACCCAGGACAACCCCGGGAACCTTATAAGACGGGTGGATTTCAACTCCCAACTTCCTGGCTGGCTGGGGAATTCTGGGAATTGGGGTAGACTTCCACTCCCAGGTTCAAAGTTGCCAAGATTGAGAAATGTTGACCCAAAATACGTTTGGGCCTTGATTATCTTTTTGGTGTTGAGAAAAACATGAAGTACATAACCAAAGACAAGGGGAGATGAAATTGATCATGAGAATGGGGAGTGGGGGAACTCCCCCCCCCCACTCTCCTGAATGTGGCACTCCCCCAGGTGGATTGGACTACAAGTCTCATCATCCCTGTCCCCAGGATGGGAGTTCAAAACAATCTTGTCGAGAGAGAGAGAGAGAGAGAGAGATCTATTTGGTTCAACTGCTTAACCAGGTTGTTTCAACAATCTGACGACTGCCTCCCCTTAACAGGCTAAGATGGGTTAGCTTAAAGCTGGATTGTGGTTAGTTTAAAGCTGGATTGTGTGTCAGGGAGGGTTGCCACTTCATTTTAAACCTGGAAAACAGGATTGTTCCCTTGGGAGTTCAATGTGTTGTCTGAATGCCTACGCAACCGAGGTTGCTATCAGTTTAAACCCTTTTGCTCTCCCGCTGCAGAGATGCCGAGTTGTTCCAATACCTCCTACAGCTGGTTCAAGTTCTGAAATACCAGTCCTACTTAAACTGTGAATTAACCAAGTTCCTTCTGGGCAGGGCCTTATCCAACCGGAAGATCGGCCATTTCCTATTTTGGCATCTCAGGTGAGAAACAGGGGTTTGGGAGAAGCATGGCGGTTTAAGACTCTCGTTCTCTGGGATCCGGAATTTCGACGAAATGACGACGGACACACACACACTCCTCCCAGATCCATCCAATTCCCAACCCTTTGCTTTTTTCTTTTTACTCGCTCCTCAGCAGCTGAGATTTGGGGGCAGGCTGCCCTGGAACCTGGAGGCTTGGTTAACTGAGAATTTGCAAAGCGCCAGGGGAAATTCAGGAGATTCGGGCAATTCAGGATTCATTGCAAGCTTACGCATTCTACAAGAATCTGACCAACTAACGGTCAAAGGAAACGAGCGGGAAATTTATTTTATTTATTTATTTAATTTTATTTATATACCGCCCTTCTCCCGAAGGACTCAGGGCGGTGTACAGGGCAGATATAAATATACAAAATACAAAAGTTAAAAATGAATTAAATATGCCCAAGTAAAATACAAATATACCCAAGTAAAATACAGACATTAAAAAACACCCATCCCTCATCAGGCCAGGCCGGCTTGTGCAAATAAAAAAGTTTTCAAATCGCGACGGAAGGAGCGAAGGTCGGGTGCCGTCCGGAGCTCGACCGGCAGCTGATTCCATAGCTCCGGGGCGCCCACAGAGAAGGATAAGAAAGGCACTCAAAGTGGGCTGGACTCGGGTCTCAGGTTTGACCCTCAGCCTGGTCACCTCCTATAGCAGCAGCCCCCCACATTTTGGGCACCGGGGACCGGTTCCTTGGAGACAGGTTTTTCCGGAGGAGGCAGGGATTTGCGCGCTGCCTGCATCCCACGGATGGGGTTTTGCTTGTTTGCGTGGACGGGTTTCTGGCACGCAGCGGCCCGGTGCCAGTCCATGGAGGAGGGGTTGCAGACCCCTGTCCTACAGATGTAGGACAGTGTATAATCAGTGAATAAAATTAAGCGTTGAAAACAATAATTCAAGATTATTATTATTTTTTTTAAAAAAAGAAATATAAAAACAGTAGCATTTATTTTATTTATAAAATTTATGGGCCACCCGTAGTGTAACTCTGGGCGGCTCACAGTCATAAAAATATGTGTATAAATGCATAAATTAAAAGCATTAAGTAATTAAAAATCCACAACAGCAGAGAAGGCCGTCTTTCTGGACCCCGCCAACCGGAACAGTCAATGAATTACAAATTCATTTTTTTCCTGGAATTTTTATCCACCTTCCCCGCTGGTGCAAAATACTCTCGCCCCGGCTTGATTGTATATAAGCCAGGGATGTCCAGCGGTTGTAGTAATATATTGATAACTCCGTGATTAAAATTCTGTTGTTGTTTTTTTTGTTTTGCTTGGGTTTCATGTCTCGTTCGATGTTTGGCTAGATCGGAAATGCATTTCCCTTCGCTGGCCTTAAGGTTTGGCCTGATTCTCGAGGCCTATTGCCGCGGAAGCGCTCACCATATCAAAGCTCTGATGAAACAGGTAAGGAGGCTGTTTTGGGAGTAAGTCCGAACCATATGAGTCCACATGCCAACTCAGGTGGCATCTGAGAAATTCTGCACCAGAGACAAATTCCGTGGGTGTCCAGTCGCACTCACCCAATAGTTTTCTGTAGGATTGCTATTTCCTAGTACCTGGTTGTATTTTAATAAGATTACTGTGAATGTGACGATGATGATAATCTAATGTTTCTATACCTAGACAACACACTGTTCCAATACAGAAATGGAATTTTTGATTTAATAATAATAATGAGAAGAAGGGAGAAGAAAGAAGAAGAAATTTTTCTATTATTATTTCCAACCTCAAGCAGTGTCCTGGCGAGCGCCTTGTGGGATCCGATTGATCTAACGTCTCTCTCTCTCTCTCTTTCTCTCCCTCTGGATTCAAGAGCGAAGCCCTCAACAAGCTGAAGGCGCTAAACGACCTCATCAAGGTCAGCGCTCAGAAGAACACCAAACCTCAAACCAAGGAGTTTATGCATACTTGTATGCGCCAGGAGACTTACCAAGAGGCCCTCTCGAACCTCCAGTCCCCTCTGGATCCCCGAATCTTCCTGGCAAAAGTCAGGTAAAGTTAGGATGGGCCTGAAATTAATGGGGTGGTTGGTGCCCCCAGTCTGGCTTGGCCCAGTTTTGCTCAGTTAAATGATAGAAATTAATGTTGGTTGAGAGTTGTGATTCAGGGAAGCTGATAAAAGCCGACAGGCATTGTAATGCTCAAATTAACCTGTCCGTCCGTCCATCCATCCATCCATCCCATTCCAATTCATTCATTCATTCATTCATTCATCCATCCCATTCCAATTCATTCATTCATCCATCCATCCATTCCAATTCATCCATCCAATTCCAATTCATTCATCCATCCATTCCAATTCATTCATCCATCCATCCAATTCCAATTCATCCATCCATCCATCCATCCATCCATCCATCCCATCCCATTTCATTCCATCCCATTCCAATCCATCCATCCATTCGAATTTCGAGAGCAGCCATCTCACAGCAGTGCCTCCGATTTAACTCGGTATTTCTCAACTTCTGCAACTTTATAAGAGGGGAATTCTGGAGCTGGAAGTCCATGTTGAGAAATGCCTATCTTACTGAAACTGAGCAGCAGGGTGGGGTTAGGCTAGCTCTTCAGTTTAAGGAGCAGCAAGGATTTTTCTTCCCCCTTTCAACGAGGGATTTGAGTTGTGCGTGTGTGTGTCTCTCTCTCTCCCCGCCCCTCTTTTTGTGTGTGCCGCTTTCCAGTATTGAGCTGTGCACCGTCATGGATTCGAAGATGAAACCGCTGTGGATTATGTTTAACAGCGGCGAGGCAGGAGGAAACAGCACCGGCTTGATATTCAAAAACGGGGACGGTAAGAAAGAGCAAAGAAACCCAGTTTTCGGTTACCAAGATCCCGGGTGTAAGAGGTCAGGCTAGATGGCCTCACACACCGTTTCCTTGCCCTGGGATGACGTCAGTTACTACTTCCCCTGCAGTGCAGGTTTAAAAGGAAGCTTCTCCCTAAAGACGGGCGTTTGGTGATTTTGCTAAGCTAAAGGGACCTGCCTTCCTTCTTCCGTGAAGACTTCAGCTCCAAGGAAAAGCAATCTATTAAAAAGCTGGAGCTGCAAGAGGACTTGAAGCAATGCCAAAAAATTCTGCATACCGGGGGAGGGAGGGAGGGGAATCCTTAGTGCCCTCTGAGCTTTGTTTTCTTGCAGACATTTTATCACCAAACTAGCTACTGCTATCAGATGCACCTCTGCAATTACTTGCAGTTTGGCCAAGGCGCCCCCTTGTGGGCCAGTTGAAAAATCCAGGGCAGGGGTAGGCAACCTCGGCTCTTTTATGGCTCATGGACCAACTCCCAAAATTCCTCGGTCAGCATAGCTGACCGAGGAATTCTGGGAGTTGAAGTCCATGAGTCATAAAAGAACCGAGGTTGCCTACCTCTGATCCAGGGCAAGGGATGGACATCAGTCCCATCCTCTTGTAATTTCTGACTGGAGAAAGTTGAGGGTGGCAGGAAAGAGAGAGAGAGAGAGAGAGAGAGAGAGAGAGAGAGAGAGAGAGATGAAGGGTCATACCAACCTTTCCCCCCACCCCACGTTTGGCAGATCTTCGCCAGGATATGTTGACGCTCCAAATGATCCAACTGATGGATATCTTATGGAAGCAAGAAGGTCTGGACTTGAGGTGAGTTGACGTCATGACTGAAGAGAGGTGGAACACCGCCCCGAAGAGCTAACACTTTGCTTCCTGCAGGTGCAGGGCAAGCCTAGATGGGTGTGGGGATGACCCCTCTCCATCCTGCTTCTTCTACAGCCTCATCTTTCCATCTGTAATGCCCACCAGTTCTCTACAGTCCACTCTTTGGTCTTCATCTCATCCTTCTTCCAAGCTTGCTCGCTTGTGTTGGATCTCAACTTGAGCTTGGCGGTGTTGGGACCCACCCAACATCTCAAGGTTCACCCCACTGGAGCAGGACCTGATTCTTCCCTCTCGTCTCTCTCTCTCTCCTCTGAAGGATGACCCCGTACGGCTGCCTTTCCACAGGAGACAAGATGGGGCTGATCGAAGTGGTGATGAACTCGGACACCATCGCCAACATCCAACTCAACAAGAGCAACATGGCCGCCACCGCCGCTTTCAACAAGGATGCCCTCTTGAATTGGCTGAAATCCAAAAATCCTGGGTACATTCTAAGGAAGCCGTCTTTAATACATTCCCCCTTCCAGATTGGCTAGGACTACAACGCCCAAAAAACCTCAGCTAGCATGGCCAATGGCGGGATGGAGACTCGGATCTTGAGGCTTAGAATAAAATGGTGGTCCTAAAAGCCTAAACAAACCCTGGCTTGAGAAGACTAAGAAGATGAGACTGGGTGGTTGAAGGTTACTCAACAAAAGGTTCCTGTCCCTTGGCAGTTGCCTACTCAACTCATCTAACTGGAAGGAGTAGAAGGGTGGGTAGATCTTATGGTTTGAGAAGACACCGTGGAAAACGGACATGCTTCTGACTGGCTGGTCTCAAGCATCCAGATCCTCAATGACTCCTAAGTAGACCTTCTCATGATGTTTCTGAGGTCTTCAGATACTTAAACTAAATGGATTGTCTTTCTTAAAAATTTTAAGAATCGAGGACAGCACAGCTTAAAATGGATTTAAGCGAGGAAGAGAACAACATCTTGTGGGGTTAGGAATTTGATCTTGGTTTTTTGGGGGGCCGTTGCTGCTTTGAAAGGGCACCACTGGTTGAGTTTTTATGCTGCCTTGCAAGGGGCAAGTTGATGTTCCTCCAACAGCTTGTTCTCCTCTCTTGTGTAGTGATGCTCTGGAGCAAGCCATTGAGGAATTCACCCTTTCATGTGCTGGATATTGTGTTGCTACCTACGTGTTGGGGATCGGTGACCGTCACAGTGACAACATCATGGTGCGAGAGAATGGCCAGGTATTTTGGGATCATGACAGCTGACCCGCCTCGTTAATTCCCCTTTTTATTCCATAAGAGAAGCTCGGTTAGATTAATGGATATCATAGATATTATTTTTCACCGCCCTGAGTCCTTCGGGAGAAGGGCGGTATATAAATAAAATTATTATTATTTATTATTATTATTTTGTAATCCAAAAATCCAACGGGCTGGTTAATACTGTCTTGAGTTGTGCAGTTGATTCATATTGCGATGTCCAGCATTGTGAATTGTCTTACTTTGCTTCTAAGTATTACATACAGATTTGATTCGAGTTCTTTTATACGCCTGCTGCTTTTTTAAAAAAATAAATAAAACCACAGCTGGATTTGCAATTGAGAATTTGAACTTTCCCCCCCCTTCCTTACCCATTTGCCATCCCTCTGCAGTTGTTCCATATTGATTTCGGCCATTTCCTGGGAAACTTCAAGACCAAATTTGGGATCAATCGCGAGCGGGTCCCCTTCATCCTGACCTACGACTTCGTCCACGTGATCCAGCAGGGGAAAACCAACAACAGCGAGAAGTTTGAACGGTAAGCGTGGGATGGAGCCTGGTGACTTGGTTGAAGCCATTCAGTGCCATTTCGTGTGGATGTAATTTTATTTACCCTTCTTACTACCTTCTTTTACTCACCCCTTTTATTGGTACGATGAGGATGATTCTGTTGCTTTGCCTGTACAGAGTGCTCCTGTACCGGAGACAAATTCCTTGTGTCTCGAATCAGACTTTGGCCAAATAAAGTTCAGTTCCATTCAACTTACAGCTGGAAGTTTATCTCCCAAATCTTCCTCGGTCCAGGACATAAGGTTACCCCACCCCCCCACCCATTTTGTATTTTTTCCCCTCTCAGATTCAGAGACTACTGTGAAACGGCTTACATGATCCTCCGAGGCCACGGCCTTCTCTTCCTACATCTTTTCTCCTTGATGAAAGCTGCTGGCTTGCCAGAGTTGACTTGCTCTAAAGACATCCAGTATCTCAAGGTGAGGAGGAGACGTTTTGAGGTGGGTTCACCGACCACGGCTTCCAGATTTGGGTTGGACCGTGAAGCCCATGGCAAGAATCGGCGGACACCACAAAGACGGAGGGACCATCTCATGATTCTGGAAGCCTTCTAGGTCTCAGGGGGTCGTCAAACTTGGCCCTTTGATGACTTGTGGACTTCAACTCCCAGAGTTCCACGTGTGTGCCTGGCTGAGGAATTCTGGGAGTTGAAGTCCACAAGTCATCAAAGGGCCAAGTTCGAAGACCCCTGTCCTAGGTGGATGCAAACACCCAAAATAGGTTCCAGATAGAAATATGCAGCCGTCTCTCTCTCTTTGAATTGCATGTACTGGTGGTCCTCAACTTACTAACACAACTTGAGCCCCAAAATTGTTGTTAAACAAGACTGCCCTTCAGTGAGTTTAGTCCCATTTTATGACCTTTTTCTTGTCACGGTTGCTAAGTTAGTAACAAGGATAAGCCCATTTCTTTTTTTTCTTTTCAACCTTTTTCTGGCTGAGACATATCCAACCTGAAATGCAGATTGTTATTATATTATATTGTTACTATTATTACTACTACTATATTATTATTATTATTAAAACCTAGATGAAGAGCTTTTTTTTCCCTAAAGTCACATTTATACCTTTCAGGACTCGTTGGCATTGGGGAAGACAGATGAGGAGGCCCGGAAGCAATTCCAGCTTAAGTTCAACGAGGCCCTCCGGGAGAGCTGGAAGACCAAAGTGAATTGGCTGGCCCATAATGTCTCCAAGGATAACCGTCAGTAGGGGACCCTCTTCTCCCACCCCCACGAGTGTCTTCCTGGCTCTCAGGATGGAGCACCTGGGCCTTCCACACCTTGCGCGAAACAGGCTGGACCGTTTTCAAGCTGCTAAGATGTGGGAGTCTGTATTGCAAGATGTCCTGCTTGCAAAGTCCCTGGACATAAGTCTCCTGCCAAGCTGGGTGATGGCCTGGGACAAGGATGAGGAAGAGTGGCACAATTGGGGCAACTGCGCAGTTTGAGGATGTGCGTGCGTGTGTGTGTGTGTGTGTGTGTGATTTGTATTTTATACTGCTCAGAGGTACTTGACTCACTCACTGGTTGAGCTGAGAGAGGTCGTCAAGCTTTTGTGGGCTCCGACGATGCCTCCAAAGAGCTGGCCTCTTTAGGAAGAGATGGGACATTCTCACAAAGTGTGTTGTTTTCTGCACAAAACCTCGAATCCCAAAATCCCGGGTCTCGCGAGGCCAGGAAACTTTTGTCTTTTTGAAAGAGGAGCCCTTGGTGAGAAGGGACGTTTGGGCGAGAGGTGGAGGGTTGAGGATAACACTCATCCTGGTTTGTCGGATGCAAAAATGGTTCTTACGAACTTCCCTCACCCAGAGCTACAGATTACATTCTTTCTTTAAAAAAACCCAAACAAACACACCTGGCTCCTTACCAATAACCCTTTCGTATTTGTTTTTTTTTTTTTTTTAAAAAGCCAGCTTTTCAATAAATGCAAACTTGTTTTACCGGCAATGTTTTGTTTCTGCTGGGAACCTGGGGCTTATTTCCCCAACAACTCCAAAGCCTGAGATTAGTCACTAGTCCCTATTATTAGCCTCGAGATGTCAAATGGGAAGGAAATGCGGGAAGGATACACTTTTCCAGATGCTGAGGCTGGATCTAGGTGGATGCAGGGAAAACCACTTGCCCTCTTCTGCATCGCTTCACACAACACGCCAAGCCATGATTTGGGGCGAGGTGTGTGAAGGCGGCTGTTGGGTGGCTCTCAAACTTATCAGATTGTTTCTGAGGAAGATTTCCTTTATTAGCGCAACAAAAGAAAAAAAAAAACAACAGCTAGTCGAAAAAGCAGTTGGCCAAGAGAGATTGGTTCATTTCTTTTTAAAAAAAAAAACACAAATATATAAGAAGGCCCGCTGCTTACAGGAGAAAAGACAGACCCATAAGGCTAAAAGTTACCTCTACAATCCTGGGCTTAAATCCCATTTAAAAGGCAAAGGACTGGATGGGTCCAGTTGATTGCTAGACTATCTCCTTATCTGAAGAAAACTGGAAACTTTGGCATAAACACTGCGGTATTCCTCCTAATCTGTAGCTGGGTTAACCTTTAATAAAGGGGAAAAAGAAAATACCAGTAAAATACTAGAGGCTGCAGCTTTTGAGTTTAAATTCTAAGTTAACCAGCTAAACGTAGGCTTTTGTCTTTTTGGACAAAGGATTTTCGGAAGGAAGGAAAGGAAAATGGAGGGAAGGAAGGATAGATAGATAGATAGATAGAGACAGACAGACACAGTACTAAGGAAACTCAAATATGACAGCAAATCTTGTCTTATTTAGAACCAGAAATTTATTGTAGCTCAGACTTTTCCAAACGTGACCTATTTACCAATATACACATCTGAAATGTTAGACCCATGATGGCTACAAAATGCATCAGAGGGGGCAAAAAAAAAAAAAAAAAAAAAAAAATTGCAGCCTTTCCATATTAGCATGGGTGGGGTGGGGGGCAGCGGAGTGGACATGATTAGGTTTACGGGTCTCTAAAATACAGTTGCTTTAACAGAGACAGGATAGTGGAGAAAAAGGCTAAGGTTTCCTACACAGCGACAATAAAACACAGGACAATTTGGACACAAAAGTCAAAGAGCGTTCCCCAGTGAAAATCTTTCCAACCAGCT
>JAKJMR010000760.1:34193-50723 GCA_024449315.1 Daboia siamensis | reverse complement strand
GGGGGGGCAGCAACCGAAAGAGGAGAGGTGCTAGCTACATTTCTACAGGCGGGGAATCGGGAACGGAGAAGGCCCGATTTTGCAAAGGAAAAGGTGGGAAGGAAGGGAGACTTGGCCAACTCTTTGGGGGCCCGGGCGGCTGTCAGGCCCCCCCCACCCCCAGCCCGGGGACCCCCGAAAAGGAAGGGAAGCGGTTTGTCCTGGCGCTCTCCGGAGCGAGAGAACGAAACGGAAAGGAAATCGGCGAGGCGAGCAGGGAGCGTGGGAGGGGGGGGGGGAGGGCTCAATAGGGCAGGGTGGAGTCGTCCCACTCCAGCTGCTGCTGCCGGTTGGCGTGCTGGGGGTCCTCCTCCTGCTCGCCCCCCTCCTCCTCCTCCTCCTCGCTGCTCTCCGATTCGGCGCTGGTGATGTCCTCCTCACCCCCGTCTTCACTTTCCTCTTCCTCCTCCTCCTCCTCCTCCTCCTCGCTGCTGTGCTGGTCCTCGTAGGTCTGGGAAACAGAGAAACCGTTAAAAGGGGGGGGGGGGAAGAGAGAGACCTTGAGAGAGAACCCCAGGGGGACAGTCCCTCCCCCGTCCCAGCCTGAGATTCAAGTCTCGCCGGAGAGCGATTCTCAGAGCTATGGGGAGGAGAGACAGGCCACGGGAGAAAAAGAGCGGAAAGGAGGAAAGAGCACCACCGAGAGATATTTCGGGTGGCACGGCTGCGAAAGGGGCCGCGCGCGTCACGGATACTGTCAAGTAGGCTTAAATATGTTGCTTGTAAACCCAAAGGGCCCCCGAGGTCACCTCCAAAAGGCGGGATTGAAACCCTGGCCCCACCCACGACGGCCCCCAATAAAGGCAACTCCCAAGTTATGTTATCGAGCCGAGGCGAGGTCTCAACCAGAGGCCTTACCTCCATGGGGTTCACCGTGATGGTCAACGCAGAGTCGTCCCAGTCCATCTCGTTCTCCTTCCCGGAGTCCTGGTCCCGCATGGTCCGCTGGTGGGCCGCTCGGATCCGGAAGACCCCCAGGATGATCATGAAAACTAGGAAGCTGATGCACACCACGATCACCACTGTGGCGGTACTGGGAACCACTGGGGAAAAACAGCGTTCGGAAGAGGTTAAGTTAGGCTTTAACTGGAGGACCGGGAAGCACAGCAATGCATTTATTTATTTATTAACCTGTTCTGGGGAAGGAGTGTCTGGGGCAAATGATCTGGGGAGAGCAGATTTCACAGGGACGGGCTGACTCACCTAACGGGGATCTAGTTCCCAGCTGGCGTTATTTACGCAGCAGAAGTCTTGCGAAGCGTTTGCGCAGACGTCCAAACGCTTCACAAAAATGACCCCTCTCGTCTCGAGTACGTTTCTAATTGCCGCCCCTTCTTGAGAGCTGGAGGATGCCAAGATGGGCCGGGACCAAACGATGTAGTTTTGCCGCCGGTCCACTCTCCGCGTTGTTTAGGCTTGCTGTCATTTTCGCGACACGGTGGCGACAAACAGGAGACTGACCTCCCCAGTTTTGACGATGAGGCGTTCCCGAATATCATCCCTTTTTTCCTGTTTTGATTTTTTTTTTTTTTTTTTTTTACAACGAGCTGTTCCTGATCCCCAGCAGGAGGGGCTAAGTTTAAGCGCTCATCAGACGCAATTGGTTTAATGCAGTGTTTCCCATAACCTGGCAACTTTTAAGATGGGTGGACTTCAACTCCCAGAATTCCCTAGCCAGCATGGCTGGTTAGCTGGGGAATTTTAGGAGTTGGAAGTCCACCCGTCTTAAAAGCCTGGTTTAGTCGAATCTCAGCAACTGCCTCTCCAAAAACTGGAGGGCTGTTGGAAATGGCAACGGGGGAGATTCAAGGAAGGGATGTGTTCCTTACCGGAAAACCCCGGGTGAGGGTTTACGAGATTGTGGCCTGAGAGGTCAACAAAGGAGTGATGGACAGGCTGCACAAATTGGGGCTGCTGGGCAGCCATGTGGCTGGCATGTTCCATGACGTTAGCGGTGTGGATGACGTTCACCTGGCGCACAAAAGATTGCAGAAAGGGGAACACAAGAGTTTTAGGAAATCAGCAGAACGGACCTGCTTTCATTGTCTTTTCTCTCTTTCGGTGCGTTTGTGTGTGTGTGTGTGTGTGTGTGTGTGTGTGTGTGTGTGCGTGCGCGCGCACGCCTTGCTGACTGGTCTATCTTTCCCAACCTGACGGTCCTCTTCCCCAAAGTCCCCCATTGCTAAGGCTTCTGGGAGTTGAAGTCCACCATCTGGAAGATGCTGAGTTAGAGAAACAGAAAGAAACCACTCAAGGATTCCAGAGGTGCTACTTTTTCTTCTTCTTCTTGTTGTTGTTATTGTGGGGCAAAAGAAAAGAAACTTTGCCCCCTCTTATACCCAGCACACTCGGGGGAGGCTATTTTGAACAGGATTAACAGGATGAACTGGTGGCTTCTCCTCCTGCGTTCAACGACATTAAACACAGGTCTTCTTCGGTTCCAACCACAGAAGGCCACAACCCACTGAGTTCCTCTCCAGGGAAAGTCCAGTTTCACAACCCCCAACAATCCTGGAGCCTAACAGGAGAGGAGGCTCCCTCACTTACTTCCACCTTAAATTCATTGCTGATGTAGCGTCCGTTGAGCTCCGAGCACACCAGCTTGAATTTTCGGTCAAAGAGCGAGACGGCATGCCAGTTGCGGTACCGGATCAAGTGCAAAACCTCCTCGTAGCTAGCCATGGTGTCCACCCCTGCGGAGAGCAGACACGGGTCAGCTAAAATCGGTGCTGGTTGGGAGGCTGTGTTTGGCAAACACACACACACACACACACACACACACACACACACACACACACACACACACACACCGTTATCGCAGCTTGCAAGCCATGATTTAGGACCTAGAGCAGGGGGTCTTCAAACGCGGCCTTTTGATGACTTGTGGACTTCAACTCCCAGAATTCCTCAGCCAGGCCACGCCTGGGTGGTTGTCTTTTTCCTCCTACTAAAGCGGAGAGAGTGCAGAAGAAGGGATGACAAGAGAGTAAACTAATGCTTGCTGGAGAATTCTGGGAGTTGAAGTCCACAAGTCATCCAAGGGCCAGGTTTGAAGACCCCTGACCTAGAGGGTCCTGGAAACACAGCTGCGGCTTAGCGCAAGGTGTCAACCTTCTCCGTGGATGGGAGGGATGGGGGGGGCATACCCGTCAGGATGAGGCCGAGGCCGGAGCTGCTCATCTCCATTCCTTTCTGCTGCAGCCGCACCAGGTCGACCTCCAAGCTCTCTTGGTCCCGGTTCAGCTCCTCCCCCAACACCGAGACTTCGCAGGTGTCCAAATTATGCATGATTTCTTCGGACACCAAGGATTCTTGGACTGGAAGGGAGAAGAAAGGGAGAAAACCCATCAGGAGGCAGCAAACGAGAGAAAGTCCCATTCATCAAGTTGTTTCCCAGACTGGGAACTGTCCACGGAATCTGCGCTGCCTACGACGGGCGCCGGATGCTTCCCTGTTCATCTAGCCTAGCGTGTCCTGACTGCCGGAGATGCAATCGTTTTAAAAAAATATTTCTTCGTATCCCGCCTTTATTACTGGTACAAATTAGGCAGCAAGCATATCCAACACGAGTTTCTCCTCCTCGTTTCTTCACGACAACATCCCTGTGAGGTGGGTTGGGCTGAGAGGGAGGGACTAGCCCAGAGGTAGGCAGCCTCGGCTCTTTTATGACTCGTGGACTTCAACTCCCAGAGTTCCTGAGCCAGCATGGCTCAGCTTGGGAACCTCTCCCTTTCCCTTCAGCATGGCTGGCTCAGGAATTCTGGGAGTTGAAGTCCACCAGTCATCAAAGAGCCAAGGTTGCCTATCCCTGGGCTAAACCAAAGTCACCCAGCTCGCTTTCACGGCTAAGGCAGGACTTGAACTCACAGTCTCCCGCTTTCTATTTTGGGGCCTGAACCACTAGAAACGCCCCACCCCCTTCTCTCCTTCCTTCCTTCCTTCCCTTTCTCCCTCCCTCTCCTTCCCTCCTTTCTTCCCTCCCTCCCACTGCCCATCTCCCTCAAACACTGCTGAATCTGATCCCGCATCCACCGCTGACTTTCAGGGCAGAATAAAAAGACAGATCAATAAGACAAAGCTCGGCCGAAGGGAAAATATCTCCCAAATTAACTTCGGCTTCGGTTTGATGGACAAGGTGCTGCTCTGTCCCATTTCTGGAGAAAAGGGATCGCCTGAGAAACCAAGAGCGCTCCTGTGTGCGGCCTCTGCTTTCCTGCTCTTCCCACTGCGGGTCTCACCTGTCGGATCCTCCTCTCCTTCTCCCTCGGGCTCCACCTCCCGGCTGATGGTGCTGACGATGCGGAGCTCCGGGAAGAGCGCCACGCCTTCGGGGCTCTCGAACTCCGAAGCTGAGCGGGCAAAGTGGTCGATGCCGCTCAGGCTGATCTTGGGTTCCTCGGGCTGCAAGACCACCACGTAGCCTTCCACGAGCGGGATGGCCAGGCAGGCTTCCTTGTCGGCACACCTGGGGAGGGAAGGCGTGGGGGAGGGGGCCCCATCAGCAGGGCTGGTGGGTTCCCGTGGGGCAGTCTAACCCTGGGCCAGTGTTTCTCAACTGTTGGCAACTTGCAAGACGAGTGGACGTCGACTCCCAGAATTCTTGGGAGCTGAAGTCCACCCGTCTTAAAAGTTGCCACGCTTGACAAAACTGCACGAGGCCTTCGACGCCTTCGACATTTTCCAATCCTGACCTTGTTACTCTTCGTTCGGCTAGATCAGACATGTCAAACACAAGGCCCGGGGGCCAAATCCGGCCTGCGAAGTGGTTTCATGTGGCCCGCAAAGCCATCCAGGAGACAGTGAGGGAACGGCCCCCACTGCCTTGGCCCTGGCCCAGAGACCCTCCTTCTGCCAGAGACCCTCAGATCTGTCCCACTCCTGCCCAGGCCCCCATAGGCACCCTTGATGCCAACGATGTAGAGCTGGCCACGCCCACCCAGTAGGCCATACGCACTCTAGCCATGCCCACCCAGTAGGCCACGCCCACCTAGGCCATACCCACCCGGCCCCCTGAGGGCAACCCCAATGCTGATGCGGCCCTCAATGAAATTGAGTTTGACACCCCTGGGGTAGATTGCCCGAGAATCCAGCCCCATCCTAATAGAAGGAGAGAACGAAGCTGCCAGGCGAGCGTCCCGCCCCGTTGAACCAAGCACCAGCTGAGTCAAAAGCCCCGGTTGCATCTCCTGTTCTCCGAACCGCCGCGAAGACTCACTTCACCGTGCTTGTAATTTTGATCCGTCGGATGCCGGGTGTGGGGAACTGACGCGAGTTCATGTACGAGATGCGCTGCATGGTTTTGTCGAACCGCGCGATGTCATCCCCTTCTAAACTCAGGGCTGACTGGCTGGGATTCATGTGGATCTGAAATGAAAGGAATAGAAAATATGGAATGGAATGAAATGGAATAAAATGGAAAAGAATAGAAGAGAAGAGAAGAGAAGAATAGAATAGTATAGAATAGAAGAATAGAATAGAATGTAGAAAATAATAAGAGAATAGAATACAAAATAGAAGAAAATGTAGAAGAGAATGCAGAACAGAATAGAATGTAGAATAGAATAGAATAGAATAGAATAGAATAGAATAGAATAGAATAGGAGATTAGGAACAGAATAGAATGAGGAATGAATGGAATAGAACGGAATGGAAAATATGAAATGAAATGGAATGGAATGGAATAGAATAGAATAGAATGAGGAATGAATAGAACAGAATAGAATAGAATAGGACAGAACAGAATGCAGAATATAATAGAATGTATAAGAGAATGCAGAATAGAATAGAATGAACAGAAAACAGAATATTTTTACTGTCATTGTGTAATGCACAACGAAATTAAGTACTGTTCACCGTGCCCACTACACACAAGTAAAAACCGCAAATCAGAACATACGTTATACACACACACATCCTTCACATTCTATTCACCGTTGCGCTGCCCCTAATACTGCACACTTCACTGTTGCACTACACAGAGGCATTTACTACGCTTACAGCTCTGGGAAGCGGAGAGGCCACGGGCTGCCAGGAAGGCAAGAAAACTTTTCTGCTAAATCAAGCAGCTGGCACTTTTATGTTAAAGCAGCAAGAAAACGTCGGTAAATGTGGAACCAACTGCAGGCCTCCGCTTTGCCCAGCCATCCCGGGAGTCGCGGCCCAGGCAGTCTGGAGGCTTGGTGGTGGTTCTCTGGGCCTTCACGAGAAGGCGGCCCTTGGCCCTATCCGCAGCGGTCAGCCTTGTGCGTACCTTGAGGCCCTTCACAGCGCCGTCCGCGGTGGGCAGGTCCAGCCCTTCCTTGCAGGTGTACAGGCAGTCGATCACTTTCTTGCTCTCCAGCTTGCCAGAGCGGATGGTCAAGCCGGCCAGGTTGCCGCGGAAGAACTGAGCCATCCGCTGGTCCCCACCTGGAGGAGGGAAAAACAGCGGCGACATTTATTTCAGGTGCTCGGCTGCCCCTGGCCTGGCGCCACTCGCAAAACTGTGCACGGCTTCGCTTTCCAACGGCATGCGGTTAGTGAGTTGCCCATTCCGGAGGTCGACTTGCAGTTACGCTCAAGCACGATGGGGAAGGAAAGGGAAATCAAGGCGCTCGTTCATGCAGCGAGGGGAAGGGATGGGATGAGCGAGCCTCGCTGTGGAATCAAGGGGACTCTTGAAAGGGCATCGGTCCGACCGCCTTTATCTGAAGACAGCTTGTCTAAAACAGGCAAGACGATTACAACCCAGCGGAAAGACAAGACAAATATCCAGGAGGAAAACTATATAGGGAAAGCCGGGATTATTGGGGGGGGGGGGGGGGAGAAAGGTGATGGGGGCTGCTACATTTCCACCCTGTGATCGATTCATGAAACCCAGCCCTCGCGTGGGTTTTCCCCCGAAATATTCTTGGGAGATCTTATAAACTGCTCTAGGTCCGCGTTTCTCAACTCGGGCCACTTTCAAGATGTGTGGAGTCCGACTCCCAGGATTCTGACGGTGGGAGTCCGTGCGTCTTAAAAGTTGCCCAGGTTGAAGAAACACCGATGAAGGCTAGGAGAGCCTATCCAATCTGGAACGCTGCCTGTTCTAGCGGTCCTCTCCTATTTCCCCCACTGATAAAAATCCGTGGCTGAAGGGAGTATTTTGAAAGAACTACTTTTCTACGCAAAAGGTTGGGAAACTCCTGCTTTTTTTCTCTCCGAGGAAGCTTTTTTTTTTGGGGGGGGGGGGGGGTTTCCCCCCTTAGGATCGGCCTTCGGGGGGGGCCTCCCCAAGTATGAGCCTGTGACCAAGAGATTGGGATGGGCTAGCGAGCTTTCCGTGGCGGAGGATCCCTTGTGGATCAGGAAATGGAATCACAGAGACACTTGCTTTCGGTTGGCTGTTTTAATTCTGAGGAACTATGGGCCAATGAGAAGAGTCCATGACGGGTCCCGCCCTGCAGTACCCCCCCCCCCGCCGACACTAGGCCAGGGGTCTTCAAACTTGGCCCTTTGATGACCTGTGGACTTCTCAACTCCTGAGGAATTCTGGGAGTTGAAGTCCACAAGTCATCAAAGGGCCAAGTTTGAAGACCCCTGCTCTAAAACAATGTTTCCCAACCTCGAGGACTTTAAGATGGGGGGACTTCAACTCCCAGAATTCCCTAGCCAGCATGCCTGGCTGAGGAATTCTGGGAGTTGAAGTCCACAAGTCATCAAAGGGCCAAGTTTGAATACACCCCCCCCCCCCCCCCCCCCCCCCGGGCTAGGCCAAGGAGACTTCTCAACCTAGTTCATTTCACGGTTTACCGACCTGCGTGTGAAAATGCGCGATGAGGGGTTATTGCTAAAAGAGGAGAGGGGAGGAGAAACAAAAGAGGAAATGAATGAATGAATGAATGAATGTATATATGTACACACACACACACACACACACACACACACACACACACGAAAAGTGCAATGCAAAGAAAAAAAAAAAAAAGCTCGACAAGGTGATTATGTGTCCGTCCCATGGTCATTAAGTAATGCAATGCTGGCCGGTCATGCTAAGGTGTGATGACGCCACAGCGTGCCTTGGGAGACGAAAGCATTAAAAAAATAATAATAATTAAAAGACTGCCAGCAACCTGCAGGATTCTCTGTTGCTCTGTCGGTCTCATTCTCGTTTCCCGTGTACTCTGCGGAGAAGCAAGAAACAGGGAAGAGAAAAAAAAAAAACAACGGGAGCGGACGGATTAGGTAGGGCCTGGATAATTCACCTGTCGCAGTTCGGCCCAAGGTGGAGGGACCCAGAAGAAGGGCCTTGTCTGTGGTGGCTCCCTTCCTTTGAAACATCATCCGTGCAGACATTAGACTGGCCCCCACTTTGACAGCCTTTCGGAAGGGCCCGCAGACTTGGTTTTGCCAGCGGGGCTGAGGAACCCAGAGTGCAAAGTGCATCCAATGGCTTATTTAATCGCGTGCCGTCGCCAGTGGGCGGGAGGTCGTTATTTTAATTTTTTTTAGTGTTATGCATCGTCTATCTCGTGTTTTTATTGCTTGTTAAGCTGCCTAAGAGTGGCCGTGGGCGAGGAGGCGGCTGTATTTATTTATTTATTTATTTTTATTACATTTATATCCCGCCCTTCTCCGAAGACTCAGGGTGGCTTACAAGCTTAGCAGTATAAATTTTCTAAAATAAAATGAAATAAAAAACAGCTAAGCAAAAGTTTGCAATGACCTTGCGGAGGGACTCTCCAGCGCCTGATCGAATAATTCTGAAGGGAAAGCCCAAAAGGGGCTGAAACCCCACAGATGAACTTGGATCCGTTTTCCACTCCACCCCGGCAGTGCAGGAAGAGAAGGAGAGAGAAAAAAGGGGGAATTGTCTCCGGCTGCGTTCCTCTTCCCGCTAAAGCTCAACGGAACGCTAAACATAATCCCGTTATTGACTTCCAATTCAATTACGGTTATCAAACTCCTGCATGAGCCGCCTACAGCCGCAACAGAAAGCGAAGGACTGCGGAAAAGAAAAGGACGTTTTTTTCCCCACCGACCTGATTTTTTTTTTTTTAAAAAAAAATCCCTTAAAAGCGGTCTTTAAAAAACTGCGCCGTTCGGGGATTTTTTATTTTTATTTTTTAAAAAGGAAGAATTACAGTGCAAAAATGTTGCCTTCTTAAAAGACTAATCTGAGCACCCATTTTCGGAGGATGCCGATGAGGAAAAAAAGCCTTCAGCCAAGTTCGACGCTACGGCTGAAGTCCTTACGCAGCCCCTGGCGAAAGGCTGTTTTAACCTGCTTTAAATGCTAGCTAAGCTATTGGCTGCTGCAGTTTTAGGGCCCCTCCCTAACAAACCGCCATCACATGCATGCCGCACTTGAGTTCAGTTACCCTGGCGAACATCCCAATCAACCCCACGCACACAACCGATGGCGGGTAATGGCAGAGCCGGCGAGAGCCTTCTCAAAAACCTTTTGGTTTTGGATCTATTTGAGCTCCTAACCCACTTCTTCGCCCTGCGTTGTTCCTTCGCCAACAGCTCTCAAGATGACAACCGACGAAGGGCTTCTGGCGAAAGGCAACTAGGAGAGTGGGTGGCTGTGTGATCTGATTGTCTTTATTAAATCCCAGCGACTCTTTCGAACTTTTCTTTGCTTCGGTCGGCCCATCGCTCCCGACTGGGTGAGTTGAAGGCCATTGAACCCCCAAACGGGAGTCTGGCCCACCCACAAGCCATCCGGATAAAACTCTCGAAGGTGGCTTACCTTGCCAGCAAGCTCCAACCACTAGCTGGGACTCTATCCTGGAGGGGTGAAGGGGATAATCCTCGGTTACCGGGAAGGGATCAAAGGAAACGCCGTCGACGTAGAGCGTGGCCACCGGAATCTCTACATTGAGGATGTAGTGGTGCCATTCCTGATCGCACACCTGGAAGGGGAGCCAAGGGTTTAGAAAGACTGGAGGGAAGGCCAACCTGTCTTTTGTTATTCCCGAAGGACGGGAGCCGATCCTAGCTCTGCCTGCGAAAGATTCGTAGCTTGAACTAGAGCTCAACAGGAAACAGGGTCAGTGGAGACACCAGACAAGGATCCTTTGCTGGAGGTGATCCAAGGGAAGGCAGATCAGTTATCTGTCAGGGAGGTTTTAATGAGGTTGTCATCTGGGTTTGATGGGGCCAGTGAGGGTCATCCTCTAATGCAGATGGATAGTAATTCAAGATCGGGCACCCCCGGGTAGGATCGGCTTGAACCCTTGGTTGTGGGCCACCAACTAGAGCAGGGGTAGGCAACCTTGGCTCTTTTATGACTCGTGGACTTCCACGCCCAGAATTCCTGAGCCACCTTGGCTCAGCTCTCCCTCTTCCCTCAGCGTGGCTGGCTCAGGAATTCTGGGAGTGGAAGTCCACGAGTCATAAAAGAGCCAAGGTTGCCTACCACTCAACTAGATGAACCAAGGGGCCTAACCTACAGCCCCATTAGGCCAGGGGTCCCCAACCTCCGGTCTGTGGACCAGCACCAGGCCGCGACATGCCAGAAAGCGGTCCGCGCACACAGAGAAGCCCCATCCGCGGGATGCCGGCAGCACACAAAACCACGCACCCCTCCAGTTCGCGGGGAAAAAAAAACCCTCTCTCCACGGAACGGGTACCTGGTGCCCAGAAAGTTGGGGGCCTCTGCTTTAGGCCATCCATTTTGCAAATCAACGGAGGGGAACTGAGCTCGGGTGGCTGAAGTATTTTGGGGGCCCACCTGATTCAGCCTCCAGTGGAATTCGGCCGGCTTGTAACTCTGCCCCTCGGAGGGATCCTGGCGGAAGAGGAAGACCAACCGGCAATTGTGCACGTAGAGGGAATAACGGTGACGGCTCATGTCTGCACAAGAAGGTCAGAATTAGCCTCCCATCTCCGGCGCATCCGATGCTCTTGAAAAGTCATGGATCCCTTCCAGTGTTGCTCACTGCAACTGCCATCATCCACCCTCCCTGGCTGCAGCTGGGGGAAGCCCACAACATCTGGAAGAGTCCCAGCTTTGAGCTAATAACAGGAGGAGAACTTTCCCCCCGGTTCGGTGGGAACCAGGCCAACTCAAGCCGAGCCAAAAAAACCACAGCTAAGTAGCGTAGTGTGTGCAAGCCCACTGCCCTCTTTTTTCCGACACCCGGAAACGAGGACTTAAAAACGTTAACTCCAGGCCCCTAATTGGCCTATTAATGTCCAATAAACGCTCACCAGGGGCGCAGAAGGCTTGGAGGCCTCCAGGAAGGGAGAGTTTTAAGAGCCAGAAGTCAAAACGCATGGTGGGGATTGGCAGCACCACGGAAGGGAGACCTTCACAGGATTGTAAATAAGCCAGCATACGTTTCTAATAATGATCGGTTTCCAAGCTTCCCTTTCTCAAGTAATTCTTTCCAGCCTCCCCAGATATGCCCCTCTTGTTAAGTCACAGGGAAGACTTGATATGGCGTGAGACGAAGCTTACAGTTCCCTTTCTAGAGCCGCTTCCCTGGATTCGCTCAGAATAAATACATTTTGTCACTCTTTCTGGACCCTTCCCTAATTAAATTCATTTGGAGCCAATTAGAGAGAGAGAGAGAGAGAGAGAGAAAGAGAGAGAGAAAGAGAGAGAGAAAGAGAGAGAGAGAGAGAGCCTTTTGCAAAGTCAGGCTGGTCTCCAAGTGACAAAGCACCCTCTTTTCTTTCCTCCACTGCGAAACCCAAACAATTACACTCCTCCTGGAATCGCGCCCACTTTAGAAATGACTGCTTGCGGTGCCCAGACATTGAACCTGCTCAGAGAATACTAGACAAGGGTGGAGAGACCAGGGGGGGGGGGGGGGGGTGGGGGGGGGGGGGGGGGGGGTTTTGTCTGGGGGGGGGGGGGGGAGAAATCAAGTTTGCTCTGTTGTGTTTCCAAACAGACCGAATAATCATCTTGTGATGACTGCTAGGACAGGGGTCCCCAACCCCTGGTCTGTGGACCGGTACTGGGCTGCGGCACGCCAGCAACCAGTCCGCACAAACAAGCCAAGCCCCTATCCGCGGGATGCAGGCAGCACACAAAACCATGCGGAAAAACCTCTCCACGGAACCGGTGCCTGGTGACCAAGGGGTTGGGGGGGGGGGCTCTGCGCTAGAGAGAAGGAAAGGGCAACGAGGCTTCCGACTCTCACGAACCAGCACAAAACCCAGACAGGCTGAAATGCCACGCCCGCGGCTGGGTTGCTATGGAGAGGCAATGATATCTTAGTCTACTGCTCTCCAGCAGATGTCGGTGGTGCAGTCTTTTTGTGACGTCACCGCCGTCCTATCGCCGAGGCCGATGGTGGCCAGGCGCGGGGATCACGAGCCAGGCAGGCGCCCTTCCGCTCCTTTCACCTGTCTTGTCCGAATTGCAGAGGATGGTCTCCTTCTCCTTGGCCCCGGGGCCGTGCCTCATCCAGACGGAAATGACGAACGGCTCTTTCACGCTGATGCTGACCACACTGTCCGGCACCTTGACGGCTTGAGTGCCGTTGAACTCGAAGACCTGGTCGCTCTCGTGGCCGTTGTCGGTCGGGAGGCTGATGGTCCAGTTGGCCGTGCTGCTGGGGGAAGGGAGCAGCTCTGCCGTGTCCGAGGAAGCCCCTGCAAGGCCGACATTAAGACAGAATTAAAAAAAAAAGCGGGCTGGTTTTCGCCTCCAAGGAAAGATGCGGATCTGCTCGTTAGCGGGGAAATGCTGATTCTCGCGATTCCCACGTTCAGTTCTCTGCTCCTTGCTGAGAAAATCTGGCATCTTATCTTACCTGGCATCTTCATTTATCTGGTCTGGGCAAGGGGGAGGAACATTAGGCCCCCACGGAGGGAAAGGCCTCTGTGCCTCTTTTCAACATCCCTGCCGCAGCCAAGAGATGCTCACCTAGCCACACACACACACACACACTCACACGAAGCCTGGGATCTTTCTGCTTACCGCAGAGTCTGTGGAGGGACTTCTCCGAGTAGGTGTCTCGGTCGCAGCCTTTCCCGATGTGATTGGTCTCCAGCTCGATGGTGGCCTGGACGGAGGTGACGGCCTCGTCGCAGGTCTCTAGGTGGATGTTGGGGAAGAGGGAAAGCGCCCCTGTCCCGGGTTCGTATTCCATCCTTTTGCTCCAGCCTGAAACCAACAATGGAGAGGTTGCAGCCAGCAGCCTTTTTGGTGCTTGAAGCTTAAAGCAAGGGGCTTGTGTGTATGTGTGTGTGTGTGTGTGTAACAAGACCCACCCTGCCAGCCTGGTTTGCAGGTGGGTTTAATGCTGATCTTCACCAGCACATCCTCAGCAGCTCTCTTCTTCCCGCAGTCGTAGGCCGTGACGGTGAGCTTGTACTGGTGCTCCTTGCTGAAACTCAGCTTCTCCGTGTTCTTAATGTAACCTGCCAAAGGTTCAAAAAAAAAAAAAAAAAAAAAAAAAAAAAAAAAAGAGTGGGCCGGTCACAAATAAAAAGGCCTGGCATCCCTGCATGACAGGGAGCTGAGATTGGGGCCGCTATGCAAAATGGCCCCTGTTGCAAGCCAGCCAGCCAGCCGTCTGCCTTACCGTCCTTGTCGATGGCAAAGGGAACCTCTGGAGTGACAATCTCGTAACTGCAGATCTGGCTGAACTGCGGGGAACAGTCGGCATCCACCGCCTCCACCTTCAGGATGTTGTCGTACCGCTTCCCCTCGATTGCCGTGGCCTTGTAGGACTTCTCTTTGAAGACTGGCGCGTACTCGTTGACATCGTTCACCTGGATGTGCACAGTGGCTCTGGGAAGAGAGAGCCAGACTACAATTTGTACCTGGAGGACACAGATAAGCCTCCAAGTGGCCTCAACGGCACTCTAAAAAATGCAAGTGACCAGCTGGCTGCAAGGAATATCAATCCTTTCACGCCCCACCATCCGGTCAGAGCTGAAGAAGCTTCTTGGATAAGAAGAGAAATGTCTTGGATGAGAAGCGAAACCAAAAGCACAGGTATAGTAGAAGCCAAGGGTAGGCAACCTCGGCTCTTTTATGACTCATGGACTTCAACTCCCAGAATTCCTGAGTCAGCACAGCTGACTCAGGAGTTCTGGGAGTTGAAGTCCATGAATCATAAAAGAGCCGAGGTTGCTTTACCCCTGGTATAGGCGGTACCTGGCTCTAGTGGACAATCCCTTAGACATGAGCCAGCCGTGTGCTGCAGTTGCCCGTTGGGCCTTTCATCCGCTGACTCTCCAGAGTTAACTCTACTTTACATTTGGGTCTACTTTGGGGTTGTACTCTACATTTGACCAAAGGGTGCTGACTACCACCGGGCATTACGACAATGAAAAAGAGACGATCCCTTGGAGTCTAGCCTACCTTAAGGCGGAGCTGGGGGAGCGGGAGACCCAGCAGCCACGGCTAGCGGACAGCAGTGTCTCTCAGCCCTGTCCATTTTGAGATGTATGGATTTCGACTCCCAGGATTCCCTAGACACGGCTAGCTTTGCTGGGTACAGATGAACGGCCCTGGAATTCCTTCCTCGCCATATACAAAAGCTATTTTCGCTGCTCAGCTTCTCATCGTGATGTAGTCACAGCTCTGGATTTTTTGATTTTTCAGCTATGAGCAGCAGGCCTTATTATAAGCCATCAATTACGGCAGTTAAAGAAAGAAAGGGCGGGGGCTCCATTAGCTGGAGCAGACAGCTTTTATTACAGCGCCATCTCCCCCTCCCCCACACACACACACCTAAATTTATCAAGCTGGAGGCCAATTGTCTAATTTCTCCTGGGCAATAATTTTAAAAGGTCAAAGCAGGGGAATGGCAGGGAGCTATAACAACTTGCTACCTTAAGAGTCACCTCCTATTAGGGAAAAATCAGACCAGAGACATTCAAGATTCTTTCTCCCCTTTGCCTCTGAAGTTCCATTAGCAAAACCTAAGATCTGTTTAGAAAGCATCAAGGGATGCCCGTGTATCAGAAATTAAAACCTAATTCGGGGCGGGGGAAAGAGATGTATCCTTGTATATCCTGATTCTAGCTGCAGATCCGTCTTGCTTTCTGCCCTTTCAGCAGACTAAGCAAGCTTCTAAAAAAATAATAATAATAATTAAAAAAAAATCCATCATATCTTTCAGATTTCTTGAACCCTTCTGAAAAAGACGCTTGGATCAGCTTCTCTGTCCTACCGAAAAGACTTGGGATTTGTTAAGATCACTGTGGATCAGCAAAAGCCAAAGAAATGCATGTCATCAGAGGAACTGTACTATAAAGCATAATGCAGACAAGGTTTTTTTCCCCCCAGGACAAGAGAGGGGGGGGGGGGGGGGGAAAAAGGAGTGCCAGGGGAAAAAACCCCAAAGGGTAATGTGCAAAACCCTAAAAAAAATTTTCCTTCTCCCCAAAAATCCCGGAAGGGGAACCACCCGGCACCGGGGGGCCGGGCCGTTGCCCTCCATCGGTTGGGGGGGGGGGGGGGGGGGGGTGTTTCAAGTGTTCTGTTCCCTTTTACAAACCAGGATCTCAAAGCAGCTGATTTACTTCCTCCAAAGTGGATATTCTGAGCACCAAGCAAATGCTGCAAGGAGGAAACCTGGCCCACGCTTACAGTAAATGACCCTTTCCGACTTGGAACCCCGCGTGCCAAGATACAACCGGGGTGGGGGGGGGGGGCACGCTCTCTTCCGTCGCTGTTGTTGGCTTTCGGGCACGAACCATAGACCCATCTCCCATGGGGATTTAAAAAAAAAAAAAAGAAAGCAGAAACCAGATCAATTTGGGGAACGCAAAAATCATTTTTAATGAGGACTTCCTCCCACCTACCCACTTACCCACCCGCCCGTCCATCGCTTACTTGTGTGACTTCTTCATATTGGCCCGATCCGGTGCTGTTCCACAATCGTAGGCCTGAATGGTGAATGTATATTCCTTCTGCAGTTCGCAATCCAGTTTTTCTTTGGATCGGATCAGCCCTTCTCCGGTGGATTTATCCACCACCACCGCTTCAAAAGGGACATTTTGGCCGTGAACTTTAAATCCGCAAATCTCACCTAGGAGAGGCCAAGGCAGCTCGGATTAGTTCCTTTGGGGCAGCTGGGACAAGGAAGACGGATCTCGAACGGGGATGCGTGCACGAGGAGACACACACACACACACACACAGAGGTGTGAATTTGGAACAGGTGTCACTCAACCAGTTTAGCAGCCAGGGATTTTGTGAGGGGGAGGGGTTTGGGGGGGGACAAAGCAAAAAGGAACTCGTGTTTGGGCCATCCTGGGAACTTTTTAGTCTGTATTTGGAAGGGGGAAAAAAAGAAGACGACGCAGGCAGACATCTGGATTGCCAAGCAATTAATTCCCTTTGCATTCATCCATGCAGGAGGAGGTCGAAAAAAAGAGAAGGCAGGCATTTCCACAGGAGTGCTTGAGAAACTCTAGACTACGGCAAAGACGCCGGGTTCCCCCAAAACAGCAGCAGAGAGGCCGGAAGCATAAATGGTCAAAGCCACCGGGAATAACAAGGCTGGCTGGGCTTCCTCAGAGCAGTTAAAAAAAACACTCCGTTATCAAATCA
>JAKJMR010000759.1:135559-148063 GCA_024449315.1 Daboia siamensis | reverse complement strand
CTAGCAGTTCGAAAGCACGTAAAAATGCAAGTAGAAAAATAGGGACCACTCCGGTGGGAAGGTCACAGCGTTCCGTGCGCCTTTGGCGTCTAGTCATGCCGGCCACATGACCACGGAGACGTCCTCGGACAAGCGCTGGCTCTTCGGCTTTGAAACGGAGATGAGCACCGGCCCCTAGAGTCGGAAACGACTAGCACGCATGTGCGGGGGAACCTTTCCCTTTACCTTTATTACATAAAGTAAATGATTTTAAGCTTTCATTTTACGGATTTAAGCTAATCCTCGGCTTAATGTCACAACGGAGCCCAGAATTTCTGTCGCTAAGTGAGACAGCTGTTAGGTGAATTTTACCTCCTTTTTACGACCTTTCTTTCCCCAGTTGTTAAATGAATCACCACAGTTGTGAAGTTAATAACACGGTTGTTAAAGGAATCTAGCTTTCCCTATTGACCTGGCTTGTCAGAAGGATGGAAATAACTCCGGGACACTGCGACCGTCGTAAAGATGAGCCAGTTGCCAAAGGTCTGAATTTTGATCATGTGACCGTGGGGGGATGTTACAACTGGCCATAGGTCACCTTTTCCAGTGGCCATTGTAACTTTGAATACCTGGAGTCCTTCTCTGAGGGAAGTGTAAATGAAGATGAAATTTAACTTAATTAATAAATATAAGAGGGGACGATCTGACGCCCTCCAGGTGCCTTTGAGCCTTATCTGGTCTTTCCCAAGCGAAAGGTGGCAGTCTGGGGGAGATCCCTGTAATATAGGCAGTGAACAGTAAAGTAGCTCATTTGAGCTCTACACAGGTAGTCCTCGACTTGCAACCACAATTGAGCCAAAAATGTCTGTTGCTAAGCGAAACCTTTGTTAAGTGAGCTTTGCCCCATTTCTTGCCACAGTTGTTAAGTCAATCACTGAAACTGATAAGTTTAGTCATTCACTTGTTAGTCATTGTTGTTAGTCGGGAGGTTGCAGAAGGTGATCAGGTGAGCCCGGGACACTGCGACCGTCATAAATACGAGTCAGTTGCCAGGCGCATGAATCTGGATCACCTGACCACAGGGAGGGTGGAATGGCCGTGTGAAAAACCATCATAAGCTTTCCGGTGCCGTTATAAATTTGAACGGTCACTAAATGAACTGTGGAGGACCAGCTGTATACTATACACTGCTTATAGCAGGGGTCCCCCCCTCACCCCCCGCCGGGCGGTGGTGGGATTCAAATGTGTGAACAACTGGTTATCTGTATGGATGCCGCTTCCGGAAGTCCATTCTGCGCCTGGGCGACAAAAGAAATTAGCTACCAGTTCTGCCGAAATGATGAGAACTGGCTGAATCCAACCACTGCCCCTGGGCCACGGACCAGTACCGGTCTACACAACATTGTTTTCCACAGAACCGGTCCCTGGTGTCCCAAAATTGGGGACCACTGGCCTACAGCCCGTCTGTGAAGGACATGGGTGGTTAAAGACATATGAAATACAAATATAAACAAATGAAGCATAAATGTAAATTTATTTTATTACATTTATATACCGCCCTTTCCCGAAGGACTCAGGGCGGTTTACAGGGTAATTAAAAACAGAAATACAAAAGTTAAAATCAACTAAAAAAATTATATCCGTCCCTGAACAAAATAAAACCCCAGTTAAAATTAAAATTAAAATTCTCAGTCTGGGCCAGAAAGCTCGAAGAGCCAGGTCTTCAGGTCCCAGCGGAATGAACGGAGGTCGGGGGCACTCCTAAGCTCCACTGGCAGCTGGTTCCAAAGGGCAGGCACACCCACTGAGAAGGCCCTATTCCTGGGTGTCGTCCGCCAGCAATCTCTTACCGGTGGTACCCTGAGAAGACCCTCCCTGGGTCTTCTGGACGAAGGGAGCTTGATGCCGGCATCAAATTTAAATTAATAAATTTAATTAATAAAGAAACACAAAAAGAGCAAGACCGTCTGACTGTCCTGGATGCCTTTGAGCCTTATCTGGTTTTTCCCAAGCAAAAGCTGGGGCAGATTCCTGAAATATAGGCTGTGAACAATAAAGTAGCTCATTTGAACTCTATACATTCGAGTCTACTCGGGCCTGATGACGACCCAGGAGAGCTATAAACTTGCTTTGGAGCAGCCTTTGAGAAGCCAGGCTGGGTTTTCTCAAGGTTGCCTCTGCTTCACAATCCACCTTATGACTCACAGCCATCCACAAACAACAACGCATTGCTGGGCAATGATGCTACCGGGGAATAACAAGTTGTGTGTGTTTTTTTTTTAGAATATTTACCCAGGCTGGGTGTTTCTGGAGAAACTGGTTCTCCCTGATCTTCCTCCCCTTGCAGGGCCAGCCCCTTTTTTAGGGGGAAAAAGCAGGATTGCGAAGGGGGAGGAGGGTCCCAAGGAGAGGCGGAGAAGAGGCTGTTTCCACCCCCCCCCCCCACACACACACGCCCCTCATTGGAACCAGGCTGGGGGTCTGGAGCCTTTGCATGCCTCTTCTCTTTGCTCAGGAGGTCTCCTTCCTCCCTGCCAAGCCGTGGGTGGGTTCAATGACCCTATGGCTGACAACTGGCTTGGCCTCTTGAGGACTGACCAGGCAGGTCCACCCTGTCCATCCAGGGGCTTCTTCTCTCTTTGCCCTTCCCAAGGCCCTGAGGGGCTTCCCCGTCAAAGAGCTGCTCTCTTTTTGTCTCCGCAGAAAAGGAACACTCTGCAGGCGGCAGAGGAATTTGCATCTTCTCTGGATGGGGGAAGAGAATGTGTTGCTCTCGGGACCATCCAGAATCTGGGCTTTCTTTCTTTCTTTCTTTCTTTCTTTCTTTCTTTCTTTCTTTCTATCTATCTTTCTTCCTTTCCTTCTTTCTTTCTTTCTTTCTTTCTTTCTTTCTTTCTTTCTTCCTTCCTTCCTTCCTTCCTTCCTTCCTTCCTTCCTTCCTCTTCTTCTTTCTTTCTTTCTTTCTTTCTTTCTTTCTTTCTTTCTTTCTTTCTTTCTTTCTTTCTTTCTTTCTTTCTTTCTTTTTCTCTCTCCCTCCCTCTCCTCTCCTCTCCTCTCCTCTCCTCTCCTCTCCTCTCCTCTCCTTTCCTTTCCTTTCCTTTCCTTTCCTTTCCTTTCCTTTGCTTTCCTTTCCTTTGTCGGCCTTCTTAGATGGACGGCTTAGTTTAGCCTCGCAGAGGGGAAAGGTCCCCATGGCGCTTTTTGTAAAAATTAAAACTGGACTCAGTCTTTCCTGAAGTTCCTCATCTCAAAAATTAGCAATACCTGAATGTGGGGACCTTGGTGCTTGGTGGGTTTCTTACAGATGTTTCATGACCCAACTCCACTTTTTCCACCGAAAATAAGACCTATCCTGAAAATAAAGTGTCGCTTGATTTTTTTATGCGGGTGCCTAATATAAACCCTACCCCCCAAATAAGCCCCTAGTTAAGAGCCTGTGCTGCTGGCCACCTGCCCATTCCGTCTAGTTGTTGGCGGTGCTGCTGCCACGAGGCGAGGCGAGGCAGGTGGGGGAGTGGGTGGAGTTGCCCCATGTGCCCCGCACCCGCTTACCTCAGGGTCCCTGCAGCCAGGCTTCCCACACCCTGGCAGCTGCCTCGCCTCGCGGTGGCAACATTGACAGCCCCGTCCAGCAGGAGCTCGCATGGCTGCCGGAGGCCCGCTTCTTCTGCAGCTGCTCGCGCGCGTTGCCTCCAGCCTCTGTTCTTGGCTGCAGAGGCCTTTCCTGAAGGCCTCTGCCAGCAAAACAGAGGCCAGGGCCGACATGCACAAGTGGTGATGAGCAGCCAGAGAAGAAGAGGGTCAGTGGCAGCCATGTGGGCTCCCGCTGGACGGGGTTGTGTGTACTGCTGCCGCAAGGTGAGACAATGGGAAAAATAAGACATCCCCCAAAGTAAGACCTAATGCCTCTCTCTATATATGAGACCAGGTCTTATTTTCAGGGAAATATGGTAGGTAACATCATCAGTGCTAGACATCATAACTGAGCCTTGGTGGAGCAGAGGGCTAATGCCTCCTTAAGTAACACCAGCTGCTTGCAATTAGTGCAGGATCGAGTCCCACCAGGCTCAAGGTTGATTCAGCCTTCCATCCTTCCGAGGTAGGTAAAATGAGGACCCAGATTGTTGGGGGCAATTAAGCTGACTTTGTAATAATGCCGCTTGGGGTGTGTGTGAAAGCCCTAATAAGCAGGCATATACATAGAATGAAGGCTACTGCTAAGCTTGTAAGCCGCCCTGAGTCTTCGGAGAAGGGCGGGATATAAATGTAATAAAAATAAAAATAAAAATAAATAAATAAATCATCAGTGCTAGACGGGAGTGGGCTATGTGGAGAGGAGGAGGACTGTGGGGTCCTTGGTGTTCTCTCAGCTTAATTGTTTTCTTGCAGACATTTCATGATCCAACTAGGTAACATCATCAGTGCTAGAAGGGAGTGGGGTTTGCTCTCTGTTTATATACAAGCCCAGTCTAGCACTGATGACATTACCTAGTTGGGTCATGAAAGTTCTGCAAGAAAACAACCAAGCTCAGAGAGCACCAAGGGCTCCACTGTCAATCTCCTCCTCCTCCTCCTCCTCCTCCTCCTCCTCCTCGCACTGATGATGTTACCTAATTGGGTCATGAAATGTCTGCAAGAAAACGACCAAGCTCGGAGAGCACCAAGGGCTCCAGTGTCCTCCTCCTTTCTCCTTTTCCAGAAAAAAAAAAAATATCCAGAAAGATTCTCCCCCCCAGTTTCTCTGCCTACACCAGGAGTGCCCAGCCTTGGCCATTTGAAGATTTGGGGATTTCAATTCCCAGAATTCCTCAGCCAGCGGGGGACTTGAGGTCCACAGGACTTAAAATTTCCCATGGCCATTGGTGCTCACCTCCATGCAGACCTGATGGGACCACTTCTTCCCAAATACTCACCTGCAAATCCCTTGCTGTACCCCGAAACCCCAAGCTTCTTGCCTTTGCTCCAGAGTGCAAAACATGAGCACCATTTTAATTTCCTCTCCTTCCTGGCTCTTTTTTTGCACACTCGCCATTTCTCTGTACCTTTATCCATGTTTATCTTTATCTTTATCCACTTTTCACTTTTTAAACACAAAACAGCCGGAATGAGCAGCTGGGAAAGAATAAAGCGAGTCATTTTTCAAGCTGATGAAGAATATCCTAGCCAATAAGAGGCCCATAAATTAGGGGACCGAGGAAACAGCGCTTGAGCCCAGCGTCTCCTGCAAATGGATGGGGCTTCGATCATTCTGCCCCCCCCCCCCCGCCCTCCCCACCCCAGGTCCAGCTCTTTCCCTGTGGTCTTTCGGGAAGAAAAGAATGTATAAATTAAGGGCTTTTCTTTGTGATTCGAAGGTGGCAGCTGCTCCGGTGCGCATCCAGGGTCCGTTTGAGGAACTGGGCATCTTGCAAACCGGACCCCTCCCCTTCTCCTTGGCTTCTTCCTCCCCTTTGACACCAGAGAGCTGCTGGGTTTTGGAGTTCCTCTTGAAGTTTTTTCCAAGGCACAGTTGCTTCGGACTTGCACCGGGGGTTCCTAAGGGAAATGACGCCCCTGAGTCGAGTCAGCTCCTGCTGATAGTGCAGATGGCAGGATTTCGTGCCAAGCCCACCAAAGTGGTGGCGTGCAAGGTTTCGATGGAATAGAATAGAATAACAAGAGTTGGAAGGGACCTGAGAGGTCATCTAGTCCACCCCACCCTGCCCAGGCAAGAAACCCTACACCATTTCAGAGAGATGGTTGTCTAATCTCTTTAAAAAAAAAAAAAAAAAAAAAACCTCCAGTGTTGGAGCATTCACAACTTCTGGAGAGAAGTTTTTCCACTAATTATTTGTTCTCACTGTCAGGAGGTTTCTCCTTAGTCCCAGATTGCTTCTCTCCTTGATTAGTTTCCATCTGTCGCTTCTTGTCCTGCCCTCAGGTGCTTTGGAGAACAAGTTGACCCCCCCTCTTTTCTGTGGCAGCCCCTCAAATACTGGAAGACTGCCATCATGTCACCTCTAGTCCTTCTCTTCATGAAACTAGACATACCCAATTCCAGCAACCGTTCTTCATATGTTTTTGCATCCAGACTCCTGATCACCTTTGTTGCTCTTCTCTGCACTCTTTCTAGAGTCTCAACATTTTTTCTGAATTCTGGTGACCAGAACTGGATGCAGTATTCCAAAGGGGGTCTTACCAACAGAACAGAACAGAACAGAACAGAACAGAACAGAACAGAGTAACAGAGTTGGAAGGGACCTTGGAGGTCTTCTAGTCCAATCCTCTGCTCTGGCATAAAACCCTATACCATTTCAGACAAGTGGTTGTCCAGTCTCTTCTTAAAAGCCGCCAGTGTTGGAGCACCCACAGCTTCTTATGGCAAGCTGCTCCACTGGTTAATTGTTCTGATGTCAGGAAGTTTCTCCTTAGTTCTAGGTTGCTTCTCTCCTTGACTAGTTTCCATCCATTGCTTCTTGTCCTGCCTTCAGATGCTTTGGAGAATAGCTTAACTCTCTCTTCTTTGGGGCAGCCCCTGAGATATTGGAACACTGCTATCACGTCACACCTACTTTTTCTTTTTATTAGACTAGACCAGTGATGGCAAACCTTTTAGAGACTGAGTGCCCAAAGCTGCCCCTGCCCCCCCCACCCAGAGGGCCACCCACTGCCTCCACGGCCCTCCGCAGATTGCCCAGGCAGCCCAGCAGCACCATGGCAACCCCGCCCTCCGCCCGCTGCCCGCAGCATCATCTGTGCATGATGGGTTGTGAGTGCAATGTCCCCGCTGCCATGTCTTTGGCAGCTTGGGGGTGATTCTCCTCTGGGGGGGGGCTGCTGGTGAAGAGGGGGCCATGGGGGGAGGTGGGGTTGGGGCGATGGCACACGTGCCCACAGAGAGGGCTCTGAGTCTCGCCTCTGGCACGCGTGCCGTAGGTTCGCCATCACTGGACTAGCGAAATCCAATTCCTGCCACTGCTCCTCGTATGTTTTAGCTTCCAGCCCCCTGATTGTCTTTTGTTTCTCTTCTCTGCCCTCTTTCCGGAGTCTCAACATCTTTTTTACATGGTGGTGATCAAAACTGGATCTCCCTCCATCTCCCTCCACCTGCCACCGTGAGATGGGCGGCATGTATGTAATATGTATGTAAAATGTAATAGATAAATACATCAGTGGCGAATATCTACAGCTCGGGTGTAGAATGAGGGTGAAGGTTCGTTCTCTGAGCTTATGGGTTGGGTTCTGAACGTTTCATTACCAGGCTAGGTAACATCTTCAACTCCGCTGAAAATGTTACCTGGTAATGAAACGTTGAGAAACCAACCCACAAGCTCAGAGAACGAACCTTCACCCTGATCCTCCTATATATACATGTTCAGTTTGACTTGTAGGCAGCGTTAGGCAGGGGAAGCAAGCTATGGATGGCTCTCTCAGAGGCTTCCTGGCCAGGGGAACTTCCTTACCCAAAAACACATTTCCCGACAGCGAGAACAATTAAGCAGCGGAACAGAAGTAGTGGCTGCTCCATCACTGGTGGCATTTAAGCTATTTGAGTAGGGGATTGGACTAGAAGGCCTCCAAGGTCCCTTCCAGTTCTGTTATTCTGTTAAATAATTAGTGGAACAGCTTGCCTTCAGAAGTTGTGGGTGCTCCATCACTGGAGGTGTGTAAGAAGAGACTGGACAACCTTTTTTTTTTTTTAATCCCATTTATATCCCGCCCTTCTCCGAAGACTCAGGGCGGCTTACAATTTAAAGCACAAATCAATGTGCTTAGCAATTTGTCTGGAATGGTATAGGATTTCCTGCCTGAGCAGGGGGTTGGACTAGAGAAGACCTCCATGGTCCATTCCAATTCTGTTATTCTGTTAATCAGTGGAACGGCTTGCCTTCAGAAGTTGTGGGTGCTCTATCACTGGAAGCTTTCGAAAAGAGGTTGGGCAGCCATTTGACCAGGATGGTATAGGCCAGAGGTAGGTAACCTCGGCTCTTTTATGACTCATGGACTTCAACTCCCAGAATTCCTGAGTCACCTATGTTGACTCAGGAATTCTGGGAGTTGAAGTCCATGAGTCATAAAAGAGCCGAGGTTGCCTACCCCTGGTATAGGCTCTCCCACTTGAGCAGGGGGTTGGACTAGGAGACCTCCAAGGACCCTTCCAATTCTATGTTTCTATGTTCCAACTTACAACCATTCCTTTAGGAACTGTTCAAAATTACAACAGCACTGGAAAAAAGTGACTTAACGACCAGTTTTCACCCTTACGACCGTTGCAGCCTCCCCAGGGCCACGTGAGCAAAATCCAGGTGTTTGGAACGCGGCACGTATTTGTGACGGTTGCAGTGTCTGGAGAGCACATGATTGCCATTTTTTTTAAAGAGTCCCAGCCGACCTCTGAGAAGCAAAGCCAATGGGAGAAGCCAGATTCACTTAATGTCAGCACAATTCACTTAACAACTGCAGGAATTGGCTTAAGAGCTGTGGCAGAAAAGTCGTAAAATGGGGGCAAAGCTCATTTAACAACTGCCTCGCTCCGCAACGGAACTTTTGGACTCAGTTGCGGTTGTAAGTCAACGAGTATGTATAACTGATTCGGTGGTCGACGGGGGTGGGTGGGGGGAGGTCCAGAATGCAGGGCGAAAGATCTGGGGGGGGGGAGGGGGCAGATTTAACACCCCCTTTTGCTTATTGCTCTCATCCTTTGTGGAGAGGTCCAAGGGCTGCATTCCCCCAAGTTGGGGGGGGGGGTCTTGTCTGGCCAGATCTTAACTTCCCTCCGACTTTGAGAACTGAAGAACTGAGAACTGAATAACTGAGCTGTGGTGGGGTCTCTCTTGTCTCTCTTGTCCAGAGCCCCCTCCCTGAGGAAGGGGAGCCCCCTCAGCCACAGCACCCCACTTGGCCTCTGCCGCTCCCAGCACGCTCTTTGCCCTCCGCCCTGGATCAGCTTCTAAACTGAAATCAATTCCAATAACCAGCCGGCATCGACAGATTTTCACCGCAGATCCAGGGCTAATTAACAGCCTCTTGGGTCACCCAGAGGAGAGCCGGGCGGCTTCTTCGCTGCCCACTTTGGCACCTGCTCCTTCTCTGGCGGGAAGGACCGAGCTCCCACCAGGCTGGAGTGGGGGAGGGGGCTCCCCCTCATGGGTGGCAAGTATTTTCCCTTTTGATGGGTCCTTGGTGTTCTCGGAGCTTGGTGGTGTTCTGGCAGACCTTTCGTGACCCAACTATGGAACATCATCAGTGCTAGAAAGGAGTGGGGTTTGCAGAATGGAGGAGGAGGAGGAGGAGGAGGAGGAGGAGGAGGAGGAGGAGCTTGGTTGTTTTCTGGCAGACATTTCATGACCCAGCTAGGAACCATCATCAATGCTAGGCAAGAAACATGTGCCGGAAAACCACCAAGCTCAAAGAGCACCAAGGACCCCTCCTTTCAACCATCAGCTACAATCTTTCTCCTTTATTTTCCTCTTTTCCAATTTTGTAACCCGTCAACAAAGAAATGGGAGCTGGAAGTCAGCCCTTCTTGACCTACCAGATATACCAGATCCTCTCCCTAAAGACTCCAGCCAGGTCTTTGCAAAGCCTTGTCTTTCTTTCTTTCTTTCTTTCTTTCTTTCTTTCTTTCTTTCTTTCTTTCTTTCTTTCTTTCTTTCTTTCTTTCTTTCTTTCTTTCTTTCTTTCTTTCTTTCTCTCTCTCTCTCTCTCTCTTTCTTTCTTTCTTTCTTTCTTTCTTTCTTTCTTTCTTTCTTTCTTTCTTTCTTTCCCTTTCTCTCTCTCTCTTTCTCCTTTCTTTCTTTCTCTCTCTCTCCCCATCTTCTTTCTTTCTTTCTTTCTTTCTTTCTTTCTTTCTTTCTTTCTTTCTTTCTTTCTTTCTTTCTTTCTTTCTTTCTCTCTCTCTTTCTCTCTTTCTCTCCCCATCCCCTTCCTTCCTTCCTTCCTTCCTTCCTTCCTTCCTTCCTTCCTTCCTTCCTTCCTTCCTTCCTTCCTTCCTTCCTTCCTTCCTTTTTTTCTTTTCTTTTCTTTTCTTTTCTTTTTTCTTTTCTTTTCTTTTCTTTTCCTCCTATTTCAATCAATGACTCTGAGCAACTTGTCATTCAAAAAATATGCCATAGTACAAACAGTGGCAACATTTTAAAAACAATAAAAAGCGTCTAAACTAAATTTACACAGCATTGCAGTGCTGGGGGTGGAGGGTGGGGTGGGGATGTTTTTATTATTATTATTATTATTTTAAAAAGTACAGAGCATTTAAAAAAAAAACTCAGCACAAAATCATGGCCAGCTGGGGAATTTTGGGAGAGTCTGCCCGTCTTCAAGTGGCCAAGATTAGAAACATTGATTTGGGTGATGGCTTCTTTTTTTAAACTTTTTCTGCGTGGTGCCCATCTTTCTCCCTCTCTCCTTCCCTCGTTCCAGGGACCCCCGTAAACCGGATCCCCATCATGGCCAAGCAAGTGCTGGATCTCTACACGCTCTATCGGCTGGTGACTGAGAAAGGGGGTCTGGTGGAGGTCATCAATAAGAAGATCTGGCGGGAGATCACCAAAGGCTTGAACCTGCCCACCTCCATCACCAGCGCAGCCTTCACGCTCCGCACACAGTGAGTCACTGGGGCCGGGATGAGTGTGCATGGAACACGATTTAGAAATGTCGTGTTAGGATTGGCCCCTACAGGAAACGAAAGTGGAGATTTTGAAGACTGAGCAGGCATTGAACATAGAATTGTAGGGCTGGGAAGGATTTTGGTGATCTTCTGAACACAGAATACAGAATAACAGAGTTGGAGGGGATCTTGGAGGTCTGCTAGTCCAACCCCCTGCTCAGGCAGGAAACCCTAATCCATTTCAGACAATGGCTGTCCAGTCTCTACTTAAAAACCACCAGTGATGGAGCACCCACAACTTCTGGAGGCAGGTTGTTCCAGTGGTTAATTGTTCAAACAGTCAGGAAATTTCTCCTTAGTTCCAGGTTGCTTCTCTCCTTGATGAGTTTCCATCCGTTGCTTCTTCTTCTGCCTTCAGCTACTTTGGAGAATAGCTTCACCCCCTCTTCTTTGTGGTGGCCCCTCAAATACTAGAATATTGCTACCCTCTAGTCACCTCTAGTCCTTCTTTTCTCTAGACTGGTTATATCCAATTCCTGCAACTGTTCTTCACATGGTATGTTTTTATCTCCAGCCCTTTAATCATCTTTGTGGCTCTTCTCTGCAGAATGAGCTGTGACCAGAGATTTAGAACTGGGAACGACCAGGCTATGAAGGGGGAGGCTTAGAAAAGTGTAGCCCCCCCCCCCCCCCCTGCTTCTTTGCGTGTGTTAAGGGACAAATGCAAAAGAGAGAGAGGAGAGAGAAGGAGAGAGAAAAGACAGAGAGAGAGGGGGGGAAGAGAGAGAAAGAGAGAGAGGGAGAAAGAGAGGGAGAGAGAGAGAAAGAGAGGGAGAGAGAGAAAGACACAGAGAGAGGGAGAAAGAGAGAGAGGGAGAGACAGAAAGACGAGAGAGAAAGAGAGAGAGAAAGACAGAGAGAGAGGGAGAGAGAGAGAGAGAGAGAGGAAGAGAGAGAAGGAGAGAGGGAGAGAGAGAGAGAGAGAGAGAGAGAGAGAGAGAGAGAGAGAGAGAGAGATGGGTTTGATTCATTCAATTCTAATTGATATGATGCCCATTGTAGACTTCTAGAATGACCAGCAGTAGAAAACCTTGAAACATTGTTTGACACATGTCTCACTTTCAGTATGAACCCATCATGTTTTCAGGAAGACGCTGGACAACCATTTGTCTGGAATGGTACACTGAGCAGGGGGTTGGACTAGAGCAGGGGGTTGGACTAGAAGACCTCCCAAGGTCCCTTCCAACTCTATTATTCTGTTAATTAACCAGTGCAACGACTTGCCTCCAGAAGTGGTGGGTGGTCCATCCCTGGAGCTTTTCAAGAAGAGACTGGACAGCCGTTTGTCCAAAATGGTATAGGGTCTCCTGCCTTGAGCATGGGGATGGACTAGAAGACCTCCAGGGTCCCTTCCAGCTGCGGCGATGGACAGTTGTCTCTGCCAACCTCTCTGCTTCTCCTCGCAGATACATGAAGTACCTCTACCCTTACGAGTGTGAGAAACGGGGGCTGAGCTCTCCCGGGGAGCTGCAAGCTGCCATTGACAGCAACCGTCGGGAAAGCAGGCGGCAGATGTTCGGGGCCACCCTGTTCAGCTACTCTCCAACAGGCACACCGGGCGCTCTCGCATCCCCCAAGGTCCCTCTGCCCTCCCTCGCCCTCGCCACCCACAACGGGAGCCAGATCGGGCAAGCCCACGCGGTCAAAAAAGGTGAGGGTCTCGGGCTGCTTGGGAGGGGGAAGGGGAGGGAGGGTTCCCGGGGGAGAGGGCAAAAGCAGAGCAAGGGTAAAAAGCTGAACCTCTAGCAAGGGTAGGCAACCTTGGGGTTTTTTTTATGACTCATGGACTTCAACTCCCAGAATTCCTGAGCCAGCATGAGGGAACTATGGCCCCTTCATGACTCGTGGACTTCAACTCCCAGAATTCCTGAGCCAGCATG
>JAKJMR010000759.1:96235-114303 GCA_024449315.1 Daboia siamensis | reverse complement strand
TTCCTTCCTTCCTTCCTTCCTTCCTTCCTTCCTTCCTTCCTTCCTTCTCCTCCCTCCATCTCTCTCCTTCCTTCCTTCCTTCCTTCCTTCCTTCCTTCCTTCCTTCCTTCCTTCCTTCTCTCTCTCCCTCACTTTTATTTCCTTCCTACTCTTCTTCCTTGCTTCCTTCCCCATGGGAAAACTCCCCTCCCTTCCCTTCCTTTCCCTTTGGCTGCACCCTTAGCTATAATTTCTAGGATTTAAGTCTACTTTACAGTCTTCCTTCCTTCCTTCCTTCCTTCCTTCCTTCCTTCCTTCCTTCCTTCCCTTCCCTTCCCTTCCCTTCCCTTCCCTTCCCTTCCCTTCCCTTCCCTTCCTTCCCTCCCTCCCTCCCTCCCACTTCTTCCTTTCCTTCCCTCTCTCCCTCACTTTTCTTTCCTTCCTACCCTTCTTCCTTGCTTCCTTCCCCATGGGAAAACTCCCTTTCCTTCCCTTCCCTTAAATGGGAGCCAACACTTAAAAAGGCCCTGCTACTTTGCTCATGTTTCACAACGCAAGCCCAAGTGAGGGCTGTCCCTTCTGGTTTGCAGAAGTCATGCGATCAACCTGGGCACAAGAAGACCACATGCATCTCTCTGAGCTGGACCCTGAGATTAATTCTGCATGTACAAATCCTGGCTTAGTTGCCACAAAACTGAGCACTGGCTGATCAGAGACAGATTAAGAGCCATCGATTCCCTGAGCTCATTAAATCTGCAGGCTTGGGTAGGGGTGGTGGTTGCCCGCTGGTTGCTAATCCTCTGCCCTGGCCATCCTGGGCTGGGAATATCGGCTCCCCTCTTGCCGTTTCCCACAGCCTCATTTCCAAAAGGCAAACTCAGGTGGGCGTGAGTGGCCAGAGTCAAATTTGCTTCTAATCTAAAGAGCTTTTGAGAAAGAATTCAGGCAGGACCAGGGAGTCCTCGGCTTATGACCACAACAGAGCCCCAAATTTCCATTGCTAAGCTATACAGTTATTAAATGAATTGTGCCTCATTTTATGAGCTTTAATGGCACGGTCATTAAGTGAATCACTGTGGTTGTCGTTAACTGAATCCAAAAGGTTACAAATGGCGATCCCATCACCCTGGGACAGTACAACTGTCATAAATACATGCCAGTTGCCAAACAACCGAATTCTGATCACGTGACCACGGGGATGCTGCAACGGTCATAAGTGCGAAAATTGGTCCTAGGTCACTTTTTCAGAGCCGCTGTAACTTTGACTGGTGACTAAACAAATGGTTGAATGTTGAGGACCTCTAAAATTTCCTGTTGATTTTTAATGGTGTGGAAAACGAAAATGTCTGCTGCTGTTCTTTTATGCAAGATTTAGGCCCAGGTAAATTGAATCAAAAGGAACACGGTGGCTCAATGGGTTAGGACACTGAGCTTGTTGATCAGCAGTTTGGCGGGTCGAATCCCGAGTGCCGCGTAACAGAGTGAGTGCCTGTTACGCGTCCCAGCTTCTGCCAACCTAGCAGTTTGAAAGCACGTAAAAATGCAAGTAGAAAAATAGGGACCACTACGGTGGGAAGGTAACAGCGTTCCGTGCACCTTTGGCGTCTAGTCATGCCGGCCACATGACCACGGAGACATCCTCGGACAAGCGCTGGCTCTTCGGCTTTGAAACGGAGATGAGCACCGGCCCCTAGAGTCGGAAACGACTAGCACGCATGTGCGGGGGAACCTTTACCTTTACCTTTTTAAACTGAATCAGGCCTCATGGACAAAGCATTGAACCAAAGTCTGTGCAATGCTTAATTCTGCAGTTTGCAATTGTATTTTATTTAGTATGATTTTGCTAAGCTTGCTTGTTTCAAATATATTTTAGAACATAAGGACTGGAACAGTAAGAAATAGGTAAATGAAAGTAGCTGATGGATGCGGGTTCCAATGTACCCGGGTATCTGTATAAAGTTATGTTCAGCAGAAGGTCAGCATGAGGTCAGTAAAAAGTCAGCAAAAGTCAGCAGAAGTCAGCAAAAGTCAGCGGACCATCTGACTACAGAACGAGAAAGGGTATATAAAGGGTTAGGACTGGACCTGATTGATTTGCCATTGGCCTGTAGCTGTCCTTTTGGAGTCTGCTGTGCCGTATGGTCCTCATTGCAATGGGTTATTAATGTAAGTGCTGTTGTGTTATTTGTGCTCGCTATGTCCCAAATCATTAGCAAAATAAACCTCTGAATCTTAAAGTAATAATTATTGTGTTGCTGTCTCTGGTCTTTTCAATGGGGTTTTCCCACAACAGTGGTATATTTATTGTCTTACGGTTTTAATCTTTTATAATTATGATGACGAAGAGTCAGGACCACATGTGAAATTCCACTCAAGCTAATTTATTGATCCGACCCATACATAACAATCTGGTCAACCCACAGTCAGCACTAAATTGCTGCTAGATAAGAACGAGGGGCTGGATTTGGATCCCTTTTGGGAACGTAAGGATCCCAGGCTAATTCCTCATTGGACTCTGCTCCCAAGCTCTGCCTCCTTTCCCTCCTACATATTATTATTTATTAAAATGTATATGCTGCCCATCTTGCCTAGAGGCAACTATTGTTTATTCAGATTGTTAGTTACCGACAGTCACATGACATAGAGATAGGTGACATATAAATTTAATAAGTAATACAATAAAAAAATCAATAAAAAAATAAAACAGAATAAACCAAAATAATAAAACAAACCAAAACATTGCTGCATCCAGCCATGTGGGGATTCTGGCCAACAGGAATAAGGTTTGAGGTTCCAATGGTGGGAACCAAACTAGGGTGGCTGGCGGTGTAAGAAAGAAGATTCCACTTCCGTATCACTCATGTACTGGATCTAATTTTATTGTATTCCATTTCTTCATTCTTGCTTTCATTGCGTTATAACACTCATGATAGTGAGATGGGCAGCAAATCCATTTTAATTAGTAAAGAAGCATAAGCCGGCGTACCTGGTGTGGGAAGTCAGCCCACCAGAGAAGAAAATATTAAAAGGGCAGAAAAATATATTTCCTAAAAGGATCTTAAAGAGGCAGAAGAGCATGCCCAGTTTTTTTCTTAATATCCCCAAGTCTCCCTCCACCAAGCAGAAACCAGCTCTGTAGAAATGCAGATGTAAACCATCCAGGAAGGTTGGAGGCTCCCAGCTAGAAGATTAAGAAGACAAAGACACCTAAAATCTACATACCCCACCCAAACTCTAAAACAGGACAATAGATGCCAAAGGGCACACTCAGACTCAGGTCAGAATACGTGACACAGGAAATACAGGAACAGGAAACAACTCCAAACAAAAGGCTCCAAAGGGTATAAAAACCCACTCCCTACATGTGCTCAGCCTTTTTTTTTTTTCTTCCAGAGCCATCTTCCTGTCTGGCTCTCCTCTTCAATAAACTGTAACCTTCTTTCTAAAGCAGTCGCCGTGCTGTTTATTCCCGGCTTGGATTGAACCATGATGAAGACTTTTCCTTCAACACTGGGAGATGAATTTCTGGGAGCGTGCACGTGAAAGAGGCAAGCTAGAGTGAGCCTCTGGCCACAGGGATTGCCAGAATGTTCAACTGATAGAGCTGCTTGACTGCAAAGCAGCCCTGTCCAGCATCAACCTCCTGCGTGGGATGCCAATTGGGATTTTGCAGAGCAGGGCCAGGGTGAAGTGTGTGTGTGTGTGTGGGGGCTACGATGGCTGTTTCTCCCAAAGTGATTCCCTCCTTATATCAGAGGCTGTTTTTTTTTTTTTTGCTAGCCTTGCCATTTTTAATTGTTGCTCTTTGTTGAACAAAGCCTTTATTTTTCCTTTCTTTTCTTTTTTGCGATGGCATCTCTTTCAATAAAAGTATTGACTGCGCAGAACAAAAGCGATGGGGCCTTTATCCGTCTTCCTTTCTGATTCTTCCTTGGCTCCCTTGTCGAAGGAACCTTTGCTAATTACAGACAAGTTTTGGCTCAGAGCGCCAAACTTTAGGGAGCTGCAGAGGCCCTCTAGGTTTCTGCTTATCCGCTTTTGGCCAGGCCTGTTTTGTTACCCAGTGACCGAAACGGAAGAACTTCGAAAGAAGTTGGAAAAGGATTAAATTGTGGCAACTGGACCAAAGTTTATTAAAACTGAGACGTTTTGTTACTCATCCAAGTAACTTGGATGAGTCAAAATGAATATCTGGGGTAAGCAGAGAGTCATGGGAAAGAGCCAACTCCTGCCATATAGATTGCAGTGTGTGTGTGTGTGTGTGTGTGTGTTTCCCCAAAATGAAAAGTAACATGTAAATGAAGTGTGGGAAGTCAGCCCCCCCCAGAGAAGGAAATATTAAAAGGTCAGAAAAATATATTTCCTCAAAGGATCTTAAAGAGGCAGAAAAGCATGCCCAGTTTTTCTTAATAGCCCCAAGTCTCCCTCCCGCAAGCAAAAACCAGCTTTGTAGAAATACAGATGTAAAGAATTCAGGAAAGTTGAAGCTAGAAGATTAAGAAGACAAAGACACCTAAAATCTACATAACCCACCCAAACTCTAAGACAGGACATAATAGGACTAACCCACAGATGCCAAAGGGACACAGGTCAAAATACATGACACAGGAAATACAAACCCTCAAACAGGAATAGGAAACAACTCCAAACAAAAGGCTCCAGAGGGTATAAAAACTCACTCCCTACATGTGCTCTCTCTCTTTTTCTTCCAGAGCCATCTTCCTGTCTGGCTCTCCTCTTCAAAAAAACTGCAACCTTCTTCCTAAAGCAGTCACCATGTTTATTCCCAGCTTGGACTGAACCATGATGAAGACTTTTCCTTCAACAGAAGGTTCAATCATTCAGGCCAAAAGTATCTGAAAAGGTTAAATCATGGCAACTGGACAAACATTTATTACATTTTTTATATTACATATTCAAGAATAAGTCGCTAACAAACAGTGCTGGACAGAAGGATCCATTAATTGTTATCACAGAATGCAACCATTAATAAAAGTATCATCTGCCTCTTTTTATTGCTAAATTCCCTCACCTCACTAACCCTGAAACTAAGGTCCTTTCGCACCAACTATTCAGTCTCTTGTGAACTTGGAGCAGATAACCATCATCCTTACATAAAGCTCCCTCCCCTCCCCCCAAAAAAAACTCCAAACCAAAACCCACCAAACAGGCTGTAAGTGAACTCTCAACAGAACTCAGCCTTGATGTCGTTGGCTAGCTGGGTAATAAAACTGGGTAATAAAAGAAGAAGAAGAAGAAGAGGAGGAGGAGGAGGAGGAGGAGGAAGAGGAGGAGGAGGAGGAGGAGGAGGAGGAGGAGGAGGAGGAGGAGGTGGTGGTGGTGGTGGTGGTGGAGGAGGAGGAGGAGGAGGAGGAGGAGGAGGACTGTGGTGTCCATGGTGCTCTCTGAGCATGGTTGTTTTCTTGCAGACATTTCATTACCCAACTAGATACCATCATCAGTGCTAGAAGGGAGATGGGTGTGTGGAGAGGATGGAGGAGGAGGAAGAGAAGGAGGAGGAGAGCTGGGGGATTCTTGATGCTTTCTGAGCTGGGTTGTTTTCTTGCAGACATTTCATGACCCACTTAGGTAACATCATCAGTGCTAGAAGGGAGTGGGGTTTGAGCAAAGGCAGAAGCAGAGGAGGAATGTGGACTCCTCGGTGCTCCATGAGCTTGGTTGTTATCTCGCAGACATTTCATCATCCAGCTAGGTAACACCATCAGTGCTAGAAAGAAGGGGTTTGCAGTGAGGAGGAGGAGGAGGACTGTGGGTGCTCCCTGAGCTGGGTTGTTTGCTTGCAGACATTTCATGACCCACTTAGGTAACATCATCAGTGCTAGTAAGGAGTGGGGTTTGCTCTCAGTTTATATTCTAATGGCTTGCCCTTTCAGTGGCGGTGGGGATGATCTTAGGTTGCTTTGTTTGGCTGTTCCTTGGAATATGGTTAAGGGACGCGGTGGCTCAGTGGGTTAAGATGCTGAGCTTGTCGATCAGAAGGTCGACAGTTTGGCAGGTCGAATCCCGAGTGCCGCGTAGCAGAGTGAGCGCCTGTTACTCGTCCCAGCTTCTGCCCATCTAGCAGTTCGAAAGCACGTAAAAATGCAAGTAGAAAAATAGGGACCACTACGGTGGGAAGGTAACAGCATTCCTTGAGCCTTTGGCGTCTAGTCATGCCGGCCACATGACCACGGAGACGTCCTCGGACAAGCGCTGGCTCTTCGGCTTTGAAACGGAGATGAGCACCGGCCCCTAGAGTCAGAAACGACTAGCATGCATGTGCGGGGGAACCTTTACCTTTACCTTTTGGAATATGGTTGACTTCATTGTTAGTCTGATGTTATTCTTGGTATTAATCTCTGCTCATCCGGGTGCTGATTGCTGGTAAGGAGGAGCTTTGGTCTTTTGGTTCCCTTTTTGGCTTGTTGATCATCTCTTTCGCACACTAAGTAGATATTGCTTACGTCCAGGGCTTTTTTTCTCATAGAATGCTCAGAACGGAGTTCCGGCACCTTTTTTGGATGGAACCTTGTGGGGTAGGCAAGGCAGGTTGTATGACATGTGTGAGTTCTGGCACCTTTTTCTTTTACAAAAAAAAAAAACACTGCTTACGTCTATGGGTTAATTGATGGCTAATTTGTCAGCGTGCCAGGCTTTCAGAAATTCCTTAAGAGTTTTTGCACTCGGCTTGGTTTAGGATGCTCACGGTATCCCGATTGAAACTATGGTCAAGTCCAGGGGTTATGTTGTGAAATTAAGGAGTTTTCATCCTGTTTTCTATCTGTTAGTTGATGTTCATGGGTGCGCTCTGCTAGTCTTCACCCTCTTTGTCCCACATTGTGGCTGTTGCAGTCCTGACCTTCTATATGGCAGGGCCCCTGTCTTTTCTTCTGGGGCCGCTGCATCCTTTGGTTTGCTTAGGCAGGGGTGTCAAACTGCCGACCTGCAGGCCAGATGCGTCATGGTGAAACTGGGCCCACCACATTGCCCATATCACGGAAAAAAAGTCGCGATATGACATGACACATCACATGACATTGTGAGTTTGACACCCCTAGCTTAGGAATAATAATAATAATAATAACAACAATAACAACAATAACAACAATAACAACAATAACAACAATAACAACAATAACAATAACAACAATAACAATAACAATAACAATAACAATAATAATAATAATAAAGTTGGAAGGGACCTTGGAGGTCATCTAGTCCAACCCCCTGCTCAGGCAGGAAACCCTATACCATTTTGGACAAATGGCTGTCCAGTCTCTTCTTAAAAACTTCCAGTGTTGGAGCATTCACAGCTTCTGGAGGCAGGTTGTTCCACTGGTTAATTGTTCTAACTGTTAGGAAGTTTCTCCTTAGTTCTAGGTTGCTTCTCTCCTTGATTAGTTACCATCCGTTGCTTCTTGTCCTGCCTTTGGAGAATAGCTTGAGTCCCTCCTCTTTGTGGCAGCCCCTGAAATATTGGAACACTGCTATCATGTCCCCCCTCTTCATTAAACTACACATACCCAATTCCAGCAGCCGTTCCTTATATGTTTTAGTCTCCAGTCCCCTAATCATCTTTGTTGCTCATCTCTGCACTCTTTCCAGAGTCTCAACATCTTTTTTACATCGTGGTGACCAAAACTGGATGCAGTATTCCACATGTGGCCTTACCAAGGCATTGTAAAGTGGTATTAAGACTTCACGTGATCTTGATCCTATTCCTCTGTTAATGCAGCCTAGCACTGTGTTGGCTGTGTTGGGTGATCAAGAACATCTCAGAAACCATCAACATCCTACAACCACATGGAATCAGCATAACACACCAGTCCACTAAAGCCCTTTGAAACATCCTAAGCAAGCCAAAAATAAACTAGGTGTTACGTAGCTTGGGCAAAAGAAGTATCTGCAGGAAAACAACTGAGCTCAGAGAACACTAAGGACCTTTCATTTCAACCCTGAGCTAAAAATATTCTCTTCTATCCAAACCACTGGTACATAAACAGAGAGCAAAGCCCACCTCCTGCTAGCACTGATGATGTTAGGGTAATGAAACATCTACAAAAAAACCAACAAGCTCACACAGCACCAAAGACGACACCCCTCTCTTTTTCATCTGTGTGCTACAAATATTCTCTTTTATTGGTACTATGTAAGCATTGGTACTATGTAAGGGACGCGGTGGCTCAGTGGGTTAGGATGCTGAGCTTGTCGATCTGAAGGTCGGCAGTTTGGTGGGTCGAATCCCGAGTGCCGCGTAACAGAGTGAGCACCTGTTACTCGTCCCAGCTTCTGCCAACCTAGCAGTTCGAAAGCACGTAAAAATGCGAGTAGGAAAATAGGGACCACTCCGGTGGGAAGGTAACAGCGTTCCGTGTGCCTCTGACGTCTAGTCATGCCGGCCACATGACCACGGAGAAGTCCTCGGACAAGTGCTGGCTCTTCGGCTTTGAAACAGAGATGAGCACCGACCAGCGCCTAGAGTCGGAAACGACTAGCACGCATGTACGGAGGAACCTTTACCTTTTTAAGCATTGTATGTTGTGTGAAGGGCACACTTGTTCCCTGTTGAAATACAGGCCAAACTGTCTTTTGGGGAGTCTGCTTTTTGTGATGCCCCAGGTTTAGGATCTCCACGTCAATCGGGAGCATTTTTAATTAATCCAACCCAATCCTTCCGCTTAAGTCAACTTTGTAATTAGGAGCAACCAGTCGGAAGCCCCAGTGAATGCTGTTGCATTCATTAGCTTCCCTGTTTATTAATTAGTGTCACCTATGACAATCGATGGGATAGATTGGGACTGGTGGGGCGGGGGGCGGGGGAAAAGCTCGCAGCAGGCTCAGTGATAAGAGTTCAAAAGCCGCCGCTGCGTCCAGTTACTTGCAATCGCTATATCTATCTTTGTTTTAAACTATGTTTGAGCAACTCCTGGCTGGAGAAATGAAAGGCCCATTGATCTATTGGGCCGAGCAAAGGCCTCTGCTCAGGAATGCAAATCAACATTGATCGGCTGTAACTTTTTAGCATTGGGCTTTGAGAGGGGAGGGGTCCCCATCTCAGCTTCCAAGAGCCAAGGTGCCAGGGGGGGGGGCAGGGAGGGGTGGGTGGGCTTGGGGGGGTGGGTGTGTTTGTGGGGGAGGGGGCAGACCGTCCCCTGTTGCCTGTTTCCCTTCTGCAAGCGAAGGCATCTTCATTAAGCTGTTTTTAAGAAGGTTTGTTGGGAATCCCAATCAGGGGATGCTCTCCATCCTTCAGACTGTTGGGGTCAAAATATCCCCAGCCGCAGAGGCCAGAAGAGGAAGGAGGCTTGTTACCTCCAGGAAGAGCTTGCGGGCCAGAGGTTGGACATAAAACTGAGCAACTCTTGTGTAGGAGCACTGCGGTCCCTTTCTGCCAGATGGTCCACCCAGCCAGGACCTGCCTGCATTAATCTTCCTTTTGCGTAGATGGCTTTTCACAAGCAGTCATCCATCTGTATGAGGAAGGAGGAAGACGAGGAGAAAGGAAAAGAGAAGAATGGGAGGAAGAGGAGGAAGAGGAGGAGAAGGGAGGAGAGAAGGACAAAGGGGAGAGGAGGAGGGGAAGAAGGAGAGAAGGACAGGTGGGAGCGAGGAGGAGGAGGAGGAGGGAAGGAAGGAGGAAGAGGAGAAGAAAGAAGAGAAAAGGAGAAGACGAGAGAAGAGAGAGAGAAAAAAAAGGGGGGGGAGAACGACAGATGGAGGGAGGAAGAGAAGAAGGAGTGGTGATGGCAGCAGATTATGGACCGTGGTCAATTATTTATTTATTTATTTTATTTTTATTTTATTTTATTACATTTATATGTAATAAAATGGGTTACCAGGAAGAAGAAGAAGAAGAAAAAAAAGAGGATGACATTTTTTATAAACTTTCATCAAGAAGGGGTGCAGAAAAAAAAAAAAAAAAAAAAAAAAAAAACCCAAACAGATAAAAAGAATCTTTTCATTTAAATCCCATTCACGCCACCACCCAACCGACCAAGACAGCTTCATTTAAAACTAAAGCAAGCATGCTTACAGCCGCAGTTAATGTGCAAGAGTTGCTCACTGGAAAGTTGCTCACCAATCTTAATGCTGGGCTAAACTGAAGGAGTTAAATTAAATGGATAAAGGAAGCAGCCCCCCACCCCCGCTCTAAGCCACTACTCAGATCCATAGGTCTTCAAACTCTTTAAAAAAAAAAAAAAAAAAAAAGTCAGAAAACTTTTAAGAGGCGAAGGGAAGGGAGGGTGTGGGTTCTGACAGTGGCATAGCGTGGGTTGTCAGCACCCGGGGCAAGGCAAGTAATTTGCGCCCCCTAACCCCCTAACACCGCACCGCACGCCTGGCACCCCCCCCCCCTCCACAGTGGGCGGTGACCCGGCGGCTCGGATCGGATTCGCACAGCCAGCACTGCAGTGAGAGAGAGTGAGCGAGCCAGGCAGGGGCAGAGAGCTGCGAGTGCGAGCGCGCCCCCCCAGATGTTGCGCCTGGTGCGGCCGGCCCCCCCTGCACCCCCCACGCTACGCCACTGGGTTCTGGTGCCACGAAAAGGCCTCTGACAGGAAGACCCTCGGGGTTTTGCACATGGAATTGACAGCAGCTATGAACCTGCAACCAAAGCCCCCGCCCCTTTTTTCCTAGACCACCAGCATGGCATCCATCAAAGAGAGGGTGGCCATCTTGCGTTTGCTGACCCTCCTTGAATAAGCCCCTGGAAGGTCCAGCATAGCATAAATCAGGGGTCCTCACACTTGGCCGCCTTAAAGACTTGTGGACTTCGACTCCCAGAATTCCCCAGCCAGCATGTCTTAAAGCGGCCAAGTCCACAAGTCTTAAAGCGGCCAGGTTTGAGGACCGCTGGCCTGAATGGTGCTGCGCTGGGTGAGGATCAACAGGTAGGAGAGGAAGCAAGAGAAGAAATGATGATATATTATCCATTCAGTCATGTCCCACCCTTGGTGATTCTCTGGGCCAGGTCTCTCCCCATCCTTCTGATCTTGCTCTGCTTCTCTAAGTTGTTCTCTGCTCAGGCTGGGGTCAGCTTTGAGGGTGTCCAGCCACTGTGGTCTTTGGTGGCCTGGTTTCCTTTTGCCACTAACTCTTCGAAGCACAATTTCTTTCTCCAGAGAATTTCCCCGCACGACATGGCCAAAATAAGGGAGATGCAGTTTTGTGATTTTGCCTTCCAGAATTTATTTGTTCTTAATGAGAAGGAAGGACTCACTGGAGAAGAGCCTAGTGCTGGGAAAGGTTGAGGGCAAGAGAAGAAGGGGATGACAGAGAATGAGGTGGCTGGATGGAGTCCCTGAAGCAGTAGTCGTGAGCTTAAATGGACTCCAGAAGATGGTAGAGGACAGGAAGGCCTGGAGGAACGTTGTCCATAGAGTCGTGATGGGTCGGACACGACTTCGCAGCTAACAACAATTTATTTGTTGGTCTCCTTTGCTGTCCAAGGAATACGCAGGAGCCCTCTCCAGCACCACAGCTCAAACGAGTCAATTTTCTTCCCATTGCTTCTTTTTAAAATGTTCAGCTTTCGCAACCACGGGTAGCTACGGAGAACCCAGTAGAGCTGAGAGCTTATTGCGATAAAAATGTGAAACCACCACAGTCTTTGCAACCTTCTCCACCAACTCCCACCAATTGTGATCCCATGAAAGCTTAAGAGCCTCCTGGCAAAGACAATCAAGCCATCCCGAGCTGGTCAGCCTTGACAAGAGATTGCTTTAAAACAGAGCTGTCAAACGGACCTTTTCTGAAATTCTCGATTTTGTCTTTTTCCATCCTTGGCAAAAGAGTTCGTGCTTCTGTTGAAGAGGGATGTCAAAATGAGAATGCCTGTGATAATGAATGAGCTCATTTAGCTGGTATCCTAACTCCACTCACATAGCGTAACAGGGACCTTGGAGGTCCTTTTAGTCCAACTCTCTGCTCAGACAGGAGACCCTATTCCATTATGGACAAATAGTTGTCCAATCTCTTTTTGAAAGCCTCCAGTGATAAAGCATCCGCAACTCCCTCGAGGCAAGTCGTTCCACTGGTTAATTGTTCCATCAGGAAATTTCTCCTTAGTTCTAGGTTGCTTCTCTCCTTGATTAGTTTTCACCCTTTACTTCTTTTTGCTGCACTCGGATGCTTTGGGGGGATCGCTTGACTCCCTCTTCTTTGTGGCAGCCCCTCAAATATTGGGACACTGCTATCATGTCACCCCTGGTCTGGAAGATGTGGTCTTCCTAGGTATTATGATGGCTACCCAGGAAGTAGAGTCGGCATGCTTGCTTCTTGCAACTTAATATTTACATATTAACATTTAATGTTAACAGATTAATATTTATATGTATTTATATGTAAGGGTGTAGGTATATACATGTTGTATATAGCATCTTTATGTTATGTGTGTGTACACTTTTGAAACTAAGCTATTTCATTTTTAATGTGTCAGTGTGCCCATAGTAAAAAATAACAAGACTATCTATCTATCTATCTATCTATCTATCTATCTATCTATCTATCTATCGTCCATTTGTGCAAAAGTGGATGGCTTCTGCCCCCTGGTGGGCTTTGGAAACAGAACAGTAGAACAGCAGAAAATTTGTGGTATTGCAGAAAGGCAGAATAAGCTACAGGTAGTCCTCGACTTATGACTGATTGCTTAGTGACCATTCAGAGGTACAACAGACCCCCAAAATGGGACTTATGACCCAGTTTTGAAGTTCCAATGTCCACACACACACACAAGGGGACATGATTGCATCTTGAGACTCGGAAAGTAGCCTGTATATATGGCCATTTGTGGCACCCTGCGGTCATGTGAATGGGCCTTATGATATTTTTACTGCAAAGCAGTGATTACTTCTGTTTCTGGTAAAAAAAACCATGTTCATTCATGGTGAACAATGGATTTGTTTAACGACTGTGGCTTGAAAGATTATAAAATAGGTGGGATACGAATAAATAAAATAAATAAATAAAAATTGGGTCTGGTCACATGTTGGAAGAAAAATCCGGTCTGGTTCCAAGCTGGGAGTAAAACTCAGGGGCCAATGAATTTGGAGGCAGGTCTCTGTTCACTTGGTAGCAGCATGCTTCTGAGGTGACTGACAAAATGGGGTTAAGAGTTGTTGTTAGTTGTGAAGTCATGTCCGACCCATTGTGACCCCGTGGACAACGTTCCTCCAGGCCTTCCTGTCCTCTACCATCTTCTGGAGTCCATTTAGGGTTAAGAGTAGGTGGGTTTTTATATGTTCTTTGGGGCTTTGTGTTTGAGATGCCTGTTCCTGTGTAAGAATAGAATAACAGTTGGAAGGGACCTTGAAGGTCTTCTAGTCCAACCCCCTGCTCAAGCAGGAAAACCTAGGGCCTTGAACCAGGGGTTGGACTAGAAGAACTCCAGGGTCCCTAATAACTATGTTATTCTTTAATTCTGTTCTGTAAGTCTCTCCCTGTTCTTTTTTTTTTAAAACATATTTTATTAATTTTTTACAATAACAAACTTCAGTGCTTATTGAACAATCTGTTGTCTGGGGTTTATATATTTTAAAACAATCAATAATAATTAATTTCTATAACTGATCAATACGTTAGTTGAAAATATATTTCTTTGATCTTCTCTTCTTCCAGTAATGTTCCCCTTTTGTCTACATTAAAAAAATAATTCTTAATACTTTCAATACATATAGAGTTGGGTATAAACATTTTTCTGGTATTTGTACATATAACAATAACATCAATGTATAACATCTTTTCTAATCTGCTTGTTTCAATTGTATTTATAGAAGTCATCTTATTAAGTCATTATATGTCCTGTTTTCGAGATTCTTAAAGATAAAGGTAAAGGTTCCCCTGCACATGCGTGCTAGTCGTTTCTGACTCTAGGGGCCGGTGCTCATCTCCATTTCAAAGCCAAAGAGCCAACGCTGGTCCAAGGACACCTCCGTGGTCATGTGGCCGGCATGACTAGACGCCAAAGGCGCACGGAACGCTGTTACCTTCCCACCAGAGTGGTCCCTATTTTTCTACCTGCATTTTTACATGCTTTCGAATTCTTATTTAAGCTTAATTTCCCCTCAATTTTGAAACCACTCTTATCATAATTTTCTCAAAAATGATTAACTTTGAACACCCAAACATTTCATTCAAATACACCATCTCAATATTTTTACATTTCATATATTATAAAAGCATGATACTACTTATATATCTTATCCCTCTTACTAAAAGGCCTCTTTATGCCCAAGCTTTGTCTATTCTTTTAACCACGTTCAAACAAGTATTTAATCATATAGCACACCATCTAGCAATCTTAGTATATGGCCTCTTTATATCCAAACTTTATATTTTTTAACCGTATTCAAACAAGTGTTTAGTCATAGTATTCCATCTGGTAAGTTGAATCACATCTCTTACATCTAATTCCAATCTTCTTTTGCCAGGCTGCTTTCCAAATCAGTAGGTTTAGCTTGCCAGGTTGTATTTTTGTAGATACTGTTGGGGATAAAAAAGATAAGTTAAGTAGAATATTCGGTTTTTTTGTCTCCCATGCTTTAATGATTGTCCTTTAATGATTTAATCCGTTTTATTAAATCTTTTTTTTTTGTCCTCAAGTTTGTTTTGAAGTCCTGGAAGGTAATAAAACATGTTTTTTTTATTTTCTTTGTTGTAGCAAAAGTTTGCAGATTTTCTTTTGTTCGTATTTATTAAGTTGTAGTTCTCCTCATAGCTTCCATGTCATGGTTCCGATAGATGAGACCAGTAACAACTCCAAGGCAAGAGGTTTCCTTAAAGAACATACTTATTGGCTACAAAGTATTGGCACGATCAAAAGTAAAACAAAGACTGGAGTGCCTTCCAAACGTTACAATGTTACAAAATTGAACTTCTCACCCTAGCACGATGTCAGTAATCACATTCCCCAATAAACTACTTTGGCCGGTTTTGTAACAGAAGGCTCAGCTCACCAACACCCAAGCACCAATGACCTTGGTTCCCACAGGACAATTTATTGTTTAGTCTAGCCTTAAAACCACTCATCCCCCCCTCCCAGTATTGTGGCAACCAAAAACAAAACAGAAATGTCTTCAGCCAGAACTGTTGCAACGTTGACCCCATATTTAAGTCATTTTCCTCTGATTTGTATTCTATTGTCTGATTTGTTCATTCTTTAATCGTCATTTTTTGAGCGTTTTGTGAGTTTAGATTAGATATGTTCATTTATGTTATCAAAGTTGCTTGTAATCTCATCATGATTTAAGACCATTGTCATTTGAATCGGTCGCAGCATTGCATATATTTTGTCCTGGAATGTATTTGCTTTGTCTTGAGTCAGTGTTCCTGCAGATCTTTATGTTCCATGCTGGGGTCTTCAGCAAGTGTTAGGTGTGGTTTTCTCTCACTTTTAGATAAATATACAACATCCATTTTGTCTCCCTCCTCTAAGTAGTTTTTCACTGGTACCATAATCTCTTTAATTAGCTTTATCAAACCAGCCCATCTTAAAATCCAAACAACCAAATCTTGTGTAGTTCTTATCTCTATATATGGTATTTATAATCCAATACATTTCCAATTATCAAAGTACCACTGAAAGCAGTACTTTGTAACAGTTCTTCTTTTCAGGGGTCTTATGATTATCAGCCAGCCAAAATTTCAGTCCAAAGTGTTCAACCACCTGAAAGCTTTCCAGTAACTTCCCCTTTAGAAGATTAAGCAAAGGTCAAGGTTTTTCTTTCTCTGCAAACAGTTCTTAAACTTAAAAATGCAGAATCCCAGGTCAGCAGTTTCTAAACATAAATAACTTCACTCTGTAGTAGAAAGCCCAGTGCTTTATACCCAGCTGGTTTTTTTTTTGCTATTTCTGAGCGTCTTGCCAAATTCTGAGTCAATGCAGCTGTAGTTTTCTCTAATCCTCCACTAGGTGTCAATAGCTGCTCATTTTTCAGCTTTTAAAGCAAAGTTAGTATTATTTATAATTTCATCAATACTTTTCCACATATGGAATTTTAAGTTTTCTAAGCTTTCAAATTTATCCAGACTGTAGTATGTTTAACCTCATTTCAATATATTTTTGTTCCCTGTAAGTTTCATTCACCACTTCCATCTATGGGAGAGTGGGGGTGTAGTCCCCTCCCTTCTAACTTTGGGAGGATTTTTTTGCTTCTTGGGAATCTTTTCCAGAAAATCAGATACAAAATAGGAGAAGATTGAATTCCTCACCCAGTTTCAAGCATGCTGTTCACCGTTGTTCTGATTAGTGCTGGGGTAGGCAACCTTGGTTCTTTTATGACTCATGGACTTCAACTCCCAAAATACCTGAGCCAGGTGGCTCAGAAATTCTGGGAGTTGAAGTCCATGAGTCATAGAAGAGCCTGGTTTAGTGCCTTTGGACTTGGGCTGCAAGTAGCTTGGGCTGGTCACTGAGGTGTGGCCAGCCTTTCCTCTGTCTGGTTTTTCCCCAGATCAACCGGGATGACTGCTGTTGTTTTGCGATCATCGGGGCACCTCTCTTACTTCGTTGCCCCTCCGGGGTGACTTTAGATCCATTTAAGGTCCCCTGGCAGGACGAAACTAGCCATGGGGTGCGGAGCTCCTCAATCCCTCGGCCATGCGCTATAGCGCAAAATCAGATGTCCAAGTCTCTCCCCATTCTTGTTCTGCTTTTTGAGTTTATATCCTGCCTTTATTATTTAAGTAAATAACGAAGTGAACACACTTAACAGTTCCTCCTCCTCCTACTTTTCCCACAACCACTACTCTGTGAGGTGGAGTGGGCTGATAAGGACGAATTGGCCCAAAGTCACCCAGTTGGCTATATAACGTAGAGTAGAGTAACTATTATTCTGTTAAGCAGTGGAATGGCTTACTTTCAGAAGTTGTGGGTGCTCCATCACTTGAGATTTCTAAGAAGAAATTTGTCCGGAAATGGTACAGGGTCTCCTGCTTGAGCAGGGGGTTGGACTAGATGACCTCCAAGGTCCCTTCCAACTTTTATTATTCCATTACTCTGGTAGGCAAACATCTCAAAATGAACTGCCCGTTTTCTGAAAAGCTGGAAAAGGTCCTACACAGGTTACTTTTAGATAAGTGGTGGGGATAGAACAGTTGATTCTTTAATGAACGCTGAGAGTTTAACGGACTTCCCTGAGTTCTCTAGTCAGTTCAAGAGAACTATCGCACAAAGAGGAACAGAGTCTGTATGGCATAAAGTGGAAATGGCATTCCAAGGAATCAACAAGGCTTTAATAGGCTCTTCATAGACAGAATTTTACCCAATGCAAACTCTGGGCAAGTGATGGGCGATAGCTAAATTTCTGATATTGCGGCTCTAACTCTTCTTTGGTAATTGGATAAAGGTAAAGGCTTCCTCTGTCCAGTAATGCTATTGCTAAGTTTGTAAGCCGCCCTGAGTCTTCGGAGAAGGGCGGGATATAAATGCAATTAAAATAAAAATAAAATAAAAATAAAATAATGTCCAGCTCTCAGCTCGTGTTTCTTGGCTGAGGGAGACAGAATTGTCCGAAGATGCTTCACATGGCCAGTGTGGCTATACGTCAAAGGAGCACAGAACACTCTTACCTTCCCACCGAAGTGGAACTTACTCATCTACTTGCATTTGAATGCTTTCAAACTGCTAGGTGGGCAGGAGATGGAGCAAGGAACGGGAGCTTGCCTTGTCACACAGCGCTTGGGTTTCAAACCCGGCATCTTTTAACCGCCATCACCTACTAACTGGATAATTAGTAGAGAAACAATACCATGACCAAAGGAAGATCAATGTTTAGGAATAAGGACCACGTAAGTCAAGAGTAATCAACTTCTGCTCTTAAAAGCTTTAAATGGCTCCACTGGAAGCAAATAAATGAGTCTCTCATAAGGGACGCTAACAAAGCTTTATTCTGGAAAAAGCGAAGATTCGGCAACAGGAGCCTTGGTGGAGCAGTGGGCTAATGCCTCCTTAAGTAACACCAGCTGCCTGCAATTAGTGCAGGTTTGAGTCCCACCAGGTTCAAGGTTGACTCAGCCTTCCATCCTTCCGAGGTAGGTAAAATGAGGACCCAGATTGTTGGGGGCAATAAGCTGACTTTGTAATAATGCCG
>JAKJMR010000759.1:19513-35666 GCA_024449315.1 Daboia siamensis | reverse complement strand
TCTTCTTCTTCTTCTTCTTCTTCTTCTTCTTCTTCTTCTTCTTCTTCATTGCGAAGTCGTGTCCGACCCATAGCGACCCCATGGACCACGTTCCTCCAGGCCTTCCTGTCCTCTACCATCTTCTGGAGTCCATTTAGGTTCATACCTACTGCGTCAGTGACTCCATCCATCCAGCCACCTATTCTATTTTATTCTATTTTAATTTTTTTTATTACACAGATAGTTCCAGACTTATGACTCCCCTCCCTTCTGGCAGTGATGAGGTTACCTAGGTGGGTCATGAAATATCTGTAAGAAAACAACCAAACTAAAGAGCACCAAGGACCCCACAGTCGTCATCGTCGTCCTCCTCCTCCTCCTCCTCCTCCTCCTCCTCCTCTCCACAAACCTCCCTGCCTTCTAGCACTGATGAGGTTACCTAGTTGGGTCATGAAATGTTTGCTACAAAGCAACCAAGCCCAGAGGGAACCAGAGACTGCAGAGTTCAAACTAATATCCTCTTCTATTAGATTCCCTAAAAGGCGGGGTATTTGGCTTAAATCACGATTAGACCGTTAGGACAGTTGTTTTGTTTGTTTTTTTTTGCACACAACATCTGCTATTCTAGACAGGTAGACCAGATGGTGCAAGTCTCTTATGGAAAGCATATACAGAGAGAAAAAAAAACAAGCAAACTTTTGTACTGGTTTAGTCCGAATGCCTCCACTCGAACAGCTAATTGAGGCAAAGCAAAGGTTATTCAGAGATATTTATTTTATTTTTTATTTTTATTACATTTATATCCCGCCCTTCTCCGAAGACTCAGGGCGGCTTACAACCTTAGCAGTAGCCTTCATTCTATGTATATGCCTGCTTGTTAGGGCTTTCACACACACCCCAAGCGGCATTATTACAAAGTCAGCTTATTGCCCCCAACAATCTGGGTCCTCATTTTACCTACCTCGGAAGGATGGAAGGGCTGAATCAACCTTGAGCCTGGTGGGACTCGAACCTGCACTAATTGCAGGCAGCTGGTGTTACTTAAGGAGGCATTAGCCCACTGCTCCACCAAGGCTCTATAAAGAGAGCTTCCTGGCTTTCCTTAGCTTAGGCTGTGTGTTCTTCGTCCCTGCTGGGCAAAAGGAATCTTTTAAAGTTAAGTGAAAATTAGAAACCTTCCAGCTATTGCCAGCCACGCAGGTGAGGGCTGGATTTGGAAATTTGGAAATTATTCTTATTGCACCATCCTTCTTTTGACAGCGTAGTAACTTTCTCACCAATTAAATCCTCTGAGCAACCCAGAGGGTTTTTTTTTTCTCTTCAGTTCCATATCTTGATTGTTAACCCAGGGAGAAGACTTGTGGCATTACATTTAATATGTCTTGCCTACGTATTAAAAATACAGGACATTAGGATAGATAGACACAGGAAATATATATAGAGATATAAGGACTGTGGCAAAGAAATAGGGGAAAACAGCCAACTTTATTTTGGCTTCTTTGAAGGGGTCGATGGATGCTTGGCACAGAATCCTAGAATCCTAGGGCTGGAAGGGACCTCAGAGGTCTTCTAGTCCAGCCCAAGGCTGGAGACTTTGTACCATCCTGGAGAAATGGAAACAGGCCCCTCAGTGATTCGCTTAGCAACCCTGGCCAGAAAAAGAAAACTGGGTGCAACTCAGGTAATTACTACCCTGCTGAGCAACAGGCATCCTGATTCTAATTGTGGTCCTAAGTTGAGGACCACCTGTAGAACTATTTCAGCCTGGAAGGAGTGGCAGTCCAATCTGTCTTCCTTTTTTTTTCAAGAATGCACTTCATGCAGAATTATCACAGTCAGAATAGAGCTGGAAGGGATCTTGGAGGTCTTCTAGTCCAGCGCCCTGCTCAAGCAGGAGGCAACCTTGGCTCTTTTATGACTCATGGACTTCAACTCCCAGAATTCCTGAGCCAGCCATGCTGAGGGAAAGGGAGTTTTCAAGCTGAGCCATGCTGGCTCAGGAATTCTGGGAGTTGAAGTCCACCAGTCATAAAAGAGCCAAGGTGACTTACCCCTGGACTAGACCATTTCAGACAAGAGGCTGTCCAGTCTCTTCTTAAAAACCGCCAGTGATGCAAATGCATGCTCATTTGATTTGATTTCCTTCCTCACCGAAAAGATGCAGAGACCGATTGCTTGGCAGACTCCTACATCAGTACAACAGAGGGCTGTCAAAAAGAGAAGGGGATCAACTTATTCTCCAAGGCACCTGAAGGCAGGGCAAGAAGCAACGGGTGGAAACTAATCAAGGAGAGAAGCAACTTAGAACTAAGGAGACATTTCCTGACAGAACAATTAACCAGTGGAACAACCTGCCTCCAGAAGATGTGAATGCTCCAACATTGGAAGTTTTTAAGAAGAGACTGGACAGCCATTTGTCCTATGGGAAGAATCCAGAGAAAGACATCTTTTGGGGAATATTAAAAAAGCAGAATATTATATTTCCCCAAAGGATTTTAAAGGCAGGAAACCAACCTCCCGCCCCCAAATCTCTCTGCCCCAGGAGGAAACCAGGTCTGCAGAAATGGAGATGTGATAATCTTGTCAGAAAGATTAGAATCAGGGAACTGGGATTAGAAATAAAGATCACTAGAATCAACAACCCCTCACACTAATCATCATCATCATCATCATCATCATCATCATCATCATCATCATCATCCAACACTTATCAGCCACAGCCCCAAGGAAGCAGGATATGACCTTTGGGACATAATAAGATTAACCCACCATCATCAGAATACCAGAAAGGCACACTCAGACTCAGGTCAAAGTTCATGCCACAGGAACAACTCCAAACAAAAGCCCAAGAAGGTATAAAAACCCACTCCCTACTAAATGTGGTCAGTTTTTTCCCCAGACCCATCTTCCTGTATGGTTCTCATCTTCAATAAACTACAACCTTCTTTCTAAAGCAGTCGCCATGTTGTTTATTCTCGGCTTGGACTGGACTCTATGATGAAAATTTTTCTTTCAACAGTCCAGAATGGTATAGGTTTTCTTGCTTGAGAAGGGGGTTGGACTAGAAGACCTCCAAGGTCCCTTCCAATTCTGTTATTCTGTTATTTTGACCATTAAAGAGAGAAGCAACCTAGAATTAAGGAGAAGTTTCCTGACAGTCACAACAATTAACTGGTGGAACAGCTTGCCTTCAGAAGTTGTGAGTGCTCCATCACTGGAGGACTTCAAGAACAGACTGGACAACCGTTTATCGGGAATGGTATAGGTTTCTTCCTTGAGTAGGGGGTTGGACTAGAGCAGGGGTAAGCAACCTTGGCTCTTTTATGACTCGTGGACTTCAACTCCCAGAATTCCTGAGCCAGCCATGCTGAGGGGAAAGGGAGAGGTTTCCAAGCTGAGCCATGCTGGCTCAGGAATTCTGGGTGTTGAAGTCCACGAGTCATAAAAGAGCCAAGGTGGCCTACCCCTGGACTAGGACCTCCTTGGGTCCCTTCTAATTCTGTTATTCTGTTAATTAACCAGTGCAAGAGCTTGCCTCCAGAAGTTGTGCGTACTACATCACTGGAGGCCTTCAAGAAAAGATTGGACAGCCATTTTACCCAGATGGGATAAGATCTCCTGCCTTGAGCAGGGGGTTGGACTAGAAGGCCTCAAAGGTCCCTTCCAGCCTTAGGATTCTATGTTCAACCCCAGCCAAGACTTCTCCATTAGTCGCGCTGCTCTTCTGGATTTGTGCAAAAATATAGTATAAGTTCCTTCCTTGCCTCCTCCTGCTCCAAACTGCAGTCAGCGAGCCAGCGCAATGTTTCCAGACAGATACGAAGCGCTGGAAAAAGTTGCTGTGATGCCAACCTTTTTCCCCACCTGCCTTCTGTGAAGAAAAATAGAAGAGGTTTTGAGACTGAATCCGCCGTCCCCTGGGTGTCAGGTTGGCCTTTTCCCAGAAATACCTGTTTTTTTCTAGCTGTAATTTCCTCCCTACTGGCGTCCTTTGAAGTCCCACATTAATTTCTTTTGAGTAAATAGTGTCTCTAAGTTAAAGCAGGTTTTGCTTCAGGAGACCAAAGGTCTGGGGTATTTATATTATATTCAGCTTCCATGATCCATCGGCTGTAATCAGCCCTTCTGACAAGTCCAAAGAGAGATTGCTGGCTTTGGATCTGGCTGGAGACAAGAGGTCCCTTCGCACCAGGATCAAAACCAGAGAGGTTGAGATAAATAAACCAGATATCCTTCATCCAAAGGACACAGCAAATATCCCAGATACGTGCTTGGAACTGGGATTTTTGTATCTTTCCTCTCCTTTTCTTTGCTTTTACACAGTTTGCGAAAGTTAAAAAAAAAAAAGGGCGGGCGGTTGAGCTGAATTGCGTTGAAGCTTCTACAGAATAAAAGAGTAGAAAGGGACCTTGGAGGTCATCTAGTCCAACCCCTTCCTCGGGCAGGAAACCCTGTACCATTTCAGACAAATGGCTGTCCAGTCTCTTCTTAGAAACCTCCAGTGATGGAGCACCCACAATTTCTGGAGGCAAGAAGTTCCACTGGTTAAGTATTCTCACTTTCAGAAAGTTTCTCCTTGGTTCCAAGTTGCTTCTCTCCTTGGCTAGTTTCCATCCTTTGCTTCTTGTTCTGCCTTCAGGTGCTTTGGAGAATAGCTTGATTAACCCTCTTCTTTGTGGCAGCCCCTGAGATATTGGAACACTGCTATCATTCACCTCTAGTCCTTCTTTTCATTAAACTAGCCACACCCAACTCCAGCAACCATTCTTCATATGTTTTAGCCTCCAATCCCCTAACCATCTTTGTTGCTCTTCATGTTACCCCCTGCTCCTTCTTTTCATTAAACTAGATCAGTGAGAAGAAAGTTCTGGGTTCAAATGCAGACCAGGTCCTCAATAATAATAATAATAATAATAATAATAATAGATTGGGTAAGCTGATGGGAGCAGAAGCAGTTTATTGGAGAGAGCATGAGAGACAATTGCAGCAGTTGGAGGTTGCAAGGAACTTACAATGGTTATCTTTATAGAAAAACCTTTCCTTGGCTTCTCCTGGACATAGAGCCTGTCCTCTAGTCTAGGAATTATTGGAAACTGCAATAAACGAGATGGCCTTTAGGGAGTGCTTGGTGGTTAGGCACCCTGCTGAGATTGTAGATCTCGCCCCCCCCTTTATTCACATATCAGCATGTCTCCATCCAATATGTCTCTATCATCTCTCTATCTCTGTATCTCTATCTCTCCATCCCTCCCTTCATCCCATCCATCCACCATATCTACACATATGTAGGAGAAGGGATGGCAGAAGCTGGGGTTGGAGTGGAAAGAGTGATCAGCCTAGAATCCCTGCATAGTCACAAGTGAACTTAAATTCCCTTCAATTCCAAGCTCCCCTGAGCCCTTACCTCACTCTTAGCAGGTGCTGACTGTTAGTTGAGAAGATTCCCAGGCATAAGCTTTTAGCAGTAAATCAGTTGAACTGGACCTTCACGCGTGGACCTGACACTTTTTGCTTAATTAATACTGCAAGGAGGTGTGTTTATGAAGTGGTGAGATCTCTTGTGTCCTAAGTGAGATGTTTACCTGAATGGGCTACCACCTTTGGCTAATTTCATCCTCTTGATGTGCCCAACTGTTGACCCTGGGCTAAGCGTCCAGGTAAAGGATTCCCATATCTCGAGGGGATCCCTAATGGTTTTGATTGAGTTCCTGGTACCTACTAAATTCCGATCAGTTTCATCCAAAGTGTCATAGTTGGCTGAACGACTGAAGTGTGGCTACTTTGTTTGTGACCTGGGTTTTCCTGGAATCAGGTATGGACCACGTTTAGTGTGCAGACTGGCTAGAACAGGGGTAGGCAACCTGGGCTCTTTTATGACTCGTGGACTTCAGCTCCCAGAATTCTTGAGCCAGCCTGGCTCAGCTTGGAAACCACTCCCTTTCCCCTCAGCATGGCTGGCTCAGGAATCCTGGGAGTTGAAGTCCGCGGGTCATAAAAAAGCCAAGGTTGCCTAGCCCTGGGCTAGAAGGTGCCCTGGAGGCTTCTACCATTTAACAGTATAATTCCATAAATTCTAACCCTTTCTTGCATATATTGACTATTTATTAATTTGCATCCTGCCTCTATTACACAAACAACTCAAGGCCGGAGAATATATCCAACACAACATATCCTCCATTTCCCCCCATTACAGCAACCCTTTGAGCTGGGTTGGACTGAGAGACAGTGACTGGCTCAAAGTCACCCAGTTGGGTTTTGTGCCTTAGGCGGGACTAGAACTCACCGTCTCCTGGTGATTGGCTCAAAGTCATCCAGCCAGCTTTCATGCCTAAGGTGGGATTAGAAAACACCATTTCATGGTGAAATGCTCTTTAATTGCTCTTTCCTGCTCTTCCCAAGTTCTACGCTGTTTTATAGTGGACAACAGTCCCTGGATGAGAGACCTGGAAAGCAAGAGCAGTTAACAGGAAAGGACATAAAGGGGAAGGGGAAGGGAGGAAGGGGAGAGGAAGAGGAAGAGGAAGAGAAGGGAAAAAAGGAAGAAAGGAAGGGAGAAAGGGAAGGGAGAGATCTGAAGGAAGGCCGACTGATATTATGACATGCAATTGATGTAGCTAAAGAATTATAGTTTAATGATGAATGAAAGAGCTCAGAAATATATCAGAAAGTATGAATGTACAGGTAGTCCTCAACTTACAACCCCAATTGAGCCCCAAAATTTCTGTTGCTAAGTGAGCAATTTGTTAAGTGAGTTTTTCCCTGTTTTACAACCTTTCTTGCCACAGTTGTTAAGTGAATCACTGCAGTTGTAAAATTAGTAACACGGTTGTTAAATGAGTCCGGCTTCTCCCATTGACTTTGCTTGTCAGAAGGTCGTGAAAGGAGATCATGGGACACTGCAACCATCATAAATGTGAGTCAGTGGTCAAGCAGCCGAATTTTGATCAGGTGACCAAGGGGGATGCTGCAACGGTCGTAAATGTGAAAAACAGTCACAAGTCACCATTTTTAGTGCCATTGTGACTTCACACAGTCACTAAATGACCTGTTATAAGTTGAGGACTAGCTGTAATCTATGCTCCTCTGGGTGTGCATGAAAGTAGGAATCCAGAGGTTAGTGAGACTTGCACGTGATGTGCCTGTGAAGAACGATAATGGAAAAACTGGAGATACAAAGCTCCAATATTCAGGGGAAAATTTATTCTACCGGGAGAAGCCGATTGATGGGTGCCAATGAAGTAAGAGCACAAAACACAGCTGATTGTGACATTTGGGGAATCAAAAAGCAATATGCTGGGGGCCTCTTTGGAGAATATTTTGCTCTGTTTTAAATATCTGGCTTAAGGGTGGCTTTATTCATGTATAGGAAGGCAAGTTTATTTATTTATTTATTTATTTAAATTCCATTTATATCCCGCCCTTCTCCGAAGACTCAGGGCGGCTTACAAGCTTAGCAGTAGCCTTCATTCTATGTATATGCCTGCTTGTTAGGGCTTTCACACACACCCCAAGCGGCATTATTACAAAGTCAGTTTATTGCCCCCAACAATCTGGAGGCAAGTTATTCCACTGATTAATTGTTTTAGCCATCAGGAAATTTCTTCTTAGTTCTAGGTTGCTTCTCTCCTTGATTAGTTTCCATCCGTTGCTTCTTGTCCTGCCTTCAGGTGCTTTGGAGAATAGCGTGACCCCCTCTTCCTTGTGGCAGCCCTTCAAATATTGGAAGGCTGCTATCATGTCACCCCTAGTCCTTCTTTTCACCACATACCCACTTCCTGTAACTGTTCTTCATTACGTTTTAGTCTCCAGCCTGGTAATCATCTTAGGCTATTGATTAACTGATTCCCCATAGCACCCAAGGGCAGGATAAGAAGCAATGGGGGGAAGTGCATAAGAAGGAGGTCCAATGTGGAAATAAGGAGAAATTTCCTGATGGGGAAGACAATCAATCAATGGAACAGTTTGCCTTTCGTAATTGTGGGGCTCCGTCACTGGAGGTCTTCACAAAAAGATTGGACAACCCTTTGTCTGGGATGATATGACGACTCCTGCTTCAGGAAGGGGGTTGGACTAGAAGGCCTCCAAGGTCCCTTCCAGCCCTGTGGTTCTATGATTCTATGTCTTCACGGCACCTCTAGTTGGCTGGAAAAATGGAGGTCAGCAACGCTATAATCAGGATCTGGTCTTCCCAGAGGTGAACGTTTGGCGATGTTGGCATTTTCAGCCCAGCTTGGCAACGGCCAAACAGCCAACAGATTTCCTGCACTGGACATCTCAGGTGTCCTTTTGATCAAGTTACCAAGGAGAGAAGCCCGGGAATGAGACAGCAGTGCAGGCAGTCCTTGACTTACGACCAGGATTGAGCCCAAAATTGCCATGGCTAAGCGAGACAGACGTGAAATGAATTTTGCTCCATTTTGCACCCTTTCTTGCTACAGTTGTTAAGGGAAATGCTGCAGTTGCTAATTTGGTCACAATCTGGCTTCCCCACTGACTTCGCTGGTTAGAAGGTCGTAAAAAGGGATCACCTGGCCCCCTCCTGGGACACTGTGACCGTCGTAAGTACGAGTCAGTTGCCAAGCGGCTGAATTTTGATCACGTGACCCTGGGGATGCTGGAATGGTTGTGTGAAAACGGTCATAAGTCCCCTTTTTCACTTTGAATGGTCACTAAATGAACTGCTGTAACTTGATCCTTGATGTTCTTCACCAATGCTTCTTCGGAGAGAGAATTAGGCTGGGCTGAACCTTCTTTTTGCTAAGAAAAGAAGCCTGTTTGAGGAAAGCTCATATTAAATGGAATGTGACCAAGCTACCTGTTCCCAGAAAAAACTGATTTATCTTCATCAGGCAGGAGAGAAAATGAGAAGAGGTTGCCATAAAATTGTCTCCTTGAATCCAGTTGTTTACCATCTTGGTAGATGACTTAGATAAAGAAAAAGAGGGCCGTTCCTCAGATTTATAGCGGCCATTAAATGGATACCTTAAGATATAAGATGATTGTAACAGCCTGGAGGATAAGACCTCCACTAATGAAATAACGTTTCCCAAAAATTAATACATGAACACAATTGTGCATTCAGGTGAGATAAGCAGGTTGCACAAAGAGCAGGGGGGGGGGGGGGGGGGGGGAATAGATGGATGGGACTATATCATTTTAAGAAGTGAAGGCTTGCAATGGCGTATCAATTCTAATGTGGTTTCAGAGGTTCGTGGGGCCTGATTTTCTGTTAGGCTGCTTTAATGAGTTATAATAGTATTCTGATTTGAAGATGATAGCTGGTAGACGGAGTACATAGGTAGGTAGACAGATAGGCAGGTAAAGACTCAATAGTTAGGTACAGTAGATATACAGAAAATACACTCTACAAAGGAAAATATTTGTAGCTCAGGGTTGAAATGGGAGGCTCTGGGTGCTCTTTGAGCCTGGTGGTTTTCTTGCAGACGTTTCATGACCCAAATGCACAGGTATAGTATAGGTGGTACCTTGCTCAATAGCAGTAACTGTGAGAGGGATCTCGGAGTCTTAGTAGACAATCACTTCAATATGAGCCAGCAGTGTGCTGCAGCTGCCAAAAAAGCCAACACAGTGCTAGGCTGCATTAACAGAGGGATAGAATCAAGATCACGTGAAGTACTAATACCACTTTACAATACTTTGGTAAGGCCACACCTGGAATACTGCATCCAGTTTTGGTCACCACGATGTAAAAAAGATGTTGAGACTCTAGAAAGGGTACAGAGAAGAGCAACAAAGATGATTAGGGGGCTGGAGGCCAAAACATATAGGGAACGGTTGCTGGAATTGGGTATGTGTAGTTTAACAAAGAGAAGAGTGAGGGGTGACATGATAGCAGTGTTCCAATATCTCAGGGGCTGCCACAGAGAAGAGGGAGTCAAGCTATTCTCCAAAGCACCTGAAAGAAGGACAAGAAGCAACGGATGGAAACTAGTCAAGGAGAGAAGCAACCTAGAACTAAGGAGAAACTTCCTGACAGTTAGAACAATTAACCAGTGGAACAACCTGCCTCCGGAGGTGGTGAATGCTCCAACACTGGAAGCTTTTAAGAAGAGACTGGACAGCCATTTGTCTGAAATGGTATAAGGTTTCCTGCCTGAGCAGGGGGTTGGACTAGATGACCTCCAAGGTCCCTTCCAACTTTATTATTATTATTATTAACTAGGTAACATCATCAGTGCTAGAAGGGGGTGTGGTGTTATCTCAAATTATATTCTAGTGCCTTGCCTGTCAGTGTTGATGGGAGAGTTCTTGGATACACTCCAAGAAAGCATTTCATAACTCAAGGAGATAGATAGATAGACAGACAGACAGACAGACAGACCTAAAGACAGACATGGTATTAGATAGATAGATGAGAAAGAGAAAGATAGGCAGGTAGGTAGATAGACAGGCAGATGATATTAGATAGATAGACAGACAGACAGACAGACAGAAGGACAGACAGAGTAGATAGAGTAGATCAGACATGTCAAACTTGCGACCTCACGTGACGTCGTGCAATGTACCGGAGCTTTTTTGCCATTGCTGGCAATGGGGATGGGCGTGGTTTCCCAGTGACATGTCAGGCCTGCGGGCCGGCAATTTGACATCCCTGGTAGAGTAGATATGATAGAGTAGATATGATAGACCAGGGGTCTTCAAACTTGGCCACTTTAAGACTTGTGGACTTCAATTCCCAGAATTCTGGGAATTCAAAGTCCACAAGTCTTAAAAGTGGCCAAGTTTGAAGACCACTGTGATAGACTATATAAAATAGGTAGATAACAGATATAGATGATAATTAAATGGTGCTCTCTTTCTGCCCATCCTTTGCTAGGTTGTTTAGCTGATCAGGGCCAAAGAGGCTCGGAAGCCACGATGCCCTGAATTTGACCTGGTAGACAGAAGGAATCATGGAATGGAGTAGGCCACAAAAGAGCACGGCAAGCTGACTGATGAAAACTTTCCACCACGTTGCTACTCTTCACTGCAGAGCCCCTTCTTCTTTCCTAAATTGCATTCTCTCACCACCTCCTGTCCAATAGGCAGATGTGCTTCTATGCTTATTTCCCTGCTGCTGTTGCGTGTCTTTCGCTCAACGGTTGCGAAGGTAAAGGAAGAGGAAAAAACAGCAGGCAGATCCTGAAAAGGAATGTGAGAACTCTACAGAGTTGGCCAGCTCCTGGAGAACCTCTTTCTTCTTCACAAAGACCGCAGCTTGTGAAGATAATCCTCCCTCAGCTGGGAAGCTGAGAGTCTTCCAGCATGACTGCAATGGTTTTTGTACAAAGGAAAAAAAAGCTCTGGAGACACCTCCCCCCTAGCAGATGTCTCCTAAAGCTAAAATTACAGCCGTTGTCCTGCTTTATCCTACACAAACAATGGAGAGGCCACCTTGGGAAAAAGATGGCCAGCAACAGCATTCTTGGATGTGTGGGCAAGAAGCGAAGCACGTTCTCCAGAGAGAGCTGGAGCTCAAAAGAGCTTCTGAGCTTTGAGAAGCACGGATGGGAAAAAAAATAAAAATAAAAATCAGGCCTGTTTTGGAACTGCTCACCAATTTGGGGTTTCGGCAAAAATCCTTGAAAGCTTTCGACATCTCCTCATCTCCCGGTGTCTTGACATCTCCATCTGAAACAGGGAGATGTGAAATAATAGAATATTAGAGAGCAATTTGCTAAGTACACTGCAGCAGCATAGAGACTTATTTTGCTGGCTTGCCTAAAAAAAAAAAAAAGGGTTTTGGAGACCGCAAAGGCAGTATCACAAGAACACGCTGGGCCAAAATATAACATCATGCGGTTTCGTGCAGGAAGTTTTCCTGGCAGAAGATCAGAGCCTGTGGAAGCGTGGGTGTCTCTTTTCCCAGCTGATCTGGCTTGGATTCATTCATGCAAGTCTTTCATCAGGATCTCTGGTACCTTTTTAAAAAAGGAACATATGCTAAAGATTTAACCCCCTTTTTCCAAAATACCTTCTAATCAAACACCCTGTTCTTTTCTCGAGATGTGCATTTAACATTGCAAGTGTTAGAAGGGCTGGGTGTTCCAACAGGCACATGGCAGGTATAGATTAGAACACAGAATAATAAGATTGGAAGGGACCTTGCAGGGGTGTGTGTGTGTGTCTTCAAGTCCAGCCTCCTGCCCTATAACATTCTGGACAAACGGCTGTCCAGTCTCTTCTTGAAAACCTCCAGTGACAAAACACCCACAACTTTTGGAAGCAAGCTATTCCATTGATTAATTAACAGAATAACAGAGTTGGAAGTGTAATGTATTGGGATTTTACTTGAACTGTGTTCACGTGTCTTTTGAATGCTGCTTAAGGTTGCTCAATTGAGGTGTCTGTGTAACGGTCACTGACTAGCCAGACATGCAGTCTCCAAGAAGATCATTGGATGATTTGGGGCGGGAATGGGTTCCTTTAAACCTATTGGCTGCTGCCTAGTGGTCAACTGTATAAGTAGCTGCGCAGAAGCCTCTGATTCAGTTCTGTTCCTGTTTGCCTCAATCAAGCAATGTTCCTTTTGAAAACCTCTCGTCTTGCTTCCTGCCTCCAAAGAACTCACTACACAATGGGAAGGGATCTTGGAGGTCTTCTAGTCCAACCCCTTGCTCAAGCAGGAGACCCTATATCATTTCAGACAAATGGTTGTCCAATCTCTTCTTGAAAAACCTCTAATGGTGCAGCATCCACCAAATCTGAAGCACGTTGTTTCACTGGCTAATTGTTCTAACTATCAGGAATTTTTTTTTTCTTCCTTCTAGGTCGGATCTCTCTTTAACAAGCTTCCATCTGTTGCTTCTTGTCCTGCCTTCTGATGCTTTAGAGAATAAATTGATCCCCTCTTCTCTGTGAGAAACCTTCAAGTACTGGAAGACAGGTATCCAGATGTGTGTCCATAACTGCAAGTGTTAGAAGCAGTGGTGGGATTCAGCCAGTTTGCACCAGTTCGGCAGAACTGTTAGGTAATTTTTTTGTTGCCCAGGCCCAGAATGGACTTCCAGAAGCAGTATCCACACAGAGAACTGGTTGTTCACATTTTTGAATTCCACCACTGGTTAGAAGGATTGTGGATTTAAAAGCTAGCCAGATGATGTAATGTAAAATGTAAGATGTAACATTGGGAATGACTCAGCAGGGTCTGTGTCTCTTTAAGAGCAAGCAGAGTCTGTATCTCTTTAAGAGCTTTTTATAAAAGGGAAGGCTCTGCAGATGTGTGCTCTCTCTCTTCCATTTCCTGCTGTAACTGCTGTGTGTTGGAGAATGCTGTATCAATGCGTGTATGTATATTGTTCTTGGTGTATGATATTCTAGATAGTGTAAGAAACCACCATTTAATATAGACCATTGTTTACTGTGTTTACTCCTGGGTTATCTCAGTGCAATAACATTGTGCATGCTCTGACAGGATGTTTCAACAGGCACATGGGAGAAATAGATTAGAACATAGGACATAGAATAATAAGGTTGGAAGTAACCTTAGAGCAGGGGTCTTCAAACTTGGCCCTTTTATGACTTGTGGACTTCAACTCCCAGAATTCCTCAGCCAGTCCACAAGTCATAAAAGGGCCAGGTTTGAAGACCCCTGCCTTAGAGGTCTTCTAGTCCAACCAAGATTAGACCAGGGGATCTGAGAATACGGATCCAAGGTCAACAAAATTCAAGGACCTCTTAATGTAGAGCAGTGGTGGGATTCAAATATGTGAACAACCAGTTCTCTGTGTGGATATCACTTCTGGAAATCCATTCTGGGCCTGAGCAACAAAAAATTAACTACCAGTTCTGCCAAGGTGGTGCAAACCGGCTGAATCCCACCATTGATGTAGAGACACCTTGCCTTTTGTTTTCCCATGTGTTGAAGACTTTTAGCCTCCACATGGTCATCTCCAATCCTTTGGAATCTAGTTCCCACCATCCCCAGCCAACTTGGCCAAAGGTTTAGGGAGGAAGTAAATCTTCAAAAGGGACGTGGTGGCTCAGTGGGTTAAGACGCTGAGCTTGTCGATCAGAAGGTCGGCAGTTTGACGGGTCGAATCCCGAGTGCTGCGTAACAGAGCGAGTGCCTGTTATGTGTCCCAGCTCCTGCCAACCTAGCAGTTCGTAAAGCACGTAAAAATGCAAGTAGAAAAACAGGGACCGCTACGGTGGGAAGGTAATAGCGTTCCGTGCGCCTTTGGCGTCTAGTCATGCCGGCCACATGACCACAGAGATGTCCTCGGACAAGCGCTGCCTCTTCAGCTTTGAAACGGAGATGAGCACTGGCCCCTAGAGTCGGAAGCGACTAGCACACATGTGCAGGGGAACCTTTACCTTTACTTTTTTAATGTTGAATCTGAGGGACGTGGTGGCTCAGTGGGTTAGGATGCTGAACTTGTTGATCAGAAGATCGGCAGTTTGGCTGGTTGAATCCCGAGTGCCGCGTAACAGAGTGAGCGCCTGTTACACGTCCCAGCTCCTGCCAACCTAGCAGTTCGAAAGCACATAAAAATGCAAGTAGAAAAATAGGGACTGCTACAGTGGGAAGGTAACAGCGTTTTGTGCACCCTTGGCGTCTAGTCATGCCGGCCACATGACCACGGAGACGTCCTTGGGCAAGCTCTGGCTCTTCGGCTTTGAAATGGGGATGAGCACCGGCCCCTAGAGTCGGAAACGACTAGCACGCATGTGCGGGGGAACCTTTACCTTTACCTTTAAGTCTTCAAAGCACAACTCTTAAATGGAAGATTCGTCACCAAACATCTAAATTCACTTCTGACCTGCAATTTTGGAAGTGGGAGCTCACACGTCTAAAAATGGCCAAGATTGAAAAACGTTCATTCCTAGCGCTGAGAAAGTGAGATAGAGCTTATCAGCCATTTCACTCAATTCCAAGAAAATATTATTATACAGGTTGTCCTCGACTTATGACCACAACTGGGCCCCAAATTGGGGATGCTAAGGGGGACAGTGAGTTGTGCCGCCATTTTAAAACCTTTCTTGTTACAAGAAAGTTAAGTGAATCACTGCGGATGTTAAGCTAGTAACGTGGCTGTTAAGCGGATCTGGCTTCTCCATTAAATTTGCTTGTCAGGAGGTCGCAAAAGGGGATCATGTGACCCTGGGACACTGCAGCTGTCATAAGTACGAGTCAGTTGCCAAGCATCTGAATTCTGATCAACTGACCCAAGGGGGATGCTGCAGTAGCCACGAGTATGAAAAACGGTTGTAAGTCGCTTTTTCAGTGCCGTTGTAACTTTGAGCGGTCACTAAATGAACGCTTGTAAGTTGTGGACTACCTGTTACGTCTACACCAAAGGAAGCGTGCTGCATTCAGTGGGATTTACTCCCAGGTTCGTAAGGATTGTGGTCTGACTGCCTTCTGAATTGTCATTCCACTAGGAATTCAATTATCAATCTGTTACTGGCTCAGAGCTAGCTGTAAGGGTTTCCTTTATAAATTTCAATTCCCTAGGATCAAATTGCTACTTTTGAGGAGGGTTTTTAATGCCTGCTCATTTCATGTTTTACATTGTGCTCAATTACATAAGAGTCTAAATGGTTTGCAGCAAAGGAGATCATAAAGACTGGAAAGGAAAACTGTTTTAAAGAATCAGCTTCCTCCTCACCCCCCCCCCCTTCCTCCTTTTATATAAAAAAATAATCCCAGCTTGGAATTGTTTTTTATATAAAAACTGCAGCCAATCTTTAATAATGTGCTTCCACCATGGAATAATTGCAGATCTGCGAGTAACCTTTGGAAAGAATACATTTTAATTCTCTATTTGCAGCACAATTGGAACAGAGGGGGTGTGTGTGTTGGTGTACTTGCATACGTGCGTATGCATTTTGGACCACGTAATGCACTAGTTCTCATCCATTAACAAAAACCAAAGAATTCCTCTTAAAACACAGCCTCACCTGGGAAATGTCCTTGGTATATTTGAGTGCACCGTAACCACTCATTAAATAATTGATTTACAAGGAGTCTTAATGAACTCAGAGACAGTGGCACAACCTTCGGCTCAAAATTAGTGTCTTCCTCCAGAGCTGAGCTACAAAAAGTAACACTGAGGCAAATTAGAGAGGAAAAAAAATCCTTTAGAGAAGAATTTCCTGTCCCACTTGAATCTTGTTTGATCAAGATTCTATTCTATTCTATTCTATTCTATTCTATTCTATTCTATTCTAT
>JAKJMR010000756.1:145111-156293 GCA_024449315.1 Daboia siamensis | reverse complement strand
CCCCCCCCCCCCCCAGCGGCATTTTTACAAAGTCAGCTTATTGCCCCCAACAATCTGGGTCCTCATTTTACCTACCTCAGAAGGATGGAAGGCTGAGTCAATCTTGACCCTGGTGGGACTTGAACCTGCACTAATTGCAGGCAGCTGGTGTTACTGAAGGAGGCATTAGCCCACTGCTCCACCAAGGCTCAATTTTGACTGCACTACAGTTTTGCTGGTACCCTGATCTTTTGATGAAGGGTTTTTATGGACTCGCTGAATTGATGTGCAGTGTTCACGTGTGTGTGTGTGTGTGTTGGCACATAACTTTGCAATGAGGATTTGGTCAACTAGAATTCCTGGATCACTTTTCTCCAACTCGATGCCTGGAGAAATGTTAGAATTTCACTACGCATTACTCCTTTTCTGGTTAATCCATGAAAATTGTAGGTTAGTTGAAGACTAAAGCTCTGGTGGAGACTTGAGTTGATCCTTCCTTTTTTTTATAATTCAGTTTTTAGCAATAGGGAAGCTAAAAGTATAACCGTCAAATGTAGTCTCTTGCTTAGAAAGGAAGGATGTGAAAGATTAAATATGAAATATAGCCCATTGCTTGCAAACTCCACTGAATATAAAAGGTCTAGAAAGCAATATTATCCATAAATATAATAGGGAGAGAAGTAATTTGCAAATGTTAAGCGTGATCCAGTATAAAAATACCCCATTCGGTGGCAAGCTGCAACAATTGGTTAACTGTGAGCCCTGTGAATCCGAAATGCCAGACAAAATGAAACATTGAAACCCAGATGATCTGAGACACATTGTGTTTCCCCAGAGAAAATATGCATACAATTTTATTTTTCCATATGCCTTCTACATGAACACTCTGTGTGTGTGTGTGTGTGTGTGTGTGTGTGTGTGTGTGTGTGTGTGTATGCTGGAAACGAATTCACTACTAATGCAATGAGAATAGCATAAGAGATACCAAGGGAATGAACAAAGAAGCCATAGATAAAACTGAATGACGGCCCGAACACCGAGTGGCCTTCATCTTAATGCACAAAAATTGAAATGACATCTGGTTGACCCTCAAACCAAATTGCAAAGTGACCTCAAAGCCTTCCTTTTGGTGTTACAGTTTAGCTTTGTAAAGCTTTGGCTTTGATTCTCCCATTGCTGTTTTTTTTTTTTTTTTAAGTCCATTTTAGCAGCCACCCTTCTGCTGATTACATTTTGTAAAATTGATTGGCATTGTGAATCAACTCCAACAAAGTGAAACCCAATGACCTCCATGAACCAGGCACAAAGGTTGGAGGGCTTTCATCCAAAGATCTTAAGAAAATCTTAACAAAATCAAAGAGAGAAGCAACCTGGAACTAAGGAGAAATTTTCCCAGCAGGGAGGACAATTAACCAGTGGAACGACTTGTCTCCAGAAGTTATGAGTGCTCCAACACTGGGGGTTTTCAAGCAGACACTGGACAGCCACTTGTCTGAAATGGTAGAGGGGCTCCTGCTTGAGCAGGGGGCTGGACTAGAAGACCTCCAAGGTCCCTTCCAACTCTGTCATTTTGTTATTAAATGATGCCAATGTCTAGATTGAGTCTGAAAGCTGAAAAGCATGGATAAAATTGGATTGTGGCCCTTTCACAATAGATAGGACGTGTTCTCTTATGGACAGTTTGTTAGATATATTGGTACAACAACAGTTAGGAATAACAAATTTAATTTCCCATCTTTGCTGTGGCACTTCTTTCATTCTGCACTGAAAAAATTCTCTCTCTCTCTCTCTCTCTCTCGTAAGGAATGGGAAATACTCCAGGGTCAAAGTCCTTATTTATTTAATATCGTTTCTTTAATTTCTTCTAGAAAAGAAAGAGAAATGGTACAACTGACATTCCAATTTTCTTTAAAAATAAAAAAACTGAGGCAAGAACTAAAGCTGACTGCTGCAATACAGTACTTGGTTTATAGCAAGAGCAATACAGTTTTGAAGACCTTTGGCACCAATTGACGATTTGTCCCCCAAGCAAAAGGCAGCTTCAGTTGAGAACATTTTCTCTGGATCTTATCAAGGAAGGGAAGGATTCAAATTCCCTCTCTGCTCCTTTTATGATGTTGCAGGTATCTTCTCACTGGATGCTATTTATACTTTTAAAATGGGAATCTACACAAAGATATGCTAAGAAGAGAATAGAACAGAACAGAACAGAACAGAACAGAATAGAATAGAATAGAATAGAATTCAGAATGAATAGAATAGAATACAATAGAATAGAATAGAGTAGAGTAGAGTAGAGTAGAGTAGAGTAGAGTAGAGTAGAGTAGAGCAGAACAGAACAGAATAGAATAGAACAGAATACGGAATGAATAGAATAGAATAGAATAGAATAGAGTAGAGTAGAGTAGAGTAGAGTAGAGTAGAATATGAATAGAATAGAATAGAATAGAATAGAATAGAATAGAATAGAATAGCAGTAGAGTAGAGTAGAGTAGAATAGAGTAGAGTAGAGAAGAGAAGAGTAAATAGAATAGAATAGAATAGAATAGAATAGAATAGAATAGAATAGAATAATAGAGTTAGAAGGAACCTTTGAGTTCTTCTAGTCCAGTGGTGTCACACAGGCCGGACACGTCATCTGGAAACCGTGCCCACCCCATTGCCGGCAATGGTGAAAAGGCTCCAATACGTCACGTGACATCGCGAGTTTGACAAGTCTTTTCTAGTCCAACCCCCTGCCCAAGCAGGAGACTCTTATACCATTTCAGACAAATGGCTGTCCAGTCTCTTCTTTAAAAACCTCCAGCGTTGGAGCATCCACCGCTTCTGGAGGCAGGTTGTTCCACTGGTTAATTGTTCTCACTGTCAGGAAATTCCTCCTTAGTTCTATTCTTCAGTTTCAAGTCCCTTCACACCCACAAGAGATCTAAATCCAGCCCCACTCCATTGGCTCTTACCTATCACCTATTTGCTTTGACTGTTAGTAATTCGGATTCTTATAGCGAACATTACCCTACAATAAACCTATATTTATTTGAATCTATGTTTATCTGGGCTCCTGATTTCCTGCACCGGACAAAATATATGGCTGTGGGCTACGAATAGAACAGGTCATGAGCAGATTATGTTCATGCTCAAGTTCAAAGACAAACTGGACACAGGAAAATGGGGGGGAAATGCTCATTAATAAAAGGTCACATTTTGACTTCAGCATGACCCTTCATCTTCACGTAAAGTGAAAACCAATCAAAGCATTATATAAATTTAATTGACATCAAAAAAATTAAACTAGATCCACAGCAAAGCAACCACATGTAATGTTGACACTGTCTCTGGGGCAGTTCATTAACGTAAAAATCTGTAAATAGCCAGATAACATTATCACCTTAAGCTTACTTGCTCTGAGAGGGATTGTTCGTTACTTAATTTTAGAAGTCTTATTTAATTTAAGCAGGAGTCACCGTGCAGAAAGCAGTTCTTTGCAGCATTTCTCTGTCCAATAAGTAATGGTTGCGTGGAGTTGGGTGAAGGACTGCCCCAAAGATTTTGCTTCTATAGGTCACAAGGGAGAGCTCACCTATTTCATTTTTTCTTTTTCCCCCTTTCCTGCTTCCGAAGGTCAGCACACGTATGAAGAGATGCTTGGAGGTGATAAAAAAATTAACGAGTGTGCATAACTTTATTGTTAATTAATTGAGAAGGACACATGGCACCGTACATATGAGGAAGGTCTGAGCAAAGTCACTCTCAACCAATGGGAAAATTCTGGGAGGCAAAAAAAAAAAAAAGATACAAGGCCTAACTCTCGAAAAGAAGGCGGGGGAAGGGTGTGTGTGTGAAGCACACGAACCCTTTTGCAAACGTTTATAAAAGTGTGTTTAGTGTTTAGTCAGTGAACAAACCCACTTGCCTCTTTATCTGACATTGGCAGAAGGAGTCCTCCAGCTCCAGAAAAGGGAATGTCACCTCAATTGTCTCTGGTGTTCTAGTTGGTAAAAATTATTCATATACCATGTATTGATCTCCTACCTGTGGCCTTTTGAGGACTTCTTTGAAGTGTGGCATTACTAAGGCACATGACCTACTTGCATCCTTTTCTTCTGCAATTGTCCCCACCCTCTACTCAACTTCATCTGCTAGTGTTGAAAAAAAAAAGAAATCAATCATACTGGCTGCAAAATTCAATGTATCTATTCTTTACATCATAGGGACGCAGTGGCTCAGTGGGTAAGGACGCTGAGCTTGTCGATCAAAAGGTTGGCAGTTTGGTGGGTTGAATCCCGAGTGCCATGTAACAGAGTGAGCGCCTGTTATCATCCCAGCTTCTGCCAACCTAGCAGTTCGAAAGCATGTAAAAATGCAAGTAGAAAAATAGGGACCGCTACAGTGGGAAGGTAACAGCGTTCTGTGCACCTTTGGTGTCTAGTCATGCCGGCCACATGACCACAGAGACATCCTCGGACAAGCGCTGGCTCTTCTGCTTTGAAACGGAGATGAGCACCGGCCCCTAGAGTCAGAAACGACTAGCACGCATATGTGGGGGTACCTTTTTTTATTCTCTATATCAGATATGTCAAACCCAAGGCCCATAGGCCGGATGTAGTCTTGTGACTGGGCGATATTTGGCCCATGGAGATGTTCCCACCTTCCTGGCTCTGGCCCTGCCCAGCCCAGCAGCCCCCAAGGTGCATGCACACGAGGCAGTGAGAGCACAGGGGCCAACATCATCCTGCAGCAGTGAATGTGCTGTGGCAGAACTGGCAGCATGTGGAGTCAGGGCAGGTGATGCAGACTGCCAGACATGCCTACTTCATCCCATCTCTTTTTTGGTTGGAGAGCAGGTCATCACTGGTCATCTCCTGAGCCCCCTTGTGGGTCTTCCCCTTGGCCCACAGGTGAAGCACATTCCTCTTGTGTACCTCGGTACCTGCCGTGGCCGCCAGCCACTTGTGCAGGTCTATTAGGCTGCCGCCCAAAGCTGCAGGCCCATCCAGCATGAAGGAGGCGAAGCAGTCAGCTAGAAAGCCCTGAGTAGAGATGGTATAGCATGCCCAGGGCTAGCAGGCAAATGGCCACCCCAATTGGAGAAAGCCAGATCTCCATTGGCACCATGGCCGCCCAGCCCGAGCAGAGATGGGAGAAGGCATGCAATCCTGGCTGGGCTTGAGTGGCCATGGCGCCAATGGGGATCTGGCTTTCCCCACTCAGGATGGCCTTTTGCTTGCTGGGCATGGGCGTGCTCTACCACCTCTACTTGAGCTTCCTAGATGGCTGTTTCACCTCCTTTGCGCTGGGCGGGTCTGCCACTCTGGGTGGCGGTGGCCTAATGGACCTTCATGAGCTTCTGTTGACGCCGCCCCATAGGTGGGGCCAAGGTGTTTCAGGTGTGTGAGGTTAGCCCACCCAGTCAGCTGTGACCACTGCGGGCATGGCCACCCAGTAGGACACCCACACACACCCTGAGGGCACCACAATGCTGATGTGGCCCTCAATGAAATTGAGTTTGACACCCCTGCTCTATGTCTACACCCCAAAATACAGTAGATAAAATTACTTACATTTTTATTATAGTCCTTTCTCCCTCCCTCTCTCTCTCCCTCCCTCCCTCCCTCCCTCCCTCCCTCCCTTCCTTCCTTCCTTCCTTCCTTCCTTCCTCCCTTCCTCCCTCCCTCCCTCCCTCCCTTTTCCCCTCCCTCTCTTCCTTCTGCTTCAATCCATACTTGATTCCTGGTAAAGGACCAGTCCCTATAATTTTCTAGGCAGCATTTTGCAAAGTTGTTAGCTATTGCCTTCTTCCTTAGCTGGGAGAAATATTGGCCCCAAATTAACCAATTGGCATCATGCCTAAAGTCAGACTGGAACTCACGGCCTTCCAATTTCTAGTGTGGTGCATTAACTGCAACCCCAAATTAGGCTTCCCTTCCACGTTAGTTCCCCCTATTGCACCAGCTTTTACAGCTTACACGGAACATGTCACATTGGAATTTTGCATTTACTTTTCTTAATTACTAGAAACCTCTCCCACTGGGGGAAAAAAAAAATGTCATTTTTTTGTACTGTAGCGAAGTGATTCTCTTCTTTATTTTCTTTGCTTCCGGCCCTCTCACTGCTTTTTAACATCGAGTGGCTAATTTACAGAGAGAGTGCTCGGGATTTCAAAATGTTTATTCAAATTCATACCCTTTTGTGTATGTGGAGTACAACATTTTAATGTTTAAACAGATCTGATGAACCAAAGCATTCTGCTTTCATCCAACAGATTTGGTTGATCGGCTAATTCTCTGCAGTTTAATGTTTACAGTTTCAAAATATAGCCCTTTCAACTTGTAGAGAGGGTTTCCCGTCGTCCTCTGCAATCAAAATTTTTTGATATGGAATACAGGACACAGGACACAGGATACAGCATGCATTCATGTGGCCTCCTTGTTTCTCCTGATCACACAGGAAGGCATTAAGATACTGAAATTTTGCATCTATTATGTTATTCCATTTATGAATAGAAATGGTAATGTAGTACTGGAGTTTAAGAGGAAGAAAAAGTTGGAATGCTCCAACATTATATCAAAATGTCTTCTCAGCCATCAAGGTTATAAAGCATTAGAGCTTTTGCAATTATTCCAAAATGAATGACAGCTGAAGAATATAATTTTAGACGTTCCAGTCACAGAAATAAACTCCTTTCAATATGTTTCAGTTAGTGATAGCTTAGAGTCAACCATACTGTTGTTTAACTACATCAAATAAGGAGCATCAAAAATTATGACGGTGTCACAATGCCAGAGCTATGATATATGAAACCTTATACTGACATTTGGCTTCATTTCTTGACACAGAATATCAATTATAGTGATACTATATGGCATCTATACGGCATCTTTTGTAGGGATGGAGTTTATATTCCAATCTCCATCTTCAATTTCAGAGTATTATATCACTCTTTAAGGTTAATGCACTAAAAAGTAACTGCTGTTAGCTGAGGTTAAGAAAGAATAGAAGCCTGAGGGCAGTCAGAATCCATGAAAAACTACATGGGAGATAAATGAAGGTTCTAAATAAAATTGTTGTATAAATGTACTTTTAAGGAAGAAGAAGGAAGAGTAGGAGGAGGAGGAGGAGGAGGAGGAGGAGGAGGAGGAGGAGGAGGAGGATCAAACATTTTCTTGAACATTTGATGGTTAGCAACATTAGAACCAGGTTTCATAAAGTAAACTGCAGCTGTTTACTTGAGAAACATTGCCTATTTTAACTCTGTTTGTGTCTGTCTGCGTGTGAATGGAAAGCTGGTTTCTTGTAGTAGGGCAATATTTCAATTAATCTGCAAGTTTTTTGTGTGTGTTTTCTTAAGTCCTGAACCAGCTCCAGATTAAGCCAAATTGATAGCAATTACTCTGTCAAACCATTTCACTGCACAATATGCAGAGCTGAATCAGAATGAATCAGCGGAGCGAAACCAGACAAAGCGATTTAAAACTATATGCTTTCTCAGTTGCTTAGCTGTTGTTATTGGTATTATTATCTGTTCATAATAATGTGAAATCAGAGCTGCCAATTCTTCAGCTGGTGTTGGTCTTCATTCACAACAAATTCTTCCCAAGAACCAAAGAAGTCATAATATATTGGCATAGCTTATTGCAAATCCAAGCAGTGGGGCCTTTTTTACAATTGACAGATGAAATTCCATCATGGTGCATATTTTCTAGGTGCTGTCCCAGATTTCTTGATATGCACCCAGTGTGCCAATAACCAGCATGGCCAATTAATGCCATAATATTTCACTTTTAGTTAGAAATAGAAAAATATCTTTATTGTCACTTTGAATGTACACTAATCGGCATACATTAAAATGAAATTCCATTGCATTCAGCTCTCAAGGGGTCACCGCCTCCAATATACACTACATAAATATGACAAAAATAAATAAATAGAAAATGGTGCATATCCCCACATATATTGTATGACACAGAGAAATAACAGTCTAGTTCGGGTTACGTATACATGTGGATGGTGAGAAAAACGAATCTTGTGAGTTTACCAGATGGGTGCATAGGGAACAAAGCTGTTGCAGAATCTAAATACTTCGAAACCTCCTCTCAGAGGGGAGCAACAGGAACAGACCGTGAAGTGTGTGTGGGGAGTCTCTAACAATGCTTTGAAACCTAAGCACATATGAGTGCTTGTAAGCAGTATTCTGAATCATGGGAAGCGAGCTTCCTATGATCTTCTCAGCTGCCCTTACCACTCTCTGTATGCACCTTCTATCTGAGGCACGGCTGCCACCAAACCAGACAGTGAAGCAGTTTGTTAAAACGCTTTCAATTGTGCCTCTGTAAAAAGTGGCCAGGACACAAGGAGAAAGATGCACTCTCCTCATCCGACACAGGAAATGCAGATGCTGGTTTGCACGTTTCACTAAAGATGATGTGTGGAGAGACCAATTCAGATTGTTAGTTATCTGCACACCCCAGATACTTAATACTGTTGACCACCTCTACAGCCGCATCCTTGATGCTGAGTGGAGTACAGTGGTGGGACTCAAATATGTGAACAACCGGTTCTTGATGTGGATGCCACTTCCGGAAGTCCATTCTGGGCCTGGGCAAGAAAAAAAATGAGCTGCCGGTTCTGCCAAATTGGTGTGAACTGGCTGAATCCCACCACTGGTGGAGTATGACTATGCCGGCTGTTTCTGAAATCTACAATGATCTCCTTTGTTTCATCAACATTTAGAACCAGGTTACTTTTATTATACCAGTACTTCTGGAAATCCATTCTGGGCCTGGGCCACAAAAAAAATTAGCTACCAGTTCTGCCAAAGTGGTGCAAACTGGCTGAATCCCAGGTTTCTTTTATTGCACCAGATTAATTACTCAGGTAAAATTTCCATGCCTGAATTTCAGTCTACTCTCTGTGGCTTGTTATGAAGTAAACAGTACACACTAAGGCATCTGGGCCAATAATGTAAACAGAGCAGTTGATTCTTTATTACAAAGTTGTCTAGGCACTTCCGAGATGCCGCTTCTGCATTTGCAATTCAAGTATCCTCCAAACCAGGCAGCGATCAGTTCTCATTCTGTTTGGCAACTAAAAATGGATCATATTTGGTTCACTAGTAAGATGTGGTTGTTGGAAATATATCTCCCAGTCATGCTTGCACAGAAGTTTGCAATATAGCCCTTCTTTCAGGAAACTACCCTACAGCACTGATAAAAGAAAATATTTGTAGCTCAAGGTTGAAATGAAGGATCCTTGATGCTCTCCGAGCTTATGGTTTTCTTGCAGGTGGTTAATTGCCCAAACTAGGTAATATCATTACCCAGAACTGATGATGTTACCAAGTTAACCCTAACCCTAATGAAACATTTGTAAGAAAACAACCAAGCTCAGAGAACATCAAGAACCCCCTGTGTTTTCTTTTCTCTTTTCTCTTTTTATTTTATTTTTTGATATGAGAAATATAAAAATGTTTGGGATGATCAATATAAAAGAAATGTTTTAGAAGATCACCGCAGACAGGGACTGCAGCCAAGAAAGTAAAAGACGCTTGCTCCTGGGGAGGAAAGCCATGGCAAATCTAGACAGCACACTAAAAAGCAGAGACATCACCCTGTCAACAAAAGTGCGTATAGTCAAGGCCATGGTTTTCCCAGTTGCAATGTATGGCTGTGAAAGTTGAACCATAAGAAAGGCTGAGCACCAAAGAATTGAGGCCTTTGAACTCTGGTGCTGGAGAAGACTCCTGCGAGTCCCTTGGACTGCAAGGCGATCAAACCGGTCAGTCCTAGAGGAGATCAACCCTGACTGCTCTTTAGAAGGCCAGATCCTGAAGCTAAAACTCAAATCCTTTGGCCACCTAATGAGAAGGAAGGACTCACTGGAGAAGAGCCTAATGCTGGGAAAGGTTGAGGGCAATAGAAGAAGGGGAAGACAGAGAATGAGGTGGCTGGATGGAGTCACTGAAGCAATGAGTGAGCTTAAATGGACTCCAGAAGATGGTAGAGGACAGGAAGGCCTGGAGGAACATTATCCATGGGGTTGCGATGGGTCGGACATGACTTCGCAACTAACAACAACAAATTGATTTTAAGAAAATTCCAATGGATAATGAAAAAATGTTTTGAATAGAGTTAAAAGAATAGATGATTGGATTTATTAAATGGAATGTTTAAAGATTAAACATGGGTTTAATTGTGGGTAAAAAGAACAGAAAAAAATGTGGAAATAAGTGCATGGTAGTTCAAGAGGGATATGTATTTTAAGTAGTATATTATTTTCTTATTTTTTTTCTCCCTTTTTCTTCTTTTTCTCTCTGGCATCTTTTCTTTTTCTATGTTTTGTGTGTGTGTGTGTGTGTGTGTGTGTATGTGTGTGTGTGTCTTTTTCTTATTTATTTTTTAAGACATGAAAATAGATTTAAATACTTTAAAGTAATTAACTCTTGGAAAATTTTGACCAGTAGAAATGTTTTGAACATTGTTGGGAAAATAAATTTAAATCAGAATTGTGAACAGGATTCATGATGAGACATCCAAGATGACCAGATAGAAAAGAAGCATGACGTGATTATTATTGGTAGAAAAAAATCTTTATATTTAATTGTTATCTATCCAATTAATAAGAATTGTATTAATTTAAGGTTGCAAAGGGAATATTATTGGAAGAAGAGAAAATCAAGCAAAGGTATTATGTGGACTTTGGAATATAGAAACTAACTGTTAATGATTACTTTGTAAACATAAACCCAGACAACACACTGTTTACCAAATATTAAGGTGTTTAATGTTAAAAAATCATATATATATATATTTGATGAGTCTGGGTGGAGCAGTAGGCTAATGCCTCCTTAAGTAACACCAGCTGCCTGCAATTAGTGCAGGTTCGAGTCCCACCAGGCTCAAGGTTGACTCAGCCTTCCATCCTTCCGAGGTAGGTAAAATGAGGACCCAGATTGTTGGGGGCAATAAGCTGACTTTGTAATAATGCCACTTGGTGTGTGTGTGTGTGAAAGCCCTAACAAGCAGGCATATACATAGAATGAAGGATATTGCTAAGCTTGTAAGCTGCCCTGAGTCTTCGGAGAAGGGCGGGATATAAATGGAATTAAAATAAAATAAAAATAAAATAATGTATATATATATATATATATATATATATATATATATATATATGTGTGTGTGTGTGTGTGTGTGTGTGTGTGTGTGTGTGT
>JAKJMR010000756.1:38908-49264 GCA_024449315.1 Daboia siamensis | reverse complement strand
TAATAATAATAATAATAATAATAATAATAATAATAATAATAATAATAGGGTTGGAAGGAAACTTGGAGGTCTTCTAGTCCAACCCCCTGCTCAGGCAGGAAACCCTATACCATTTCAGACAAATACTGTAGTTCTAAAAAGATGACTTCAACAGCAGAAGAATAATGGATATAATAAATTTAAAAACTGAAATCCCGGGTGTAGACATTTGAAGTTAGTAAAAATAAAAATGATGAACTTCGGGATATAAGAGAAAATTCTTCTTTATTGCTGAGCTTTGGTCAACAAGCTATTGACATCATCGGAGCAAGGGCTGAACGATAAGGGAGTCAGTACATACACTTGTATGGCAGTTATAACGGTCAAATTGTGGAATGTGGGTGTGGCCTGTTTGTGACAAGCTCGCTCGTGTATAATCACAGTGGTTCCGGCTTTGCTGGAAAAGGCCGGTCTCTGGTTGACTTTTGAAAGTCGTGCCTAGCGGCTGCTTGGCACATATCAGCTGTTAGGTGCGTAAGTCTCGTTGAGTCGCGTGTAGTCATGCACTGGCTGGCAGGCTCTTCATTCGAACTAGAGTCAAGGAAGTTATCTCGTTTCCTTGTGTGCGGTCGTCGCAGGCTTGATTCTGCTGTGGAAGTGAGCAGATGTCCTTGTGGAGTGTGTAAACAATTCGCTCTCCTTCGTGTTTCTTTACCTGGTTGCTGTAAAATTGCCTCTGTTGTGTGATTTGGTTTGTCAGATCTTAAAATTCTTTTAGTGTATGGTTGTTGTGTGTGTCTGTCTTGTTTTGCATGGTTGTTTGACGTGTTTGAATGAAAGTAAGTGTTGTGGTTGTCAGTTGTGAGTGATTTTGTGGGATGTTTGATCTGGCTTGTTATTTTTTGTTTTATTGTGCATGGTGGGACAGATTTCAGTTTTGATCGTGGTGTCAACATTCTGTTGTTGTTTGGGTGTTGTGTGTGTTTGTTTTGTTGTGTGTGGTTATTTAGTGAAGTTGCAAGATTTGTGTCTTGGGCGTTGTGGTCAGAAGTGGTGTTGTCTTTATGTGTAGAAGTGTCAGATGGTGTGTTGGTTATACAAGCTATCATTGTTGTGTTAGAATTCTGTCTGTTGTTTAGTTCAATTGGAATGGATTGTGTTACAATAATCTCATCTGTTGTGTTGATATGGTATTTGACAGGTGGGTGGAGTAGTGTGTTTGTGTCTTTGTTGATTGTATTTAAGCGTTTGGATGTTTTGTGTTGTTGTAAATGTCTTCTTAGAGTTTGGTATGGTGGTAATAATTCAATATGTCTATTATTTCAGTTATTATCAGACAACCAAGCCTCTTTCAATAGACAGCCACCTTTACTGGGGTCTTGAGAGATGACTATAGCTCCTTTGAAATCAAAGGTATGGCCATGTTCTGCTATATGGGCCCAGACTTGGGAGTGTTGTTCTTGTCTTTCAACTGCTAGAATATGTTCGTGTATCCTGGTTTTTAGTCTTTTGGATGTTTCTCCGATATAATTGCAAGAGCATTTGTTGCAGTTGATTTTGTAGATAGCAGATGATAAATTGTCCTTGGATAACGGTTCTTTGAAACGCATTACTTTAGAATGTAAAGTTTGGTTGGGTCTGTGCGCAATGTTGATATTATATGGTGCCAGGATTCTAGCAGTTGCTTCAGAGACCCCGTTGATATATGGGATGGTTGCCCAGGTTGTGGTGTTCTGTGAATCACAGTTTGAATGTGGTGCATTATCCTTGCAACATCGTTGGACAGATTTAGGTGGATAGCCATTTTTTCTGCATACGTGGTACAGGTAAGCTTTCTCCTTGGATTTAGCTGTCCCTGTGCTGCAGTGTGTTTTGACTCTCTTGAACAGTGTTCTTATGCAGCTAGTTTTGTGGGAAGTTGGATGGTTGCTTAGATAGTGTAAGATGCGATCAGTGTGAGTACTTCTGCAGTAAACTGTGGTTGAAAGATTGCCATCTGGATGTTGGTGGAACATTACATCTAAAAAAGGTAAGGAATTGTTGCTTTCCTTCTCTGCTGTAAATTGGATGCTCGGATGTACTGAGAGAAAGTTGAACCATAAAAAAGGCCAAGCACCAAAGAATTGAGGCCTTTGAACTGTGGTGCTGGAGAAGACTCCTGCAAGTCCCTTGGACCGCAAGTCCTAGAGGAGATCAACCCTGACTGCTCTTTAGAAGGCCAGATCCTGAAGTTGAAACTCAAATACTTTGGCCACCTAATGAGGACTCAGTGGAGAAGAGCCTAATGCTGGGAACGATTGAGAAAGATGAGGTGGCTGTATGGAGTCACTGAAGCAGGAGGCGTGAGCTTAAATGGACTCCAGAAGATGGTAGAAGAGAGGAAGGCCTGGAGGAATGTTGTCCATAGGGTCGCGATGGGTCGGACATGATTTCGCAGCTAACAACAACAACAACAACAACAAATGTACTGAGTTGAGTTTTTGTAGGAATTTGGGGGTGTCACATCGTTTAATGACTGCAAAGGTGTCATCTACATACCTAATCCAAAACCTGAGTTGGTAATCAGACATGACTATCTGTTCAAGGTTCTGCAAAACAGCAATAATGCTTGATATGGGTGATCCCATGGGTGCGCCTTTAACTTGTTCGTATATGGTGTTATTAAAAGTAAAATAAGTTTGAAGGTAAAAACCAAGTAATTGGATGTAGTCATCTGTATTGGGGGACCCAGGTTGTCGTGGTTCTTCTCTTTGTAATAGATTTTTAAAAACAGAGATGGCTAGGTTTTGAGGGATAGAGGCAAACAAAGATACTACGTCAAATGAGATCATGATCTCATCATCGTTCACCCTTAATGCATGTAAATATTTTTACAAAATCTTCAGAGGATTTTACAGAGGTTGTAGAATCATCAACCAAGTCTTGGAATTTTAGACTTAACCATTTTGCCAGGCCAAATGTGGGTGTACCCCTGAAAGACACAATGGGTCTTAAAGGGACTCCTACCTTGTGGATTTTGGGGAGTCCATAAAAATGTGCCATGGCTGTATCTCTGGGTCAAGTGGTTCTGTGGTCTTCATCATTTATTTTGTTTTGTTTCTTAAGCCTGTTTAAAGTCTTATTAAGTTGCTTGGTGAGTCATGTCATTGGATCTTTTTTGATGATGTGGTAAGAAGTTGTATCATTTAGTAAATCGTGGATTTTCTGATTGTAATCATGTTTATCTAAACTTACGGTGGATCTGCCTTTATCAGCAGGGAGGATGACAATGGAATCATCCTTTCCCAGGTCCTCTAAAGCCTGTCAGCCAGCGCATGACTGCACGTGGCGTGACGAGACTTACGCGCCTAACAGCTGATATGTGCCAAGCAGCTGCTAGGCGCGACTTTTAAAAATCAACCAGAGACCGGCCTTTTCCAACAAAGCCGGAACCACTGTGATTATACACGAGCGAGCTTGTCACGAACAGGCCACACCCACATTCCACAATTTGACTGTTATAACTGCCGTATAAGTGTATGTACTGACTCCCTTATCGTTCAGCCCTTGCTCTGATGATGTCAACAGCTTGTTGACCAAAGCTCAGCAATAAAGAAGAATTTTTTCTTATATCCCGGAGTTCATCGTTTTTATTTTTACTGATTTCAAATAAATAGATAGATAGATAGATAGATAGATAGATAGATAGATAGATAGATAGAGAGAGAGAGAGAGATACAGATATATAGATATAGATATAGATTAGATATAGATATATAGATATAGATATAGATATAGATATAGATATAGATATAGATATAGATATAGATTAGATATAGATTAGATATAGATATTGCTTTGGCAAATAAATGGGGTACAATATTTTAAATTGTTAAGCACACGTTAGCATGCAGGTAATCAGGAAAGGAAGAACATGACAAAATATCAAGACTTTTCTGGATATTATTCCTCTGTTGTTGTTTTTTCCTGTGTTAGATGATATTAATGTGGTTTTTGAACAAGTGTTCACAGACAACACGTACGGACTAACAAAACAAAAGTCTTTAACTTTAAATTCACTATTGCAAGATTCAAGTTTCTTCCCTGTCTCTTTGAAAGAAAAGCTGATTATTTTGATTATTTGAAATAACATGGATTATTTTGACTCAGACATTCGGGGAAATACACAATAGGATATTTTGTAAACCAAAATGTCACCACAAATGATAGACGTTGCAGAAGGCAAATATTACTCCATTATCATGCAGATCTGTGATCCCAACATGAAGAAGTCAGAAGGAAAGCAGAAGATAAAAGGATTTAAAAGCGCATCAGAAACAATGCTTTTTAAATCACGCTGTGCCTAACATGCTCTCTAATAGGTTTCTCAACCAATCTTCTTGAAGTAAAAAAACAAACAAACAAAAAAAAACAGCATGAAGCCTTAGCATTACATGGAGCACAACAAATAAATGAAACAAGAGTTCCACCTTGCCAACTGATAACTTTTGAGGGCTGTTTGTAAAAAAAGAACAGAATGTTCCTTCATTACATGCGCAGAATATTTCGACAGACAAAGCAGAAGAATTGCCAGAAGAATTATTTTGCATGCATGTCAATTTCTGCACACGTGATACCAAGTCTTCAGCACATTTTTTCCTTCCTCCCCCACCCCCCTTTCTCTGTAGCTGCGCCTCTACGTAAGGACAGCAGGTGGTTGTGTTTGTCTTCAATATGCCATTTCACACACTTGAGGGTTTACAAATCAGGAATCCAATTTGCTGGATTGGACATTCGGTTGTATTCCCGCTGGGAAGCTGGATTGAATAGACAATGGAATGGAATTATCAGATTGATCAATCGGAATCCAATCTTTTGGGGAAATTCACTTTAGGACACTTTGTAAATGAAAATGTAACTTCAAATGAAAGATGATATGAATTGTATGAATATGCACAGGTCTAAATGTTATAGCTGCATGGAGAAGCAGAAAAGAAGAAATGGGGACATGATAGTAGTCTTTCAGTATTTGATGGGCTGCCACAAAGGAAGAGGGGGTCAAACTATTCTCCAAAGCACCAGAAAGAAGGACAAGAAACAATGGCTGGAAACTGAACAAAGAGAGAAGCAAGCTGGAATTAAGGAGAAAATTCCTGACAGTGAGGACGATCAACCAGTGGAACAGCCTGCCTCCAGAAATCATGGACGCTCCATCACTGGAGATTTTGAAGAAGAGAATGAAGCTTTCAGGTGTCCAAGGTTGTAAAGTCAGCTGAGAGATAAATTGTATCAATAAATAAACATTTATTATTATAAGTAGGGACGCGGTGGCTCAGTGGGTTAAGACGCTGAGCTTGTCGATCAGAAGGTCGGCAGTTTGGCGGGTCGAATCCCGAGTGCCGCGTAACAGAGTGAGCGCCTGTTACTCGTCCCAGCTTCTGCCAACCTAGCAGTTCGAAAGCACGTAAAAATGCAAGTAGAAAAATAGGGACCGCTCCGGTGGGAAGGTAACAGCGTTCCGTGGGCCTTTGGCGTCTAGTCATGCCGGCCACATGACCACAGAGACGTCTTCGGACAAGCGCTGGCTCTTCGGCTTTGAAACGGAGATGAGCACCGGCCCCTAGAGTTGGAAATGACTAGCAAGCATGTGCGGGGGAACCTTTACCTTTACCTATTATAAGTGACTGTCCAGACTCTTCTTAAAAACCTCCAGTGATGGAGCGCCCACAATTTCTGGTGGCAAGCTGTTTCACTGGTTAATTATCCTCACTGTCAGGAAGTTTCTCCTTAATTCCAGGTTGCTTCTCTCTCTGGTCAGTTTCCAACCCTTGTTTCTTGTCTTGCCTTCTGGTGCTTTAGAAAATAAGTTGACCCCTTCCTCTTCTTTGTGGCAGCCCTTCAAATACTGGAATATTGCTATCATGTCTCCCCTACTTCTTCATTTGTACATCTGCATTACTCATTCGGCAAGGTTGGCATTGTGTAATGTGTGAAATGTCGGAAAGTGAAACATCTTGGAAATGTAATTCAATTCACACGAGAAGGATATTCTCCCACATCCATGGTATTAGGATGACAGTGTGCTATATCTAATTTCTTAGCACTGCTAAAAACACATCTGAGCCTCTCTCTTTCAAAATGTGTTACCAGGTTTTATTCCCACTGCTGTCTGTATTTTACATTACATAGACAGATGCCTTGAGCTTCAGATGTTAAAAAAAAAAAAAGAGTAAGAAAAATGCATTAGCATGTCCCATTGCACAAGCCATGTGACCATCTTCTTGCCAATAATCAATGGACTGGGTTTACTGTTTTCTGGATGGCTTGCTAAGATCATACCCAACAGAACAGGGCTTTTCAACCTTTTCACCATTTGTACCACTTTTAGGATATGGCATTGGTGGTGAACCTATGGCACGTGTGCCACAGGTGGCAGGCAGAGCCCTCTTTGTGGGCACGCATGCCATCGCCCCAGTCCTAGGCCTTCAGCTGGGTTTTATAAAACCTTTTCGCTTTAGGACTCCAGCGCCGTGTGCAAAAAAAAAAAGGTTCAATCAATCAATCAATTTCAACTTCTCGTGGGAAAAAAAAATATCGAAAAGTTAGAATTGATTGATTGAATTTTTTAGTCCCACCCAATCTGCCATTACCACCGTGGCCACGCCTACCCAATGGACCGCACCCACCCAATGGACCGCGCCCACCCAATGGGCCACACCCACCCAATGGGCCACGCCCACCAGGCACACGATGATACATAAGTGGGTTTTGGGTTGCCGTTTGGGCACTCGGTCTCTAAATGTTTTGTCTTCACTGGGATATGGCAACAAACGAGTACCACCAATCACCTAGCAAGGTGTCAAAAACTTGACCAAAAAAAAAAAAAAGGAAAAAAGTGATGAAGTACAGGTAGTCCTCGACTTCCAACAGTTTTCTTAGTGACTGTTTGAAGTTACAATGGCACTGAAAAAAGTGCCCCCCGAGCCACAAGCCGGGCAAGATACCTGCCTGCCTGCCTGCCTGGTGGCGCTCTTCCTCCTGTCCGAGGTTTTCGTTGTTGTGAGCATTTCTGTTGAGGATTGGCAGCGGGGGTGGGGAGGGGGGTGTTTGGTTTTTATTTCCCCCCCCTCTGCTGGGTGGTTGCAGCAGGTTTTGCTCACTTCACATGACCCTGGGACACTGTGACCATCATAAATATGAATCAGTTGCCAAGCAACTGAATGTAAATCACAAGACTCTGGAGATGCTGCAACATTCCAGCTGATTGACGCTGATTGGCGCTTCTTCTGGCCTCAGAAGCACCAGGATCAGCACCGAGCTCCAGCTGGAGCCTGGCGCTGATCCTGGCGCTTCCACTGAGCCCTGACAGCCCTGCAGTTCCAGCCGTCTCTCGCTCTGGCTTGTGCAGGGCTGCCAACAGTTCAGCTCATTCCCCTCCCCCGCTACCACTTTTCTAGGATGGCCACGTACCACCTGCCAGGTGCCCATGTGTACAGGTGGTACACATACCACTGGTGGAAAAGCCCTGCCATAGAAGCTGCAACAATACTGCCACCTTTTAATTTATTCTGAACATTCCCTGGCTTCCACTAAAAGGAGGACAATATCACATTGTTATCTATTTTCATTAGATGCCTTTTCATCCGAATGTCACTGCATGGTTCCCTCTTTTATGTATATTATGGAAATGAAATTTGCAGGGTCTTTTATCCACAGTACAATGACCTTGCCAGTTTGTTTAGCTGAAAAAAAAAAAAATCACCATGAAGCCATCTCTAACCCTGGAAGAAAATAGCAGTGTTCAACTAATTAACCTTCCGAATGACCAGAATAACACAATACCTTAACACAGTGCCCCATTTTTTTTTTGAACAAAATGTCCTGGCCATTAAGAGAAAAAAAAAGAATTCAATAACTCATTTGGTGACAAAGATTTTAATGAGAGCAGAAAGCAGCATAACATAAATCAGTTTGACGTGAATACTTAAAAAAAGAATTGAAGAACGAAGAAAAAGAAAGGTGGGGGGAGGGGGGAGAGTTCAAGCCAGTCTCATTAGTCTGATGATTTCAAACCTCTGGTTTTCTTGCATTGCTGTAATCCAACATCAGAGAGAGTTGTACTAATTTGTCAAGCAGTCCAGCTAATAAAGCAATACAGATCTGCAGAGAGTGTATGTGTGTAAGAGAGAGACAGAAAGAAATTATTTAGATTACCCAGCTTTTATGTACTGTGCTCTTGTGAAATACCACGTGGGTTGCTGGAGCAGCTAACGGCTCTCCAGCAACCCAGACTACAAGTCTCCTGTGCTGCAATTGGCTATCTCCAGGCGGCAATGGTTGATTCAAAACCTATTGGCTGCCGCCTAGGGGCTAGACTATATATTGCAGCTAGTTGCAGGCATTTCCCCAGTACAGTTCCAGCACGAAATAAACAATGAGTTATCCTGTACTCTGTTCTGCGTCTTCATTCCTGCGCCACACAACTCGCTGTTTAACATCAGCAAACAAATGAATGGGGAAAAAAAAAAAAGCCACATCTTCCAATATTACAGTTCTCTGTTCTTCAAAAAGTGATGTCAAGTTTCTGACGTATGGGCTTTTCAAGTGACTCTGAGGCATTGTTTACCTTAAAAGTCCTTTATTAGCCTAATACACCGGCAAATGCTTGCTCAAAGGATGCTGGAATCTGAAATCTCCGCCCCTTACACAATATATTAAAACACAATTCTCCACCTTTCTAATTTTGTCATTAATCATATTCTCCAATTAATTTAAAGAATCAGTTTCCCTTCCGTTAGAAAACCCACCAAGCTCTTATCTTCTTTAATTTCAGATGGCCTTGAAGGAACAATCCTCCTCTTCCCCCCTCCCAACTTTAATCCAATCTCTTAAAGTAAAGATAAAGGAAAAGGTTCCCCCGCACATGCGTGCTAGTCGTTTCCATCTCCAGGGGCTTGTGCTCATCTCCGTTTCAAAGCCGAAGAGCCAGCGCTTCTCCGAGGACTTCTACGTGGTCATGTGGCCGGCATGACTAGACGCCAAAGGCGCACGGAACGCTGTTACCTTCCCACCATAGGGGTCCCTATTTTTCTACTTGCATTTTTATGTGCTTTCAAACTGCTAGGTTGGCAGAAGCTGGGACGAGTAGCAGGCGCTCACTCTGTTACGCGGCACTCGGGATTCGACCCGCCAAACTGCCGACCTTCTGGTCGACAAGCTCAGCGTCCTAACCCACTGAGCCACCGCCTCCCTTCCAATCTCTTAAAGCAATACACAAATTTAACATATGAAATGGCTACATCTCTTGTCAAGCAGTAACATTCGATGTTAGCAGCGTTGACAAGTGATACTTATATCCCTCCCATCTTATTAGACCAGGGGTCTTCAAACTTGGCCCTTTGACGACTTGTGGATTTCAACTCCCAGAATTCCTCAGCCAGTTTGCCTGGCTGAGGAATTCTGGGTGTTGAAGTCCACAAGTCGTCAAAGGGCCCAGTTTGAAGACCCCTGTATTAGAGGACGTGGCTTGCTGATATGAAGCAGCATTGTCAGCTCTGGCTTGTATTTGGTTTAGAACTGAGCAAAGGAGCATATTGAGCTGACTGAAATTGAGGAGCAGGACTTAGGGGACAGTGAGTGTGTCCAGATGACCCCTCTTTCTCTGGCCATTTGCAGGCCTCTGAATGCTGGGTCATGAAAGGACAGCAAAGGAAACACCCAATGTTCTAACTCACCCTGGGACAGTTAGAGTCTTGGGGAAACACCCAGAGTGAACAGATGGTGTCCTGGGGAAACACCCCAAAGGGAACATTTTAGCTACTTCTGCTGTCTAGTTTCTTATCTATAGTGTGCCAGCCCTAAGGGGCAAAGTCTGAGTGCCAGCTTTGCTGGGTGAAGTGCTTATATAACCAAAATAGTATAAAACTAAGACATCTTTGCTATATGATGCTTTTTGCATTTGTTTTTGAAAAGCCCATCTCTATCCGCCCTGAGTCCTTCGGGAATAGGGCGGTAAACAAATAAATATTATTATTATTATTATTATTATTATTATTCAGTGGAATAAACACCTACTTTTGAAGGCAAATTCTGGTTTCCTGTATTTTGTTATCAAGCAAAACCTCTGAACTGCACATCAAAACCAAAGCAAAATACAGGAGTATAGGTGGGTCAAAAAACCATAAATGAAATGTAAAAGGAAGATTTAATCTAGGTTGCATTGTCTACAGTTCTAGCTTATAGCAAATAAAATGTTGTTGTTGTTGTTCTTATCTTGGTGTTTCTTGAAACTCCAATAAAATATATTAATGAAATTAACTGCAACAGTTGTCCATAAATAGAGATATCAGAAAGAGAGAGAGAGAGAGAGAGAGAGAGAGAGAGAGAGAGAGAGAGAGA
>JAKJMR010000755.1:112274-154269 GCA_024449315.1 Daboia siamensis | reverse complement strand
GCTGGGAAAGCCATCTTGCTTCAGTCCCTTGCCTTGCACCTGACCTGCTGGTTGACCTTGCAAGGTTTCTACAATTTGGGATCCTCAGCCTACCATCTCCCTTCTCAGAATGAAAGCTTCCCATGGATTTGCAGCTGCTTTGTTGGTGTTATAGGCTGCGCTGATGCTAGAACTAGAAACAGCATCAGAGTCTGGTCATACCATGGCTGGCACCATGGGGGTCATTGCTATTGGAAAATGTGAACTTCTTAGCAAAGCTTCAAAGGAGATTCTGTTGCCCTAATAATACTTACCCGTCCCCACTCAGCTGCACCCCTTCCCACAGCTGTATTTGTCTCTCCAGGATCCAGGATAGGGAATGTCACCATTTTGGGGAACCCAGCACAGAATCAGTCATTCAGGCTAAGCAGTTGTACCTTTCCAGCTCTTTGCTTTCTCTTACTGTACATGCAACTGCCCTAAGAACTGTTCAAGTTCTCCTTCCATATTTTGCATCTCTAGAGGTTCCAGTCACTCTGCCGAGATCAGAGTGGCCATGCAAACTTTGGTTTACCTTTTTCCACAAAATCCTTCAGTCACCTTGCAGAAAAGAATTGCCTGAATTTCTGTGAGACACAGGCCCCAGAGGCAGGTTATTCTACTGAAGGCAAAGAAGCTGTGGGGGGGGGGGGGGGGGCATCAGATAGGCATGGGGTGGAGAAGGAAGGGGGGTGGGCTTCCCTCAGAACTCAGTGGAAAGAGACAAACAATGGGCAGAAACACAAGCAAGGCCTTCGCACACATAGCGCTGCTACTGCAGCAGCAACAAAAGCAGAGACTTTGGCACTCCCAGGGCAACGGATGGCAGCATCCATATGCCATTGAGCCCAATGGCTCCTTTCTGCAGAGCAAGGATAAAACCAGGCTGAAAGTTTGTTGCTGCACTTCGTGATACCAAATGCTCTCCGGTCGAGTCCAGGGTTCCCGAAAGAGCTGGCATCCCTCTCCCCAAGCGTCTCGCCTAACAACGCGGCGCCCCCGGCGCATCCTAAAACCGCCGCCGCCGCCGCCGCATCCTTTACCAACTCAGGTCCCGTTTCATTTTCCACCTTCAACCCGTCCCTCGAGAGGAGATCCCGGTCAGTCTCCGTGCCTCCACCGGGCACCGTCCTCTCCGTCGAGCCTCCTCGCCCTCCCGCCCGCCGTCCCTCCGGCAGTCGCTGTCCACGGAAACCGCCGCCGCCGCCGCCGCGCGTGAAAGCCGCTCTGACTCACCGTTGGGATGGATGTGGCTGGTGAGGATGGTGCCGGCCAGCAGAACATGCCACAGCCCTGTGCCCACACGGGCACTGGCGCCCAGCTGCAGCCATCGAGCCATTCCTCGGCGGGAGGCGCGGGGATGGCAGGAGGACGGGACGAGACCCGGTCCGGGGGAAGCAGGGAGGGGGGCGGGCGGGAGCCGTCTGTCCCAGCTGGAGTCCGCCCGGCGCTGCTCCCCGCAAGAACTCAGGGCACTTCAGGGCCGCTCAGCACCCAAGCCCGCCGCGGGCTCCTCGCCTGCCCCATCGGCGGCTCATGGCCCGACGGACCCGCCGCCGGGGCTCGGAGGGCGAGCTGCGGGGAAGCGAGGGCGTCGGGCGGAGCAGGGGGCTAGCTCGGGCAGCCAGCGCTGGAGAGCCGCGCCGGCCAGCCGCATAGACCCCCCTCGCCGGCCGAGCGCCGCGGCGCGACTGTGCGTGTGCGTGTGCGTGTCTCTCTCGCTCTCGCCCGCTCCGCTCTGCTCCGGCTCCTTCCCTGCCGGGCAGCGCTGGGCTGGCGGCGAGCACCTTGTCCGCGGCAATGCAGAAGAAGAGAAAGAAGAAAGAGCCAGCGAGGGGGGCTGCAAAACCCGGATCGGAATCCGCCACGGGAAGGGACGGAGCAACAGCTGGTTCCAGACCGACAAGCTCCGGAGACGCAAACAAGCTCTCCGCTGGGAGGGAGCGGGAGCTGCAGCCGCCAGGCGGAGCCGCGCGCACTTGCCTCCCGTGCCTGCCTCCCAGCGAAAGCGGGCGGCCAAAACCTGCCCGCGGAGACTCGGGGAAAGGGGGCGGGCGCGCTGGTGCCCGCCCCGGCCTTTTTTCCCCGCGAAGGGAAGGGAAAGCTGGAGGCCAGCCCGTCAGCAAAGATGGGGCTGTGTGGGGAGACGCCCTCCCCCATGGGCAGCCTGCTTTCTCCTCCTCCTCCGGCCCTCGTCGGAGCAGCCCGTCCGTCCAACAGGTCCGCTGCTCCGAACCCCGTCCGCTACCTCCGCCGCCCTCCCTCCTTCGCGGCCCTCGCGAATTCAGTCCCGCCGGCACACCGAGGGGAGCCTCCGAGCGGCCTTCCCAGAGAGAGCCAAGAGTTGCCCGGCCGGTCGCGCCCTCCACCTTCCAGCCGGGAAGGGGGCCAAGGTCAATGAGCCCCCCGCGACACGCCCCCTGCCCGCCCGTCCTTCGGCTGCCGCTGTTCTTTTTGTGTGTGTGTGTTTTTAGGAGGCATCGCCTCTTCTTTTCACTGGCGAAGGGAACTCCGTTCGGACGTTGCAGAAGGCAAGAGAGCGAGGAAGTGATTTGGGAGAGTCCGCCGTGCCCTCTGCAAGGAAGGCTGGCTCCTCTTCCTCCGCTCTCAAACCCTTGGCAGAGGAGCCAGAACTCCCGAGGGATTCCGAAGTCCCGTCTGCTGCCGACTCCAGGCCTGCGCTTCTCTGATGCAGGCCAGGGGCTGCCAATCACCGGCATTTCTGTTCTGGACAAATGTCCCCCGAGGAGCTGCCTGGAATCCCTGCGCTGTCCCTGGGCCCCTTCTGCTGCAGAGGGAGGGCGCCAATGACCCTGCCGGTGCCCGAGTCAGGACAGGATTCAGCCCAGGAGGCTGACCCGATGCAAAAAGACACCTGCGTCTGTTCCAGCGCAGAGACCCGCAGCCAGCAGGAAGAGACACAAAAGATGGGACAAAATAGGCAGAGAACAATACAGGCAGGCTGAGGCACATCGGCAAACAATAGGTACACTCAATCGCACAAAAAGGCACACCGAGCAGCATTCAGGAATGCAAACATGCATGCACATGCATCACCTGCACCCACCCACCCACCCACCCACCCAGGAAAGCATAGCAAACCCAGAGACGTGGAAAAATAGGGAAGGAGGGGAAGGTATAGTGACAAAGCAGCACAAAGAATAATGGGCAATTATATAGTCCGGCTTTCCCTTACCTGGTCTCTGGCAGATTTGCTAGCGTAGCACTTCCATCACCAGGCACCCCAGTGATGTCTTGGCTAGGATTATGAGAGGAGTAGTCAATGCATCTAGCAGGCATCAAGGAACAGAGAAAAAGGACCAATCCAAAGGGAAAGAGACCCTGAAAATATAACACAGAGTTATGTGCAGTGTGTCCACATAGTACAGCTTATGTGGGGGCTTAGATCTCAAGTCAGCAAAGCAGGCTCCACACATGTAGGGCCTGGGGGTGGGAGTGGGGAACAAGACCCTTCCCTCATGCACTCTCTTAACCCATCCTTTAAGATATCTTACTGGTAGGGGCTTGGCTGAGTGCCATACATGTACATGGTCTTGAACTGGAAGGACGGCCAATCCCCCTCAAGGACTCTTTTTTGGGGGGAAAACAGTCGCTTGAATCTAGGGCAGCAAAATGCCTCTAAGGCAGCTGCTTAAGAGCCTCCCATCAGAGAACTTTTGCCACTCCTTTGCAGGCACCCTTAGCTCACCTGCTGCGAGCAACATGCTGGGCAGCTGTAGCCAACCTTAATGCTGTCGTCCACTCTCTCCGAGGCCCCGAAACAAGATAGGTCAGAGCTGAGGTGGAGGCAAGCTCCCTTCTAAAGTTCTGAAGCTGTGTGGGATTCTGAAGACCTATTTGTGGGGAGGTATAAAATGGATTTATTTGAAGTTCAGAAACTGCCAGTCCAGGATATTCTGGATGGAGACGCAGCCCCCCCCCATTTTAAAACACTTACTTAGCAGACACAATTCCCCTGGGGCAGCAAATGCATCAAGGTTTTTGAATGGAATTGTCTGCTTTAGAGGTTACATAAATCTGCCTCTGCCTTCTTCCTATGGATTTCTCTGACACTGTGCTTAATTTAGGAACTTTTGACTTGTTGGACTGGGCCCTTAGTGCCCCAACTTTCTTTTGGAGGACAGTATCCCCATCAGAAACCTGTGACACCCCCGACCTGACTGTCAGAAAGAGAACAAGGGACCAGGCGAGTGTCACAGAAAAAGCAGTGGGTGCGCTTAGGGGGACACTGGCCCTGACGGCCATGGCTGGGATTGTACGAGACAAAGTCTCAGCAGTGACATCAGTGCCCAGCCCTGGGGTTTCCATAGAAACCCCCTTTCAAGCAGACATTGACCTGAGCATGGGGGAAGGGGGAGGGTAAGATTTGGCTGCTTGCCAGCAGGTGTTCCTCAACCCCTGAATGCTTTTCAGGAGGGAAAGGTATTTACAGGTGCTGTACTGAACTGCATCAAGGAAGTGGGGATGCACAACTGGTGTTTGCTTGTGAGTATGTTGCAAAGATTCAGCTGCACTCCTGACACCTATGAAAAGTGGCAGTCAGTGCTCTCCAGAAAGACTGATAGGTGCCTTTCCGCTTCCCAATTCTGACAATGTCAGAAGCAACCCGAGGGATACACAAAAGCTTGCATATACATACACATTATCATGCAAAAGAGGGAGCAGGTTGGCATTCATTGTTCTGGGCAACAGTCAGGTGGGCATAATGGCAGTTGCCATTATCGGAGGAAATGTATCTTGTCGCTTAAGAGGAAAGCCACGTATCAGAATTAATCAGTGCTTCAAAGTCAGGCTGCTGAGTTTAGGCTCAGCCATTGATGACTGCAGTAGTTTCACCTTTGTAGTCAATAAATGCACATTGGGAATCTGGTATGGAATTTAATTTTCAAGGAATCTTTGAGAGGTGGATTATTTGGAGCAAGACTTTTTTTTTTTTTGTCCTCATGGCTCTGGGATCATTTTGGACAGAGTGGGCTTCCCTGAGATTTCAGTAACCAAAAAGAAACTTGACCAGGGGTCTCATTGGTGGGTATGAAATGGAAACTCTGTGTATCTTTTCCCAATTCACTCTCACCCCCTCCCCCGATTTTCACCTCCAGACACCCCTACTTTCTTGCTTTTTTTCCCTCCCTGTTCCTTTCTAAAAAATTCCAAATATTGCATAATAACTGTGACGGGACTAAGACTGAATGTCACGCAGCAAACAAAATGCCTGCTCTGAAGGCAGCATTTCTCAAAAATGCCTTTCAAGAGGACCTTTATCTGCAAAAAATATGATCACAGAATTTGGCATTCCCTGTGCTGCTTCAAGTCACAGAAGTCAATAAAAGTCCAGATGTGTCGGATATTAATCCTCAATAGCTACGCTATGCTGCTTGGGAATTACAGATATTCAATACACCAAGTTGGGGAAGGCTATTATATATGCCTGTGATCCTTAATACAAAGATGGAACTACTTGCTTTTTCGGTCCCCCCATCTCCAGAAATGTTTCTCGAGCCAATCCCCAAACTTTCTCTCCCTCCCGCCCCAATCTTGAATACTATCTCCTATTCGCCCATGGCTTAAACAGAAGTCTGGAGTCCCTGCTGTTCTGGAGTCTTTTGATGATTGATGAGGGAAGGACAAAACACCTTGGCAGCAGAGAATAGTCAAGTTCTTCTATTTTCATGAAACTCATAAATAGGTCTAATGCAGAGATGCTTGGGTCACATGTGAGGTCTTTCTTAGTAATATTTGTGCCTCTTTCAGGCTGGGACCCATTTACATTAGTTATACAACTGCCTGCGCCAGAGAATAGCAATGGCCCAATTGGCAGCTGATCTCAGGATCACTGCAGCTATGGAGACCCGAAAATCACTGGCTCCTCATTGGTATTGTGTGAGGTCTTGCTTGGCAACACAAAGTTTACACCAACAAAACAGATGACATCCCAGCGGGGAGACTTTGCACCGCTGACTGGCAAATCTCTGCTTGCCTATTTTAATTTCATAGCAGCCAACAAGAGGCATTGAGGATTTCCAAATAAAGTTTTGGTTGTGCCTCACGCATGGATTTTCACCTGCATGCAGAGGGCTATGTCTAAAATAGTCCCTTCCCCCAGCTTGAATAATACTAATGGCTAGATGAAATTAGGACTGACCTCTCCCTCATATATTACATGGATGGCTTCTGCTGGTGCCAGTTTGGAGGATTCTTGTCAAAGTAAATAATTTGAATCTGGAGCCTATTGGAAGAAGAAGGTTAAAGCCTCCCTCTGTCCAGGGAAGTTCTGATCCAAATAAGCTTTTCTATCACTCCCTTTGAAAATGGTTTTGATCTTCCTTTTCCCGCCTTAATCATACATCCGATTATATTTCCCTTTAAAAGTGAACTCCAGCACTAAGCTTGCAAAAGGAACTCAGTTGCAGAAGATATGGGAGAGAAAGGAGCTTCTTAATGGTGATTTGAGGGAATACCAATATTGGTTCAGACCTGGAGGGCCAAACCAATCCAATTTCCTCAAGAAAAAGGTCTCAAGCTCTGCTAAGATTGAGCGAACCAGAACACATGTTTTTAGAGAAGGCAGGAGGAAGGCAGCAGCAGCAGCAGGGCCAGACTTTTCTCACCCACTTCAGTTTTTAAAGGCCTTTGAGCCTCTCGTTAATGGTTCATTCCCTGGAGATGCAAAAGAAATTAGCTCTGCAGTGGATAGAGGCATGTGCAAGAAAGAAATTGCATCCCATCACTCTAAAGACCGGTGTCTCCTCAATCACTCCTTGTCTGTCCTGACCCTATTTCTTTAACCTTTCCACTATTTTCCCTTGCTTGGCCCTGGCAAAACACTGAAGACTATAAAAGCAGGACAATAATTGGGCTGGTAAAAGATAAGCAACTACTGAAGACTGGGTCCCTTTGGGGAGGAGGAAACAGAGCATAACAAGATTGTGAGTTTCAATGGAAGGACTATCATAAGTCACTTGTTTGTGCATTTATCAAGTGATGGATTGATTTTCAGGAAATCCTGAGTTTTATCAAAAGGTTCCGGATGACATCAGCAATGTTGTTTAAGTTTCCCTGAAATATCACCTCTGTAGCGTCTTCTTCTGTAACACAAAGCTTTTGGAGAATTTTGACAGCATAGACTGCACGAGTCCATGTCGAATTTACACAGGACCATTGCCAGGTCTTATAGCTCATCACAAAATGAATTTGCACCCTAAGGCAGCTTTCTTCCAACTGCGTAGGATTTCAGTTCCCATAAATCCCTCGGGTGGTTAGATTTTGGTAAGAGGAAGCTGCTGTATGTGAGCCATGCGAGAGGAGGATGCTTGTGCTTGCATACAAAGCTCCACTCGCACGAGCAGCAGGCACTTGCGCTTGCACACGAAGCTCCACTTGTGTAAGCAGACGGCGCTTCAGCGGAAGGTGTGTATGCCCATGCACAACACTCCACTTGCAAGAGTGGATGGTGCTCGCATGCGAAGCTCCATTTGTGTGGGTGGACCTTCACGTATGCGTGCTTGCCTATTTCTCCCAGCCCGATTTCAAACAGGCTGCATCCCAATAGTGGGCCGCGGTCCAGGAGTTGGGGACCCATGGAATAGAGGATACTACCCATCAAATCTTCATAAGTGCAATATTTGCTGTCCAACATGGTTGGTCACGCTAGCTCATGGTTTGATAGATAACCAACTGGGCTTGCTGCCCCAAAAGAGGACTTTTCTTTGAAGTCCAGGTATTTTACACCAGCAATCTGGATTTGAGGCGGATTTCTATCCCATCCTTGCTTCCTTTCCCCCCAAATCCTTTGGGATCATTATCATTATAACCAATTTTGTTGCTTGACTCTTTCAGATTCTTGTACCTAAAGTTCTTTTGTCTGTTATGCAGCAGCTCAACTAGAATTTATAGTACAGCATCGGTAAAGTTATTAAGGAAGATACAAAGTAAATTGAAAGATGGGTGATAGCTGTACAGAATAAAACACCTAGCATTTTCTAATTTCAGCTCTAGATTCCTAATTTTTCCGCAATTCTCTTGGGCCCTGTCTCACACTGCTACCAAGGAATTGGCAGCTTGTCAAAAGGAGACTAACATATGCATAGAGTTAAGAGCTCTTGATCAGCCCTTCTAAGACATCCCATGGGATCTCCTTGTTCTTTGTCCAAAACACCAGAAATTCCCAAGGGTATTCTCCACTCAGCTAGACTTTAATTCTGTGATGAGAAGTCAGTTATCTTTTGGAATGGATGCAAAGAGGGATGAAATGCATGGACCACCACCACCACCCCCAATTGTTGGGTTTGCTATTGTTGCTGCTTCTATTAGCCTTTTAGCCAAATCAAAATGCAACTTTTTTGCTGCATTTGTTCCATGGAATCATACTATCGTGTACTTGCAGAGAGGGAAGAGTTCTTATTGCTGTCAAGTTGTTGCAATAAATGCTCTACATAAGTGAAAAGTATTCCAGATAGATGGCTTCTAGCACTACTCATATAAAAAAATCCCTTCTCAACCCATAGGGGTAATCTGTGTCTTCCTCAATCTTGGGTCCTGTATCAGAGGCCTGGGACCTTGAGACTTCTGCACAGTAATCTCAGCTATTCCTAGCCCTGCACTATTCTGGACAGAGAGCTCTGATGTTTTCCTGGGGTGTGCTGGAGCCACTCTCCCAGCTTAACAGTCAGAGCCCCAAGTGCTCCTGCCACCTTTACTTTCCACATCTTCTGTAGTTTCTCCTTTAGGTCCTGTTATTTCTCCAGCTTCCCATAGTCCTTGTTGCTGTCATCTGGCACCAATACATCAATCACCACCAATGTGTTCTAGTCCTTATCTACTGCCACAAGGTCTGGTTGATTGCCCAATACGTGCTGGCCCATCTAGATCTGGAAGCTCCACAGAATTTGAGCCCTATTATTCTCTACAACCTTCTATGGAATTTCTGATTTGGACTTGAGAAGGTCTAGCTCATATGCTCTGTAGATGTTTCCGTACACAATGCCAGCTACTTGGTTGTGCCGTTCAGTGTATCCTGTTGTTGTGTAGCCGGTTCTTTGCAGGCAATAAGCGAGACGGAAGGTTGCAACAGGAACATGCTTTATTTGAGTCTAGCAAAACAGAACTGAAACAGTGGCTGCTGCGCAGCTACTTATACAGTTGGCCACTAGGTGGCAGCCAATAGGTTTAAAGGAACTCATTCCCGCCCCAAATCTACCAATGATCTTCTTGGAGACAACAAGTCTGGCTTAGTCAGTGACCGTTACACAGGCATACCATTGAGCAACCTTTAAGCAGCATTTAAACAGACACGTGAATCAGTACAAGTAACCCCTCCCCCCCATACATTATACTGTTCCTGTCTGCCTCTTACAGCCTGCTACTATATGTTGGGACTATGTCTGAGGCCTCTATTCCTAATTTGAACCTCAGGTCCTGTCTAGTGTGGTAGACCCCTGCTTCTTTGAATCTGGTGCTTATTGCCTGTTGTTGTGCTCTGATGATTAGTAATGCTGGCTTTTAATTTCAGACATTGATAGTATTTCTCAATATCAGTCACTTCACGTTAATGTAGAAGGTACATCCCATGCACAGTCTTGTCTGCCATGGCACTTCTTCTGTTTGATCTTCCTCCCATGCCTGATATTGTCTCATTCTCTCAGCCACTTATTTTTGGGTGACATTTTACTGATGTACCCCTGGATGGTCTGGATTTCATCCAGGACATTGACTTAGACTCTTTCTGGATGATCACACCCTCTTTCTAGTTGATGTACAGTCTCTGAGTGCTGGATTTTGGGTGGAAACCTCCATACATTATAATGAGCTTCAGGGTCTTCTCATCTGCAGTCTCCATGTACTGTTTTGGCCAGCTCACTACTGGCAGTGTATCTGATGGTTGGCAATGCATACATGTCGATGGCATGGATCTTGTTTTTCTCATTGAGCTGGCTCTTCAGGACCTGTCTTATTCTTTGGTGGTATTTGGATGTTGTTGTCTTCTTTGCCTCCTCATTGTGATTTCCATGTGATTATGGGATACCAAGGTACTTGTAACTGGTCTTTATGTATGCTATGTGGTCCACTGGTAGTTTCTCCCATCAGTCTTAACTATCTTCTCTGTCTTGACTACTGTTCAGTCACACTTCTCCAGTCCGAATGATATCCCAATGTTCACACTATAGGTCTGTGTGCATACAACTTGAATCCAGATTTTAATAGCATGCTTATTAGATGGAATGTCAGCATTGGATCTAATCCTTTAATCACACCAAGATGTCCTATTCCTTCTGCTACAACAAATATGACTACTTTTATGGAAAGTCTCTAAAATTAAATCACAACCAGAGACTATGTGTGCCTCACTTCAGCTGATGTCACAATGCTACGTAGGTTTAGATAAGATAGTACCTGGGAGACAACTATGGAAACTCAGCATTGCATATTAGACTACTGTGGATTAGACAGCAAAAACAAAACATAATGGAAGAAGACAATAACAAAGTAAGAAAAATATGGAAATGTTCATGTGGTCTTCAGGAACTGAACTCCATTCATGGTAGACATCATCATCATCATCATCACCATCATCATCTATGATTAAATTTCACCACAGCAATGAAAATTCCCATCTTTGGAATTCTACGTTGACTGTGCTTGACCAAGGAAAGGAACTTTGAGGTCATAGTAGCCTCGGTGGAGCAGTGGGCTAATGCCTCCTTAAGTAACACCAGCTGCCTGCAATTAGTGCAGGTTCGAGTCCCACCAGGCTCAAGGTTGACTCAGCCTTCCATCCTTCCGAGGTAGGTAAAATGAGGACCCAGATTGTTGGGGGCAATAAGCTGACTTTGTAATAATGCTGCTTGGGGGGGTGGGCGAAAGCCCTAACAAGCAGGCATATACATAGAATGAAGGCTACTGCTAAGCTTGTAAGCCGCCCTGAGTCTTCGGAGAAGGGCGGGATATAAATGGAATTAAAATAAAATAAATAAATAAATAAATAGTAGATTAGTTTGTGAAAATGTCATTTTAGTAAGCATCATCTGAGAAAAATTAGGGGAAGGTTAAGAATGATGAAATGGATCAAAATAAAAAGGCCATTGTCTTGATACAAATGTAAGGCACGACTGTACTTGTAATGCTGCAAATTATTCTAGTTACTACAAAGAAAAATAAATAAATAAATTGGTTAGCTGGAAAAGATACAGAAAAGGACAAGGAAAATAGTCCTTGACAAAGGGGTTTTACACCTTTACACATTAGGATTATATTTATCCCCATTATATATTTTTTTAAAAAAAATGTTTTCTAAACTGTTCTTTGTGAATAACTACTTTTGCACATACTTGGTTATTATGGCTGCCATTCATTTCTTCAGAAACTACAGTGGTGCTTGGCAATAGATAAAGCGCTTCTTATCTAAAGAGCTTAGGAATAATTAGAAAATGATTAATTTCACCATGAGACCAAGACCCTCCAAAATTAGTGAGATATCTTCAATTCAATAGTTCATTTACCGCTCCATTCTCTGCCCTCCATTAGAGTAAACCAAAAAGACAGAGGTGGTGTTCACTATGCCTCATTCCTACTGAGCCGTGTGGTTCATGAATCAAACTCAGGCTACTCATTATTTCTCAGCCTGAATACCTCGGAGGATCATTGCAAGGAAATACCTATGCCAACCTGGGGGGGAAAGTAGAATCCAGATTTTAATAGCAAGGTTTATTGACAGGCCAGATAGGCTGGGCTACGCGAATAAAGGAAGGAGGGAGTGGATCAACTGCAAGCAAACTAAATGGAAATGAACTCTGTTTGCAGGACGCACGTAACGAAGTCAGGAAAGAGCAGCCAGTATGGATGCTCTTGTACAACATCTAACAGCTGGTTTTAACCTTATTTATTGTTTTGTGGCTTCCGTGTTGTGTGTGCCTAATTATTTAGGACAATTTAAGGTTCAGAAAATTGTATGAACCCAGATATGAATTATCTCAGTAACTGGGAAAAAGCTCTTGCCTTGATTTCATTAGTCTAAAGATATAATACTTATCAGAGGGGGAAAGATGGAGTCAGCCTTTTATGACATAATTGTCTGCCCAGCAGAGAGCTGCTTTGATTTCTTGCCTTGGTTTAGGGTCAAATATTCTTTGTTGTTTCTTCCTTGAAGTTGAAAAACAAAACAAAACGAAACACTATCATCTGGCTCTCCCTTCGCCCAGGCTATTTATTTCAGATGAGGTCCTTCCTATTTTAAAACACTGAAGGGCAAAAAAAAACCTAATGGATTTATTAAGTTGAGGATTTTATAAGGGCGAGGTTGCAGAAGACAGAAGGACTCCCGTCTTGTCTCTACATCCTGGGTTGAACCTTTGTGTGTTGGGGAGGGACCTACAGTCCAATTAAGTTCTGGCATAAGGCAGAGAAATGTAGGAAGAAAAATGTAGGAAGACCGGCTGCTGGATCCTGGAGAGGCTGGTCCAGGTCTGCAAAGCAAGAGAATTCTTGTTCTCTTTGAGTTCAGAGGCAGCAGGAAACAGAACTAAAAAGCTTTTTTTACAGTAGGGATACTGTTGCTTTGTATCACCCCAGGTTGTCGTTGTAACAATTACTGTCAGCTTGTGTGTGTGTGCGTGCGCGTGCATGTGCAGACACACATTTGTGTGTATGTACGTACGTGCATTAGTGTTCACTCTGGAGGACTGCCTAATCTAGTCTTTGCCATTTTGGGGACTAGTCCCTAAGAAGAACTGCCCACCTAGCAGTTCGAAGGCACGTAAAAGTGCAAGTAGAAAAGTAGGGACCAGTATGGTGGGAAGGTAACAGCGTTCCGTGAGCCTTTGGCGTCTAGTCATGCCAGCCACATGATCACGGAGACGTCCTCGGACAAGCGCTGGCTCTTCGGCTTTGAAACGGAGATGGGCACCGGCCCCTAGAGTCGGAAACGACTAGCACGCATGTGCGGGGGAACCTTTACCTTTACCTTTACCCTAAGAAGAGACTAAAACTCACAGGCTCCTGGTTTCTAGCCTGGTGCCCTAAATACACCAAATTGGTCCTCTCAATTCAAAATTAAAGCATAAACATTACTAATAATGTTACTGTTAATATTAAATCATAGCCAAAATCAGTGCTTTTTTTGTGAAAGAAAAAGGTGCCGGAACTCACACATGTCATACAACCCGCCTTGCCTACCCTACAAGGTTCCATCCAAAAAAGGTGCCGGAACTCCATTCTGAGAGTTCTATGAGAAAAAAAGCCCTGGCCAAAATTATTTGCTTATGTTTGTAGGTCGGCATGTGTAAGCTTGCTTGGCTCTTTTTCTTTGCTTTTAAAATACTAAGTATTCCCAGTGAACTCCGCTTCATTGTATTTATCTGACCTTTCTGATGAAAAAAATTCATTTGTGTGTGTGATATGCTTGGTGTGCCACATTCTCATTCAGAGTTAACAAATCCAGAACCCTGAAGTCTTACCTTTTTTAAAAAAAATTCACATTCAAAATTTGTGTATCTGCTTTTGCACAGGGCTCTGTCCTTTACACTTATATGAAATGCTATTTTGTAGCTCAGGAGGGGCACCACAATAGCAATGACCCCTAAGAGTATCTTGAGAGGTCTCTTCTCAGAACCAAAGACATTTCCAATCAAGACTGACTTGGCCTTTGCTCTAGTAGGAACCAGCTTCTTGTGCCCTTCCTCTGGCAAAGTGGAGATTTGCAGCATTGATTAACAGATAGGCTCAGATCACCACCAATTTCTGAGAGATAGCAGGTCTGTGCACCCCAACATATCCCAATCGCACAAAATGGGAATACTCCACTTAAAATTAGCTAGGGAGAGAGCAATTAGATGAATGTTGTTAGCAATGCCTTCTTGAGAGAATTGAATAGCCTCTCTGACACTGGGTCAGGAGCAACAGATCTCATATTTGATTTTAATAACCAGGAGAGATTATTAAGCTTTCCTGAAATTATCTGATCACAGTACCCCTCAGGTTAAAAAAATGAATAAAGCTTCTTCCAAGTTTTAAAAGCCATGGGTATTTTGCATGTTGAACCTCAAGCACCCATGTGGATGAATGTCATATTTTCCCCAAAAACCAATAAAAAGGAAGGCCTTCTGGCTTCAGGCTAATCTGACAGATGTGCCAGAATTCTGTCAATTTTCTTCATGGGAAGATTTGTTTGCATCATCCTGATTGCAGCTTAGTTGTCCAGCAATTATTATTATTTTTTTTAAAAGTAGTTTCTGTTTCCCTCCTGTACATATGGAGCAACTTCTTTAAAAAAAATTTTTGCTCTTGTACACATATCATGCATGTAGAGAAAAACAACTCTCCTGGTACACTCTTCCCTCCACTTTTTTTTTTTTTAAAAAATTACTCATTTGCATAAAAACAGGATGCTTTGCTAGTCTTAGCTCCATCTGTTCCTGCTGAAGTCACAGCTCTTGCACATGAGCTCACTGCAGGTTGCCATGGTGATGACTGTGATCTCACGTAGACAGGGCGGGGGGCGGTGTGGAAGGGACAAGTGGTGGCAGCTACCGTAGCTAGCAGGACCAGGACCAGGATCAGGTGACCTTAGAAGCCGAAGGGAGAGCCCAGCTCATGCAGGCTGGATGATTTCTCTACTTTCTGTTCTTCAGTTTCCATGGCCAGTAAAAGCTCAGTGCTTCAGCCTCACCATATCAACCATGCAAGGGACACCTTGGTAGCACCAGCCCCAAGGCTGTGGCACTCCCTTCCCAAGTGAAGCTGCTCTGTCCCTTCATTCTTAGCTATGGAAACTCACACAAGTTTTGTTTCAGGGGTGGGTATTGTATTTAGGCCCTGTTGAGTAGGCCTTGCACTGTTCTAATGGCTATAGCTGCTGCTGGCTTTCTGTTTGGGTAGAAAGAGGTGTTTACCGCTTCCTGTGACTTAGAACAAAGTTTATGTTGCTAAGCGTGTACATTTCCTGGCTTGGCTCTCTCTCTAATCCTTGCATCCCACCCTTAAAGGGTTTAGTCAAAGACCCTGCTTTAGAAGATGCCAAGGAACCTGAAGATGAAACCCCATTACAGCCTTTGAGCACAGAAGGTGCACAGGGAGGCAGCTGGCCTTGTGGATTGGTCCCTGCTGAGCACAGCTTTGGGAAAACATCATCAAAGGTGACTGAACTGAGGAAAAGGGGGAGGAAGCTGTTCAACGGATCAGCTCCTGTAAAAATCCTACAGGTGACTCAAGAAACAGAGTCCAGAAACCTGGACGCTGGTAGAAGACAAACAATGAGCTGCCTCATCCAGGGGAACCCTGCGTTGCTGTGTAATGACAAGCCAAGCTGCTGCATCTGAAGCCAACAGCTGCAAGGAAGGAGCCGAGTCTCATTGCTTGCTTGCTTCACTAGGGGGCAGCAGGGAACGCAGCAATGGCTTAGATTTCCTGGTGAATGCACATCAAATGCAGACATAAAAGGACCAACAGAAGCGGGCTTTGCATGTAGATACACTTATCAAAGCTTTGCACACACACACATGCCCAAAGTGCAAACTTTGCATGCAGACATCAGACTCCTAGTACACACATTCCCTCACTTCCATCCTCTACCTCCATGCGCACAAATTACAGAGCCGGGCTATCTTAGGGCAAAGCACTTCTAGTGTACATCTCCTTTGCTGAAACGGCCAGCCCACAAAATTTCCATCTGTTCTTCCCTCTGTTATTATTCTGTCTTTCCCCCCATTCAGGATAGTCTCCAGAGCTGGCTTCTGGTGCTGCCAATTTGATGCCAGGAAAAATACACCCAGCTAAGAGTAAAGCTGGCCAAACGCCCCCACAGAAGGAAGATGGGAGGGAGGAGCGTTGGAAAGAGAGGCTTGCCTACACCTAATAAATCTGTGGCTTTCTCTAGTGCTTAAATAAGTATTGCGGGGGGAAGGGGGGAGAAACTCAAGTAATTATTAATCTTATTTGCAAATGTTTCAGTTTGGAACACTTGCAAATGATCACAACTCTTTTAGCATCCTGGATTCGAGGAAGCAGAACTTCATGTTTCGGCTCAGGATGCCAGAATGGTCATACCAAGAACCTAACAAGAAAGTTGGGCTTCTGCACTGAGATGTTCGTATGAAAAGCTAACTTCACTTCTTTGGAAGTTTCACTTATCCTTTTCATCTTGGAGAGTCGTGGCACTCAGGGCTTGAGGTGCTCCCTCTGCCTGGGCGGCATTCATACATCCTACTAAGTGACACCTGAGCCTTTCTCCATAGCTCAGTTCAAATGTTTTCCACCCCTTTTCAAATCGTTAGGAATTCATAACAAGCAGGGCGATTGCTGTTTGTACTGCCTTTCCTGCCCTATTGCTTTTATTTCAAGTCACTGCAGCCACCTGAGTGCGTACATAGGTAATGGGTGATAAAACCTAATAGGTTTTACACTTCTCAAAGCTTCCCTTTGTTGGACGGTATCAAGATAAAGGAGAAAATTCTGTGTAATACAAAAGCGGCTAAGAATGATGAAAGGATGAGATGGGAGCAACATTATGGGGACATAGCAGAACAAAGAGATTGCTTTGGGGATGTTCGTAGGTGGGAAATGCCCGGCCTGTAGTCAGTTTTAACTCTGGTGTGTTGCACATGCTAGAAGGAAACCAGAGTCAACCAGCAGATGACAGCCATAACCAATATTTATTCCATTTTTCATTTTTGGTTCATATTTTTAATCTTTGTACTTTGTACTTTGCAAGTTGACTGATCACAAGAATCAGGGGAAAAAAACCTAGGAAATCACAAAACAAGCCAGGAATCTCATCCACCCTCATCGAATGCCATATTGTGGCTTAGTATGAACCTCTCTTATCCAACAATGGTGGACATGCCTAGGCAGAAAATGGCATCTCCTTTTAGTCTGCCACTCTCTAGTTTCACTTTATCCTTGTTGCCCTGGCAACCATTAAATCCAAACCAAAGACCTTCATCCCAATATTCAGGCCAAGTTGGAGCACTTCGTAACCACTTAACATCTGGTTTCATCCTCGGAAGGACTGCTGGAAAGCTGTAGCAAAAAATTAATAATAATGGAAAGATCTGAAAATCCTGAAGTCCTTTGCTGGACCCCAGGCAGCTGAGTGTTGTGCTGCTGTAAATAAAAGGGCAGTTCTTCAGTGCCCACCTACACAAAATACTGGAGCTCATTTTGATTCGATGTGAAACATTCCTACCCCAGATTTTGCTCTTCTAATCCCACTTTTAACCTTGTTTAACCTTGTGCTGCCCCAAATCTGTTAGGACTGCAGCTTCTAATAGGTAGAGCCATCAGGGATGACAGAAATAATCTTCCGATATGACTTTGGACAAAACATATTTGAAGGACCTGTACACACTGGGAGCTCATTCCCTCGTGTCCTATTTTCCAAGATGTCACATTTCTTTCTATACTCTTCTTACATGCATCCTAGTGTGGTCTTTGCATGTTTTCTTCATTCAAAAAACAGATGTTAGGAGACAGAAAATAATAAACCTATGTTTACAGGTAGTTCTCAATTTACAATTGTAATGGAGTCCCAAATTTCTATCATAAGTCATGATGTTCGTAAATCAAAGCACCCATGTGACCAGACCCTTTCTCCAGCAGTTATTAAACTGTGGTTGTTAAATGAATCCAAGTATTTCTATTGGCTGAAAGACCGGAAACTGGTGAAAAATGTCATAAATTGTGTCATGTGACTACAGAATGTCTGTAAATGTGAGCCAGTTGCCAAACACCAGAAAATGCAGTCATATGACCATTGGCCATTGGTGCTCCGGGAGCAGATCCTAAGTAGCTTTTTGTGGTGGTGGTGATGGTGCTGGGGGTCAATTGTAACTTCAAATAGTTGCTAAACAACTGGTTGTTAAATGAGGACTACTCAGTACAGGTACTCCTTGATTTACAACAATTGAGCTCAAAATTTCTGTTGCTAGGCGAAATATTTGTTCAGTGAACTTTGCCCCACTTTATGACCTTTCTTGCCACAGTTAGTAACACGGTGGTTAAGTGAAACTGGCTTCCCCATTGACTTTGCTTGTCAGAAGGTCACAAAACGTGATCAGGTGACTCCAGGACACCGCAACCGTCATAAATACAAGTCAGTTGCCAAGTGCCTGAATTTTGATCATGTGACCATGGGGATGCTGCAACGGTCATCAGTGTGGAAAAATGGTCATAAATCACTTTTTTCAGTGCTGTTGTAACTTTGAACTGTCACTAAATGAACGGTTGTAAGCCGAGGACTACCTGTATCCAGTTTCTTCACTTCCTTTTACCCTATACAGGCAGATGATGTCCAGGCTCCATATTCCTAAGAGTCAGGTCCTGCTTTGATCACAAACCACAAGCCGTCTACCTGGCCCAGCTCCTCTTTTTTTCCAAGAGATGATGCTGGCAGTTCTCTTCATGGATGAAGTGGCCCATGCAGCTGCCTGTGTGCGCTCTGATGAGTTAATAGACTCTAATTAATACAGATTGGGGCAATCACTTTCAATTTCCCTGGCTCTCCCTCTTAGTGGAGAGCTGCAGACGATGCGAGCTGTAAAGTCTACAGAGGCACGGACCACAAATGCCTGGCCTCCACAGGGTTGCATGAAAAGGTTGCATTCCTTCTCTATCATTTGCATTCAAGCCACTTTGATGTCACTCTCCTGGCCAAGATAATGCATCCCAGGTTTAGAGTGACCTGGTTTACAAGCCATTTCAGTCAAGATCAATAGGGGATCAATTTCAATATGGAAATCCTTAAGAAAATTGAGTCATGCTCAACTCCTACTGATTTCATGGGCATGCCTGTGTAGTTTTCCTATCATAATACATAAGCAATTTGACATTACCTTCAAGATTATTATTTTTTTCAAATCCTCAGTCCAGCCTACACCCAGAATATTGCCTAAAAGTCTCCCATCCAAATCTCAGCCAGGCTTGATTCTCCTTACCTTACCAACACAGAGAAGGTAAGACAAGTTCTGTTACCTGCTAAGATAAATTTACTTTCTAGGAAAATATTCTTGTATTCTTTCAAACTTTATTAAAACTTTTGGCTGAACCTCTTGTGTTGCCATTATCCAGAAATGAAACCCAAACCGAAAATAAACATATATTGCATAATACAGACCCAGCCTCTGATCTGGCCCAAGAGTAACTTTTAAAGCAATGGCATCATTTTCATACCCAGGGGCATCATTAAAAAGAAACACTCTTGGCTATATTCTCATTTCCAGTGTGTTTGGTTAACTAAGCTCTGAACTGCTTTCACTTTAAACAGTTGGATTAAAGTACCAATATAAACAGGAACTGACTAGATCAGAAATACTAATCAGGATCTACCAATCTGATTCTTTCTACGTGTGTTAGATTATAACTTCCATCACTCCCAGCTAGCACCCCCAGGCTGGTCTAACTGTTTCATTCTCATTGAATAACCAAAGTTTTCTTTCCACCCATCATCCAGTTTTGTTAAATAAACCAGAATGTTTGTATCTTTCACAATGCAAAAGTTGTAAATATCTAGAGACAAAGCAAATAGTCTAACAGTCACAAACTCGGTCTTAAAAATAACACAAATTCAAGAATCAAAGGAAACATAACATTGCATCGCACCCTTAATATTCTGTCATATTTTAGATGTTAATATTTAAGTGATGGGATAGGCATATGCAGAGTTATGGATACTAGTATATCACAAAAATGTGCCCCTTACACAGTAAAAACCTTCAGGTCTGAGCATGCAGGTTATGATTTTTTATAAACTCTCAAAATACTGGATATAATTGGGAAATACAAAAAATGTAATCAGCAATATTTTTGGTTTTACTCTCATGGGTGGGAATTATGAGAATTGTAGATGTATGGATCTGGAAGTTCTGTGTGTTTTGTGTGTGCGTGTGTGCGTGTTGGGGTGGGGGGAGAGGCTGTGCTAGCTAGTTAAGCACCCCTTCTGTTTGGACAAAAGCCTGCCTTAAATTCTTTGGCTTTGTGCAGTGCCTGGCACACTGCCAACACTTTGATCATCCCCATCAAATTCCAATTTGTTTCCTCTCTCTGCTTCTGTTCTTAACAACCACATTCTTGTCAAAGATTAGCAGATTGCAGTTATATTCCCAGCAGAAAAATAAGTGCAGAGCCCCATCTCTGGATCCAATGCCAGGAACCAGATGGACCCTTGATGGCAGAGCTCCATTGTGGATATCCAATTAATGAACATGACCACAAAGTGTGGGACAGAGTGGTTGATAAACAAGCAGCATTCCTATATTACCATCTCCCTTTCTCTGTTGTCCTCCAAATACACAAGTCTACAACTTCCAGAACTCCCAATAGGCAAAGGCCACACTCTACCATTATGAGAACTTTTCACCCAGGATCTGGCACACGGTATATAAAAAAATCTTGAGTAGCTCCCACTGGATGCAACAGTTCAACTCAGATTGTTCCATCAAGGGTTTTTATTTCTTCTGCTAAATTTGTCCCTTAATGAAACCTTCCCCTTAAGACACAGTTGGTGCCATATCAACTATAATAGGATCTTTATAAAAAGAAAGAGTTTGCAATTAATAAATAGTGAAGGAAAAGTGAGAGCAAGTTTGGTGTAGTAATTAAAGCCCAAGGCTAGAAACCAGGAAACTGTGAGTTCTAGTTCTGCTTTAGGCACAATATCCAGGCAGTCGCAACTCTGACTTGAAGACATCCCTCCACAAATCCCCAAAAGGGCAGTATTTATATATTACTATGAGTGTGCTTAAAGCATCATATGGGCCATTTCTAAAATTCTAAAAACCAAAACCAAACTTAATAACTTGTCAGATTGCTAAGAAACAAAAGATTAAGATGGAGTCCTGGCACATTTGACCCCTTTTCGATAAGGGAATGGGTGGATTTTGAAATAGAGGACTTTGCACTCATTCCAAAAACATGGTTTGAAGATGCTTCTAAAATCAGTGGAAGCCCAACAAGTGACTTCTGTGCCCAGGAATACTGATTACCAGTTTTAGCTAATAAACCAACTATAACTTTCCTAGGCAGATTCCACCTAACTACTTGCTATTCATGCACTACTAACCTTATGTTGAGATTGTTTATTGTACCACTATGCTTCCAGAAACTGCTACTGGTGCAGGATACAGTAGCCAGAACTGCTGAGTATAGTTCTTGGCAAAGCAAGTGTGATACCTTTGTTGAAGGGACAGCACTAGCTGCTCTTTAACTACTAAGCTAAGTTGAAGGTTTTGCTGAAGACTTTTAAAACCCTACAAAATTTAGGAATAGGAAAAGAGAGAAAACTAAAGTGTCTACAGACCTAACAGATCACTAGAATAATCTGGGGGAGTTCTGCTACAGTTATATACAGAGTGCCATCTTGTAGTCCCTTCATTATGGCACTGCCTGAATTTTGGAAAGATTATCCGAAATTGTGTACTGCACAACTTTTAGATGTCTCTCAAAGACCTCTCTCTTCATTTGTGTCTTCCCTATATGAACGTTGTAGGAAGAGTTCACTTTGGTTTTCTTCCATGCTCCCTTTTTAATGAATATTTTATATTGTTTTTGTTTGCTCTTTTTATTACTGCATTACAGTTGTTAACTGCTTAAGGATACCATTGTAAAGGAAGTGGTATATAAATATACAAACTGAGAGGAAATCTAAAATTGCATATATCCCGTAGGATTAGGGCTGGTTTCATCATATCTCAGTCATAGAAAGCTTTAGAACAGAAATGGGAAGCTAATGCAGCCTCTCAAGGGCTACTAGACATTTGGAGGGCAACAAGGAGACATAGATAATACTCCTTCCTGCTATCTGGTACTTACCCAGAGTTTTGCTGCTTCACTGGTATCATTACCTAAGGATTGCTAAGAGGTTTTTTCCTGGTTCAGACCATGAGGTGTAGAACTCAATTTTCATAGAGAAAAAAGTGACTTCCTTCGTCTGTTTCTCATCTACTCAGCTTGTATTCAAGTACAAAAATGAACCTGGACTTTCACAGGTCCAGTCCTGAACCTGGACCTTCATGAGCTAGGCAAATGGGAGACATAAAATATAATTGGAGGGGAGGGGAAGGGAGGGGAGAGGAGGTACCCTGGTATTCCTAGCAGTGCATGCTTTTTCCTGCACTAAAGTTAAATGCTAATCCTAATGTGATGGTTATTTGGGATCTTATATACCTTAAATAGAAAATTCCTCAATACAAGTAAAGTTGGCCTTGCTAAACAAAGAACATTGTCAGCTATCTCTTCCATTATGTCCAATTCCGCTGTCAAATTGTTTTTGTCATATTATTTTGTGCACATAGCAGATTGTCCTTGCCACCGGTACCAAATGAGCACTCTAATGGTTCTGTACAAGAAAAAAAAAAGAGCAATGCAAGATCACCTGCTGCTTGACAGCAACATTTTGCCATTTGAATAACTTGTTATTATGGCTTTAGATTTGCTTTCTCTAAAAGCTGTGCACGCTCTCAGGATATAATACAGGAGTACACATTTCACCAGGTTTTAAAAGACAGCAAATAGGGTTTTTTTCTCCTTGACCTTGGCTCAGATGAATCTTTTAACATACATTAGGCACTATTCATGATAATAATTTCATGACACATCCAGACAATACGCTCAACCTTTAATTGTCAGATTTTTTTTCCTAAGTCCCTTTCATTTTTTATTTCCTCTTAACTGGAACAATCTGTTTGGACAAAAAAGACCCACAATTGTAGCTCACATCCTAGAGGTATGGATATTCCATAGTGCTTTGTTTCCAAAAGTTTTGGTTTCATGTTTTTTTTTTCTTTCAGTGCTTCTCCTGCTGAATGCCATACATAAACCCAACAGGGTTTTTTTAATGATTTTTAAAATGGTGAAATCCATAATGTCAAAATTGTATGGTGTAATGTATTGGGTTTAATTAAACACCACGTGGTAAGCTGGAGCTAGCTAATGGATCCCAGCACCTCAGACACCCCGTCTCTAGTGCTGCTATTGGCTGCCCCTAGGCGGTAATGGATTGTTTTAAACCTATTGGCTGCCACCTAGGGGCCAGGCTATAAATTGCTGCAAGCTGCAGCCTAGTTCCCTGTTCAGATCCTGCAAGCAAATAAACATGACCATTGCTGAATTCACTCGCCTTGTTTCCATTCCTGCGCAATGAACTCACTGCACAACACTGGCGACGAAGGTGGGATCCTGCTTCTCCGAAGGAGCTGAAAGTCACTAGGGGAGAGGTAGCACACGCCTGGTGGGAAAAGCATTTTCCCCACCCTACGGTCGGCTAACCAGACACGCTAGCGACCACACACTCAGTGGATCAGTCCCTGGGCAATGGAGGAGCAGGATCAGAAGACGCAGGAACCAGCCTCAAAGACCAGAAGAATGCCCAAGGTCAGAAGGCTGAAAAGAGTTCGATATCAAGCGACCAGAAGGATGGCCATCATACCTGTCCCAGGTCGAAAACTACCTTTGGACAAACCAAGTTGCAGAGGATGGACTGAAGGTCGCCACGCTGCTCTGTGTGTGTGGCCCAGCAACATTCGATCTGGCTGAAAATTTGTTCGTGCCAATGCTGCTGGAATCAGTTTCCTACGCTGATCTAAAGAAGAAGCTCGGAGAACACTTCCAACCAAAGATGTTGGTGATTGCTTGGCACTACGCCTTCAAACAATGAATGCAGCAGCCTGGTGAGACTGCGTCAGAGTACATCGTGGCCTTAAGGCAGGCCGCACGCCTGTGTAAATTTTCAGACATCGAAGAGCAACTTCGAGACTGGCTCATTTTCCGGCCTACGAAATCGAGAGCTGCAGCAAAAACTTTTTGCTAGAGCAAACCTGTTGTTTGCTGAAGCCCAGGACGAAGTCATGGCAGACGAAGACGCCAGGGGAGCTGTCTGAACAATCCAGCCCACCAAAACAACGCATCGTGAAGAAGCCGTCCACCATGATGATGCCGAACACACTGAGGAATCAGAAGAAGAAGATGCCAAAGTTGACAAGCTGCACAGACAACCCAACACACAGCACCGCAGCAGCAAGCATCTAGACACTTCTTACAAAGCAGATCTCTTACCTAGATGTCCAGGTTGTGGCAGCCGCCACCAACACGCAGACTGCAGGTACTGGTCAGCCACGTGTTGGGCCTGCAGCAAAACCAGCCACATCATAGCAGTATGCAGAGCTCACCAGAGGGACCAGCCATCGAAGCGCCAGTCGGAAGATCTGACCAGAAGAGGTACCAGGGCCCCGGGGCCATTCAGCGTGGGGTTTTGTGCAAGCCGCAGAAGTGTTTGCCATACTGGGGCCTGACGCCCCCTCAGACCCAAATTTAAATTCCAGGTAGAGCTACAAGGCGTCCCCTGTAAAATGGAGTTAGACACAGGCTCAGCCGTTTCCATTATTTCTCTGAACATATTTAATTTCGTGTGCAATCGCAGTAGAAAATGGGCTAAGCTAAGGCCCTCCGACATAATTTTAACAGATTTTCAATATGCTAAAGTTACAGTCAAGGATGAAGCTACCTTGGCCGTTAAATTCAAGGGATTTTTTGGGCACCTGGATGTCATAGTAGTAGGGGGCCAGAGAACGAGTCTAAATGGACTTGATTGGTTTGATGCATTAGGCATCCAAATAACCGGTATCAACTGGACACAAGCCACGAGTCTAGCGTCAGTTTGTGAGGACTTCGCAGACATATTTGATTCTGCCTTAGGAACTTACACAGGCCCACCTACAATGTTCAAGCTAGACCCCAACGTGGTTCCCATTAGAATTAAGCCTCGAAGGGTTCACTTTGTCCTCAAACATAAAAATGACACAGAAATAGACAAACTTGTAGAACAGGGTGTTTTGCAACCAGTAGATGGTGGGGAGTGGGAAACCCCTATAGTGACACCACTTAAGGCCAACGGGGAAATTAGAATATGCACAAACTACAAATGCACAATTAACAAGGCCCTTAAGCAACACACATACCCAGTCCCAGTGGTGAGCCACATCTTGGCATCCTTGCAAGGGGGCACCATTTTCGCAAAATTAGACTTAGCACAGGCCTATCAGCAACTGCTGGTGGATGAGGCCACAGCCACAGCTCAAACGATCGTGACTCACAGAGGGGCTTTCAAAGTGAAGCGATTTCAATTTGGGGTTAGTGTTGCCCCAGGCATTTTTCAGGGAATTATGGAATGCATGCTTAAAGGCATTCCGGGTGTTTGCCCTTATTTTGATGATGTGCTTATTGCTGGAGAATCCACAGAAGTGTTAGCTAGCAGGCTCAGAGCCGTCCTACAGAGGCTGCGTGAAGCAGGCCTCAAATTAAAAAAGAGTAAATGTAGTATTGGGGTTTCTTCAACTGAATTTTTGGGGTTTCGCATTGATGCTAACGGCATTCACCCAGCTGAATCCAAAGTGAAGGCCATTCAAATGGCACCTAGCCCTAAATCAAAAGGAGAGCTACAAGCATTCTTGGACCTCCTGACCTTCTACCATGCATTCCTGCCTAACAAGGCTGCATTAGCAGAGCCCCTTCACAGGCTCTTAGATAAAAAAGCTTCATGGAAATGGACCAGCATTCACGAAAAAAGTTTTCAAGACCTAAAGGCACTCTTGTTGGTTAAATCTACTGTCACTCATTTTAGGGAGTCTAAACCAGTCTGTTTAGCATGTGATGCATCCCCTTATGGGGTGGAGGCAGTCTTGAGTCATTTAGAGAAGAATGGAACACAAGTTCCTATTGCATTTTATTCAAGGACATTGTCCTCTGTTGAGCGTAATTACACTAAAATTGATAAAGAGGCCTTAGCCATTGTAGCAGGAGTTTAAAAATCCCATGACTACTTATATGGCAGGGACTTCATGGTCTTCACAGACCACAAACCACTACTGGGACTCTTTACAACAGACAAACAAACACCCCACATACTTTCCCCAAGAATGTTGAGATGGTCTATTTTTCTATCAGCCTACACGTTTAAGTTGGTTCACAAACCCGGCAAAGAAATGGGCCATGCTGATGGCCTGAGCAGACTTCCACTGCCACTAATTGAACCAGATCCGGCCCCAGCAGCCAGAATTTCCCCTCCATGCAGGGGACATAGCTGCAGAAACAGCAGCTGATAAGACACTAAGTAGAATGCTTTCATGGGCGCACACAGGGTGGTTAGATAAAAGCCCAAGCTCTGAATTCCAGAGTTTCTTTGCAAGAAGACATGAGCTATCAGCTCACAAGGGTTGTATCCTATGGGGGAATAGGGTCATAGTTCCCACTTCACTGAGAGATAGAGTTTTACAGTTACTGCATCAAGGCCATCTGGGTTTTGTCCGTATGAAAGCTTTAGCTAGAAGCTACCTATGGTGGCCAGGTTTAGACAAGGCCATCAAGGCACAGGTGCATGGATGTTATACATGCCAGCAATCAAGGCCTGAAATGCCGCACGCTCCAGTTCACAGGTGGGAGCAAACGCACACTCCCTGGTCCAGAATTCACATAAATTTTGCTGGGCCCTTTCAGGGACAGCTCTTCCTTATAGTGGTAGACAGCTACTCCAAATGGCTTGAAGTAATTCCAGTTGCAAACATGACTACTGCTAGGACCATCCAGGTGCTTAGAAAACTCTTTGCCACACATGGGTTGCCAGATGTCTTAGTGTCAGACAATGGGGCCCAATTCACTGCTGCTGAATTTCAGGCTTTCCTGAGAGCAAATCTCATCAGACATGCAACGTCTGCCCCATTTCTTCCATCCAGTAATGGTTAAGCTGAACGCATGGTAAGGACCACAAAAGGAGTTACTGAAACGCATAGTGACTGGGGACTGGCATCACAGATTGGCAGATTTTTTTACTTTGCCAGCATTCCACACCCTGCACGGCTACTGGAAAAAGCCCAGCAGAACTATGTTGGGGGAGATGCCTGATCACAAAACTGGGCAGGTTGCATCCAAATAGAGTGGCAGCAGAAGCCTCTAGACCAAAACCCCTGAGGGGGCTGCAAGTGGATGATGGGGTGTGGGCTAGAAACTATGGGCATGGGAATCTGTGGGTTCTTGGAAAAATTACTAAATCATCTGGTCCCCTCTCTTACGAAGTGGGGCTGGAGGGAGGGCACGTTGTCAGACACCACATTGATCAACTCAGAAAGCGATTTCCAGAATGGCCACTAAGCAAGGACTGTGTCGTAAGTCCCTCCCAATGGTTCCAAACTGACAGCCAGATCAGCCCAGGCATAGACTCTGAAGACTTTCACCACACAAGCAACGAAGAGTTGGCCATAGAGGGGGGGAGTCCGGAAGTGCAACATGGGTCCCCTGATGGAGCAAGCCAACCTGATTTTCACAACCACTGTGCCAACTCTGCTGAACAAACTGACTCTGGGGTGGGCCAATCTGGAGACGCCAGCCAGAGAGCACCAAATCTGTCTGGCTCAAGTGCATCAAAGGACACTGGTCTGCTTGGCCCGGTGGGTAAGCTGGTAGACCAGAAAGTCACTGAATCCCTCAGACGTTCCACAAGGCACGCAAACCTCCTGCCTATTTAGCAGATTATGTGGCAAAATAAAAGAGCTATAATGTTGTTTAATGTCTTATTGTACTGCTAATGGGAGCCATTTCATACTATTGTTTAATTTGTAAGCGTTCTGTTGTTGCTATGATGTTGTTCGTTCTAAGCGGGGAGGGGTGTAATGTATTGCACGTGGTAAGCTAGAGCTAGCTAACGGCTCCCAGCACCTCAGACACCCCGTCTCCAGTGCTGCTATTGGCTGCCCCTAGGCAGTAATGGTTTGCTTTAAACCTATTGGCTGCCGCCTAGGGGCCAGGCTATGAATTGCTGCAAGCTGCAGCCTAGTTCCCTGTTCAGATCCTGTTCAGATCCTGCAAGCAAATAAACATGACCATTGTTGAACTCACTCACTTCTTCACCATTCCTGCGCAACGAACTCACTACACAACAATAATTTCACCTTTTGCGATATCTTGCCTCTCTTTTTCTATCAGACAAACTACATAATTCGGACAAAATAATGATTTTCCTGCACAGATATTCGCATCCACTCACAGGCCTGATCCTTTCCCTAGCCTGAGGAGCTTAGGTTACTGTGCACAGAGGACATATCGTCGCAGCACGGCCATCTTGTTGTCAGGCTGTTGCTGAGACGGGCTGAAACCGGTGCAAGCTTTAAAGATTTGTTTTTCCCGGGAGACTTCCTGAGTGAAGCTTCGAGCACAGGCAGAGGAGAGGGGAAGAGCCTGTGAGCATCGAAAGTTTGTTGGAGTCCAGTTGGCCTGCTGAAAAAGCATCCCCTCCTCTCCTGCTGGGGGCATTTTTGCCTCAATGGAGGCCTTTGCTGTGACCAGACGTGGCAGCAGCCCAGCCTGTGACCTCTTTTTTGGGATACCGTCCTCATAGAGATGGTCATCCATGTGTCTTTCAGAAAGCTAACATTCCCCCCAACTTGCTGAAAGGCTCTACAGGACTCCTAAGTATTCCCGACTCCAGAAAGAATGCCCTGCGGAAGCTTGTCACTCGCTGGGTTTCTGCAAGTGTGTAGTTAGTTGCCATTTCTTTATGAGAAAGCAACCCGCTTCTGCCCCTTGTGTGAATCCTGAAACAGAAATTCTACTCTTTGGGAATTGAACGAAAGGCCTTTGTAAAGGGCTGGATTCCAGCTGGGAGATACCAGGTGGTGAAAAAAGAGTCATGGGCCTGGAGCTTCACCCATTTTCTACTAGAGTTGTGCTGTTACACATAAAGAGAGCAAGGTTTTGGCTATCATCTTGACTTTGTGATGCTCCTTCTCGTAACTTAGCACCTGATCTTGCACTGGGGACAGGCTGAGACTCCCTTGCCCTCCTGTCATCTTTCCCAAAATGATAAGAAGCAGCAGAGTAACCCCTTAGCAAGCTCCAGTCTGGCGATGCAGGCATAAAATGCCTGACCAATTCCATCCCCCATCCCCCTACACACACACTCCCTTGTGAGAATAGCAGCTAGCTAGCAGATTGAGGCTCTCAGAGGAGAAATTAAATGTCTTGTACAATGCTGTAAATGCACAAGAGGAGGGAAGGAAGGGAGGGTAATGATATGTGGGAATGACCTTGGGAGACAGGAGGAAAAGCTGCAGCCTAGGCAGTGGTCCCATGATGGAGAAAACATCCCAGAAGGGACCAGTTTTCTGAAGAGTAAAAGTAAGGAAGGAGAGAAATACTTTCAGACTGGCAAGATTCTGTTATTGTAACATTGCAATAAAAATAGAATTAGTACTCATGACGTCTTGTCTGGATTACCTCAAAGGGCTGACAGACGGATGGATGGATGGATGGGAGGGAGGGAGGGAGGGAGGGCTAAGGCATTCCTTTTTCATCAACCATAGACATTGATGGGGGAGGAGGGGTAGAATGAGATCTCTGCTCTTTCTTCTCTGCAGCTCAAGGCTCCATCCTTATTATTTGTCCAGAGCTGAGCTTTCCAGGTCAGAGTTAGACAATGAAAAAGGTGCTTCTCCACACATAGATCTCTTTTTGGAAGAACTAGTCACAACCAGGTTATTTCTTCTGAGGGTAGCAACACTTCTGCCTCATTCCTGAGGTATGATAAAAGGTTAGCTGCGCGTACAAATCATACTTTTCCTCCTGTCTCAGGTGTAGAGGGAAAGCACATCAATATGGCTATATGGATGACCCCTCAAGCCTGCATATATTCAGTAGATAAAAGCAATTTTATATATCTTATAACAATGTAATTCTGAGGAAGTGAAATGGTGTGTAAAGTAATCACCAACTTTCTAGCAAATGATATCCAAACCATTGCTCTCCAGGGATAATTTGTTTACACATTAATCTTCCTTACCTGACCTTATGAATCCTGTTATTAAAGATTTTGTTGCAAGTAAGAGATTTCGTATTGTTAAAAATAGAGAAATACAACTATTATGAGATTTAATAAGGGGAATTCAGCAAATATTTTTAAAATTCTGGAATCTTGTTTTTTTTAAGAAAAGATGCATAAGATGTCTGTGCACTCTCGTATACCATTCTGTCTTTTCAGGAGTTAACAAGGTGAATGAGAAACTGTTTTAGGAGTGAGCTAGTAATTAGGTTTATTATTAGCTAGGGAAATCTTTATTACCTAGTGAAGGGGAGTGATGGATATGCTGACAATGATGCCGATTCTGGGATTAGAGAAAGAAGGAATTTTGGTGGGAAAATGTATAGAATAAGCAAGAACTTGTACAGATGGAAGAGAAGGAAAAGGAAACAATGGATCTGGCTGGAACTGGATCCCTGGTCTGGCTAAGAGATTACAGCGAGCAAAGTCTGCAGTATTGGGGGATATAAGCAATGTGTGTGATGATGAGAAACCAGGATTCTGGCCTTCTGTGTTTTTAGCCATCACAGGTGCAACTGTGAAGAGTGGATATACCTGCTGACAGTGGGTTTGGAGATGGCTTGCTACTTGAAACCTTGCCAAAATTCATTGTGTAAGGCAGAAACAGGCAGAAACCTACTGGAGCTCGTCCACCACTGGAGCTCAGACCACAACACAGATGAAAGGAAAACATTGCACAAGAAACTGTGACAGTGATTGATGTGATAAGTCCAAGGCTTTGGAGATGAAGTGTAGCAGTACACAAGGGACTGGAGGGCTTGTGAGGCAGCAGTAGTTTTAGTGGAGATGGTGATAGTAAAGGTGATTGAAGGAACAAATTGAGACAGATAGATAGAACATTGGGGTGGTTTCTTTTTCTGGCCAGAGACAGAAGTCCAGATACTGCTATATAATCTCTAGGAAGGAGCAAGATTGGGGTGGAAGGCAAGGAAGGATATAGAAAGGAGGAGACAATTGCCATAATGAAAAACAGAGGAGATCTGTAAAAGATTAAAGTATCCATTATGGGGAAAAAGAAATTGGGGATTTTTTACCAATTCCCATTCTAATCATTTGTTTTCAGATTAAAAGCTTACAAGTTTGAATTAATGGAATCCTTCAATTTACACTGATGTTAGTAAATACCTGATCACTCTGCATTAAATTTTTCCTTATCCCTGACTTACTCATGGATGAGAGGCCATTTTTTTAGCATGTATCAATAAAAACTATCTGGGCAAGGATGGGGACTTTCTTCTATCCAACATCCAGTAAGGGTGTAGTACCTAATTAACATCACTCTTGACCCCAAGGTATGGAGGAGCTGTAGCAGTGATCAACTGCAAGAACCCCAAGTAATTTGGATGTAAGTTCTTGTTACGATGCTTGAGCCTAAGGACAAGCTAGGGTACTGCTATTGTACTGTCTTCCCTGATGCATGGAAGCATCTCTACCCAGGCTGTTTGATTTCATCATTGGGTTTGTAGTAGATTCAGCCAGACTTTTAATGCTGGGTGTTTCCACCTACTTTCCCCAAGAGTAGAATCAGATGTAGTCCAGGACTTCATAGCTGTCATGATAACCACAAGCCTGTTCCAAGTCATCATGAGTTCAATGCACAATGGAAACTACATGCTGGATATGGATATCTTGGAGCAGCTGACATCTGATCAGGTGACCTATGGCAAGGCCTTTATAGGGAAGCACAAGCCTCTTTGTCTTGTGGAGCCCATCAGTTGCCTCTAATGGTCTTATCTGCTATATCTTTTGGGATCTCCTGCAAATGTTTTCAGTCCTGCTTGATTAACAATTCCATTTGGTGTGTGTAGGGATGAAGAATATGAGTGCTCAAACATGCCAATATGGGATGCTCTAGATGTTGACCCTCCTGTATTTCATTTAACACCTACATGAAGCCATCGGGAGAGCTCATCCATAAGCATCAGATGAGGGATCATCAATATGCTGATGATACCATTATGTAACTCTGCTCTGGGCTGAGAAGCAGATGCTGTAAAAGTCTTGACTGGCACCTTGAGACTGTAAGGATTGAAAGAGGAAAAACAAACCAAGTTCAACATAAGCAAGATAAAATGGTTGTTGATTTAGAAGCTAGCACCAATAGTGGCGATTATGCTCTTCCCAAAAATGCAAGCTCACAGCCTAGGGGTACTCCTGAACTAAGGTTCAGATTGGAAGCACAGCCTGAAGCTATGTCCAGGAAAATGTTACCTAGATTTAGCTAGCATGTCCATTGTGGCCTTTTCTGCAATAGAAGGCACTGACAGCAATCATTTGTGTCCATTTCTTCTCCACACGGGACTACTGTGACTTAATCCAGATATGGCTGCTATTGAAGACTACCCGGAAGTTTCAACTGGTATAAAACAGGGCTGCCCATCTGATAATGGGAAAGCCTATTATTGTACTACACCTCTGTTAAAGGTTGCTGCTTTGATTCCAAATGCAGAAAGTGGTTATCACATATGTATCAATAATAATAATAATAATAATAATAATAATAATAATAATAATAATAATATAATTTGGAAGGGACCTTGGAGGTCATCTAGTCCAACCCCCTGCTCAGACAGGAAACCCTATACCATTTCAGGCAAATGGCTGTCTAGTCTCTTCTTAAAAACTTACAATGTTGGAGCATTCACCACTTCTGGAGGCAGGTTGTTCCACCTGTTAATTGTTCTAACTGTGAGGAAGTTTCTCCTTAGTTCTAGGTTGCTTCTCTCCTTGACTAGTTTCCATCCATTGCTTCTTGTCCTGCCTTTGGGTGCTTTGGAGAATAGCTTGAGTCCCTCTTCTTTGTGGCAGCCCCTGAGATATCATGTCACCCCTCACGCTTCTCTTCATTAAACTAAGTAAAGGTAAAGGTTCCCCCGCACATGCGTGCTAGTCGTTTCCGACTCTAGGGGCCGGTGCTCATCTCCGTTTCATAGCCGAAGAGCCAGCGCTTGTCCGAGGACATCTCCATGGTCATGTGGCCGGCATGACTAGACGCCAAAGGCGCACGGAACGCTGTTACCTTCCCACCGGAGTGGTCCCTATTTTTCTACTTGCATTTTTACGTGCTTTCGAACTGCTAGGTGGGCAGAAGCTGGGACGAGTAACAGGCGCTCACTCTGTTACGCGGCACTCGGGATTTGACCCGCCAAACTGCCGACCTTCTGATCGACAAGCTCAGCGTCTTAACCCACTGAGCCACCGCGTCCCTTTGAGCCACCGCGTCCCTTTCATTAAACTACACATAACCAATTCCAGCAACTGTTCCCTATATGTTTTAGCTTCCAGTCCCCCAATCATCTTTGTTGCTCTTCTCTGTACCCTTTCTAGAGTCTCAACTTCTTTTTTACATCGTGGTGACCAAAAGTGAATGCAGTATTCCAGGTGTGGCCTTACCAAGGCATTGTAAATTGGTATTAGTACTTCATGTGATTTTGATTCTATCCCTCTGTTAATGCAGCCTAGCACTGTGTTGGCTTTTTGGGCTGCTGCAGCACACTGCTGGCTCACATTGAAGTGATTGTCTACTAGGACTCCGAGATCCCTCTCACAGTTACTACTATTGAGCAAGGTACCACCTATACTATACTCTTTGTATGACTTACAGCCTGGCTATGTTCTAGATTGTTTATTTCAGGCAAAACCTACCCACTCTATACATCCACGCAGAGAGTGTGCTACGAGTCTCCATCCCTTGTGAGTTATGTCAGGAGGGAACTATAAAGCAAGGATTCTCCTCAAGGGCTTTTTCCCCTAGAACAACTTAATCTCCCACATGAAATCAAAGCCTTCCGTTGTAGCATTGTAGAAATTAGTGGTGTCTGGTTATCCACGGAATCTTTGGTGATGTCTGGGTGCAATTACTATGGTCGGCTGAGTATAATGCACTGGTATCCTGTAAATTTCCTTGCAATAAAACATTAACAGAAACAAATCGTGGACATTACCCTGCAATTCCGCAGGCAAGGAAAAATAAAGCAGCAACAGTATGAAAAAGAAGGCTCATATTTGAACAGAGCCTCATTATGTCTAGGATGACAAGCATGCTGTTAATAGATTTGGGGCTTGTATCATAGCACTAATTAAGAAATCGCTCCCAGCTAATATCTCCCCCACCCTCTTAAGGTGTGTATATTAGTCTTCTGAATCAATAGCCAATCCTCCCTGGCTCTGGAAGTTTTTAATATAGGAAAGAGCACAGAATGACTTCAAATTAAGACTTCCCTCTTCTCCTCCTCTGATTACCCAATTAGTCCACTCAGGCTGGCAGACCGGCTTGCTTCTTACTGTCCTCGTCCATTGGCTTGTTGCAAAATTTGTCTCTGCCACAATATGCATCATTCTAATCTGTGAGCTTCCTGGGAAGAGCAGATGGTGGTTCTGTGCAACAAACCAGAGTGAGGATGAAGGAAAGGACAAGCCTGCTGCGCCACCCAAGATGACAGCTTCTTGGCCACGATCAACTCTGCTCCTGAATGTTCATGCTAATAATTGGGCTAGAACAACTGCCAAACACGTTTTAAAATTCATTATAAAAATATGTTTTCTGCAATAGATCGGTACCTGCAATTAGAGCTCTTATGCTCTTAGGGAAATGTTCTTTTGTTAACTGTTTTTTTTTAATAGAAAGAATTTTTGAATGTTGCCCAACAAGCACTAATGATTGGAGAGGTTGCCTTGAAGAGGATGATCCCATTTCAGTGCATTGTGTGTTTGAGAGCAAGACTAAACTACAGGTAGTCCCTGACTTACGGCCAAAATTGAGCCCAAAATTTCTGTTGCTAGGTGACAATTCATTGTTAAATGAATTTTGCCCCATTTTGCAACCTTTCTTGCCACATTCGTTAAGTGAGTCACTACAATTGTTAAGTTAGTAACATGGTTAACTTAAGTGAATTGACACTGCAACAGTCGTAAATCAGTTGTCAAGCATCCAAATTTTGATCATGTGACCATGGAGATGCTGCAACGATCGTAACTGAAAAATGGTCATAAATCAATTTTTTTCAATGCCATTGTAACTTAGAAAAGTCACTAAGTGAATGCTTGTCAGTCAAGTACTACCTGTACATCATCCATTGTAAAATTTAGGAAAAGAATAAAAGAAACTTTGCCGGATCAAGCTAAGACTCATTCTAGTGCAGCATTTTGTTTCTCACAATGGCCAGTTGTCACAGGGGAACTCTCAACAAAGACTGAAACCTCTCATTCTCTCCCTTTTACTCCCTGACAGCCGTCAGTCAGACTCATGCTGCCCCCAGCCCAGAAATAACACTGAGTCTTTTAAGAATAGCAGCCTCGATACAAGTGGTCCTTGGTTTATAATCATAATTAAATTATGAATTACAGTTATAAGTCATGCTGCTCATTAGGTGGGTCACCAGGTGACTAGGCCTAATTTTATGACTTTTTTTGCCACCATCGTTAAGTGAATCACATGGTTGTTAAGCAAACACTGCAGTCAGTTGGCAAACCCAGCAGCTGCTAAGTGAATCCATTGTCCCCAATGGCTGTTTTTTTGCTGGAAACTGGAAATAAACGCTGGTTTACAGCAAGAAGTGTTGTAAATTGCAGTCATGTGACTGCAGTTTGCTGCAAATGGTTATAAATGCGACCCAGTTGCTAAATGCCCAAAGTGTAATCATGTAACTGTGGAGGAAGGACAGCTATCAGGACTTCAAATCCATGCTGTAAGGAACCCAGGCGAGGGTCTGGAGTACCTTCAGTCACTAAGTGACCAATCATAAGTTAAGGACTACCTGTATATCTTTCTGCATCTAATCCCTTTATGGAGCTCCCTGAGTTAGTGCCTCTGACCACACCTCAGGTAACAAATTCTGCAGGATAATTACAGTATGTGCCGTGTGAAGAAGTACTCTCTGTTATCTGCACTGAATCTCCTTCCTATCAGTTTTAATGGCCTATGAACCCAGTGTTTTTTTTAAAACTCTGCACTTTCTCCAGACCACGTATGATTGTATACACCTCATATATTTCCCTTGGTCATCTTTTTTTCTGTGTTCAAGAATTCCAAACATCCTAGCCTTTTCTTCTAGGGAAAACCCTGTGATAATTTTGTTTCCATCTTCCACACTTTTATTAGCTCTGTTAAATCCTTCCTCTAATGGGGGGATCAGAACCACACACATACTATGGATGCATGCCTGCTACAATTTATAAAGGAGCAGTACAATGTTGGCTGTTTTGTTTTCAATGCCTCTCTTAATGATCCTTAGCATGGAATTTCCCTTTTTCACAGCTGTCACATAGAGTTCACATCTTCATTGAGCTCTCCACTCTGACTCCAAGATCTTTTTTATCTGGTTACAAGCAGCTGAGACCCCCATCAAGGTAGATAGGTGAATTTGGGCTTTCTGCCTCAATGTGCAGCATTTTATACATCCTCAAATTGAATTGTATTTGCCATAGGGTTGAACAGTCACCATGTTTAAACAGATCTTTCTGAAGCTCCTCACAATTACTTTTGCTTTTCATCACCCTGAATCAATAATAGGACAAATGCCTCCAAATAATGAGCAAGCTTGCAAAGTCTTGCAGAACTTTATTGTAAAATATGTTGGTTTAGCCAGCCTAGGAAAGATCTCTGATGCAACTGCAGAGATCATCTGTAGTCTAGTTTTGGTTCTATAGCAAGTTCACCTGCTGGGTTGACTGTTGTAGGCTCTTATTTGCTCCCACAATGTATGTTGCTTGTAAATAGAACAGAGATGTCAAAGACAGTAAAAAGAATTGCTCTGTCAGCCAAAGGAAACAAAATATTGACCTACTGGCCCTGGACTTCTCACCACTTGGCGAGATGATACTAATGCATTTTCTGTGTTTGAGTGCTCATCCAGGCAGCAGCAATACCGTAATGTGCTTTCCTCATGTCCATGATGTGATACAAAAGTATGTCAGCCTAATTTGCTCTCTCCGTGTGGAATCCAGGTGAAATATTGGTCCAGCAGAACAAACTACAATGCTCATGGAGGCCATTGCCCAATGACTGGAGGAAGGGGAAGGAAGTTGGCTTGTCCATTGCAGTTTGAAGTGATCAATAGGAGCTGGGGAGTTTCTAACCATCTGATCACCAAGTTCACATAAAGCAAGGCAATGTTGGGAGAATACAGAAAACACCACTTTAATATCAGATCAGTTACATACAAAATCATGTGTTTTCAATAATGGGCTGGGGATGGGACAGTATCGTGACAACAGATTTTTAAATAATGGTTAGTTGCTACCATGTGAGTCATGGCAAAAACAGAAAGTTACTAATTGAAAGTCATAACCATGCAATCAATCCAAAGGATCTAATCAATGGCTCCAATCTCTCTCTGAGCTCATGACAATGCCCTCTGATTGATTAATGCAGCCTGTCAGCTGACAAGGTTATTAGTCACATGACTCTGACCCTTTAGAGCAATGCAATACATGTGCTGACCGCATTGCTGTGTGTAAATGGATTATTACTCTGAGTAATTAAGATGGAATTAAACATTAATTCTTTTCTACAGAACTATTGCATTTCAAGGGATAAGCTGGATGTTACAGCCTTTGTGTGATTTTTCCTCTAAATTAAATTGGATTGTGTTGGGCGGGGGAGATTGTGATGGGGATTACTGCTTGTTAAATGACTTGCATGAGAAATGAGCATAGACTGAGATGACTTGGTTTGATGAGCTACTTTTTTAGCTGGTTAGCTGGCACCTTTGCCTTGTACTCATGCTATATTTGAATCAAGTGGTATTTGTACCTAGATAATATATTCCACTAGCCCTTGTTCAATAAAACTAAAGATCAAAGATGCCAAAGTCTTTTTGAGAAGAGCAAATAGATTTTTAATGGATATAGAAATATGTTGAACAGAAGTTCCATGGCTTCCACTCTTTTAGCAGTTCTCTGAAAAGGATTACTCAGTCATGAACAAGTTGGACTACTCAGTGACATGCACAGTTCTTTCTGTATCCTTTAGTTGGAAAGAAATCCTACCCAAGTAAGCAAATCTTAACTGATCTAGATCTGCAGAATGTGAACAGTTTGCAGAATTTAGGTTTTTTCCAACCAGAATTTTAATGGAGCCACAGGGTCTTTATGAATATCTTACACTTAGTTGCATACCAAAATATCTGACAGGAGAGACGTCTGTAGATTCTATGTACACAGATTCAGTACTAGAAAAAAGGAAGGAGGCTTCTAGTATCCCAACTCATACAACTCACAAAATTCATTGGGATTCACCCAGTGAATCTACACATGATCATGAATTTAAATTGAGCCATTCTCAGACAAAATCCAATGCACTATCCAGGGGATCACACCACTTCTCATGGGTTCACACAGCACTTTGAACCCTAAACCTGGGTTAATAAAACAATTTCAAATCAATTAATAATATCATGGTTTACAATGATGGCCTGGTTCCCACATGTTTCAACAATGACTAAGTTTCTACCACAACTTGTATTACTTAGTTTTCATCCAGTGCAAACCCAGCCCTAGCAGGTGCTCCTTCATCAAAGGGCAAAAAGAGACACCATTATTAATATTTCTAGTCTAACAGAAAGTTGAAAGAAAGGCTGCAGACTCTGCCCATCTGTCATTCTATCTGCAGACTGGTTAGTTGCAGGACCAAACTTGGTGTGATGGGAGAAGATGACGAAAGAAAGAAAATAGGCTGCATCTGGCTGGCAGTTGCAAAGAAAAACATTCTCGCAATGCATTCTGATGGAAGAAGCAATTGGCAGTGTCTCAGAATGACATTAACTCTTCCATTCCAGTCCCTCTCTCTTCTTGGTCCTCGGCAGGTGACCTAGAGCAGAGAGTATGTGGCCTGCCCCTGTTTCCTAATGAAGATTGATACAAATGGGATTCAAGGTGGAAGCAGAAGCATATGCAGAAAAGCATGTTGGTTTGTTACAGTGGAAGAAATACAGATACTTCCTATAAAGAAGTAAAGGAGTTTGGAAAGTGTTCAGAAGCCATGCTCTAAAATGCTAGCCTTGTTCTAGGTTAAAATTTTATTTATGTATTACATTTATATGCCGCCCATCTTGCTGTCTGAAGCAAATGAAGAATATTTCACCAACCATGCTGAAGTTATGCAGGGTCAATGTGGAAAAGAATAGTTTCTTTCTTTCTTAGCCTAGGGTTCTTCACAAGGCTAGTGAGAGAAAAAGAAAGATACAGAAACATTCACCCCTCTGAACTTCTTGAAAGAAGGGTAGAATAAAAAAATGTAAAAAGCTGGATCTTTAAATAATTTCTGAAATGATTTATTTCCTGGATACTTAGCCTGCATTTTCTCTAGAGGCTCAAAGTAGCTTACATTTGGATGTGCCTATTTTCTGCCTATGAAAAAGCTCTGTGAGGTAGGCTGGTCTTGAACAGGAGTTTCTCTAGTTCAGTTATCTTCACTATTAACTACATTGTTTCTACAGTTTTGTAATGTTCCAGGTGGCAAAACTCTTGATATTGGTGAAATTCTGACACCTCTCATTGGTTCCACTGAACCAGTGCAGCAAAATATTCCCTAACCTGTTGGCAGAATATTGACATATGCTGTTGTTTGGTGTGGCTTATATGACTACTTACACATTTAAGCAGAACAATGTTTGCCGTTAAAGGCTCAACCTGACTTCATTAGCTTATCTGGTGTTGCTTCTTCCTTTTGGCATTTTCTTTGCCTATAGCAGACATGTCAAACACAAGGCCCGGGGGCTGGATCCGGCCCACGAAGTGGTTTCATGTGGCCTGCGAAACCATCCTGGAAACAGGGAGGGAACGGCCCCCACTGTCTTGGCCCTGGCCCAGAGACCTTCCTTCTTCCAGAGACCCTCAGATCTGTCCCACTCCTGCCCAGGCCCCCATAGGCACCCTTAATACGAACGATGTAGAGCTGGCCACGCCCACCCAGTAAGCCATACGCACTTAGCCATGCCCACCCAGTAGGCCACGTCCACCCTGGCCATACCCACCCGGCCCCCTGAGGGCAACCACAATGCTGATACGGCCCTCAGTGAAATTGAGTTTGACACCCCTGGCCTATAGAATTCTTAATTTGCAAAGGAGGAAATCCCACCCCCTAGAAGCAACTTTCATTTCCATAATATGCAGAACCGTGCGGACTACACATACATTGCTTACAACTTTCAAGTTGCAAACTTTTGCCAATATGAAGAATCCTGTCTGCAACTCCAACCTAAAATGTGCCAGAAGTTAGGAAAAGGTTAATTCACAGTGCACTATATACATATACTTCTGGAATTGGGAGCAAAGTTGAGGTATCATCCTGTTTGTAAGTAAAACAATTAATGGTGAAAAGCTGTGGCAGAGTTGGGGACAAGACTTGTTCTGCTTTGGCACAACTGCCAACAATAGCAAATATTAGGGAGAAGAGGCAACGCTGAATCCTCCCAGCTGCTTTTCATAGAAGTCTCAAACTGTTTCTTGTGTTGAGCAGAATAATAGCATACAGTTTATCCTCCGCCCTGAAATTAGTCTGTATCCTCAGGGGGATGAACACCCTTCCACTGTCCGCATTTGAACAAGGAGCATAAGTTTCTGTCCTTGAATAAGGGGAGGAAAGTGACAATCTGCCAACTTTTGGAAGGGATACACATAACTCAAAGACATCTATGTATCAATTGTCTATGTTCACTCTATTATATGGTGCCCGGATGGCACATATTTGTCCATTTAGAATCTCCCATCCTGTTTTTGCCCTTATGAACAAGTCCCACTTGTAAAGAAAGAGACACATATTTGATCTCTGACCCAGCATTTTATTGCACCAATATAAGAAAATTGGAAAGGCTGAACTTAATTCTGGACAAGAGAGCACCATGGGAGGCAAGCATAGATAACTTTGTTCACCTCCACCACTTGTGATCTTGCCTTTGCACTCTGTTACTTGGACCACTCTGCCAATTATTGCTGGGTGACTTTGGGTGCAGATGTCTTATAAATCATTGAGGTATTATCATGGCCTTGTAGAATCATAATCAGAAAGAGCCTGAAGAATATCAATGTTTTTTTTAACTGTCATCAAATATTTAACTAGATGTAGCTGAGCTCATGTAGAATGAATGGTTGGTTTCCATGATTTTATCAGTTGCTCACTTGGAGTGTTTAAGTAAGTGGGAGATCATTATTAAATGCTGTTGCATTAGCCAAGCCACCACAGACTGCCAAATAAAGCACAGGAAGACATGGATTAATAAACAATGCATGATGTCTGCACAGAAGCTGGCCACCAGCACTGCTGCTCTCCCCAAAGCATCAGGAAATCCAAGCAGGCAGGTGCTGCCAAAATGCAGATTTTCTGTGAGGCTTGCTTCCCCCCCCCCCCCCACTTCTTCTTGCCAGGTTTCTAGCTCCATATAGTTATCAGGAGCTGACTTGATAGCCACCTAACTATTACAAAGTTCCATTAAAAATCCTTTGAAATTCCATGGAATTAAGATTCATCATTCTCTCTTCACTGGGATCTTTGGAATATTGTCTGACCTAGTAGAGTGAAAATTTTCACTTACTGTAATAAAGGGCAAGAAATGATTGATTAAACCAAATCTCTTTTTTCATCCTTATCATATTAACTTGGGGTTCTTTCATGCCGCAGCATAAACTACTGTTACTCAGTGTGGGAGCCGGCAGAAAGATATGCCAGCTTAGAGAAGGGATGATGACATTTCCAGCCCCCTTTTGCTTTGGCAATAAATCAAAGCCGCAGTCTGTCTGCACAAGAACAGGGAAAGGGAGAGGAGCGAGGTTGGGAAAACTTAATTTGGTGCAGGTAACTGGCAGAAGGAGACCTACTGGTCTTTATTGTTGCCCATCCCATAGCATGATTACAGGATGGGCACCGAAGGACCCATTCACTGCCTCCTCTCTCCCCCTACTCCTTCCATTCATGGCAAACACAGTTCTACCATCTATGACAAGAAATGCCACATGCGGGAGTGGGGTGGGGGGAGAAGAGAGGGTGCAGGACTTCTGCTGCTAAATCTTAGATCACAGAGTGAGTCTAAGAATTAGTCTGCTGGATTAGAGAACTGGCAGCAAAGGAATTTTCTTTCTAGCACTACACGGGCACCAGGAAAAGTAGAAGATCAGGAG